>VWZS01007862.1:0-134959 GCA_013397075.1 Rhabdornis inornatus
AGCCCAGAAAGCCAACTGTGTCTGGGGCTGCATCAGAGGGCGTGTGACCAGCAGGTCAAGGGAGGTGNATATATATAGTTTTGGAACCTTCCACTAGACTACATTGCTCAGGGCCCCATCCAGCCTGCCCTTGAACACTTCCAGGGGTGGGACATCCACAGTTTCTCAGGGCAACCTGTTCCAGTGCCTTGTATACTCATCATAAAAAATTTCTTCCTTGTATTTACACTCCTTCCGTTTAAAACCATTGCCCCTTTTACTACCCAACCTTGGCATTGTCAAATTGCTGATGATTTGTTGCTCTGGACTTTCAGGCACTTATACCAGTTTTGTTTGACCAAATTTCTTTTTCTTTTTTCCTCTTTAAGTTATATGTCTCTCTTGTGACTTTTACCTCTGTGGTTTCTCATTACAGCACCTACATTTACATCAGACTTTTTGCAGCATGTGACTTTCCAACAAGCTGATAAAATACACGTGTCACTCAAACTTGGAATGAAAAAATGGTTGTATTACAGACCATAGCAGCATGCAGTTCGTGAAGCTCAAAACATCAACAGAAGATATTTCAGTTACTTAATTGTAATTAGATCACCTTGCTTTGATTAATATCTAAAGCAAAGTCCATAAACACTTTTCGAAAACTAATTTATTTAGTGAATAATGAGAATTATTTTCTGTTTAAACATTTTTCTTTCCCTTCTTTTCTCCTTACCAAAAAAACCCCAAAACCTTTATAAAGTGAAAATTATCCTTAAGAAACAGACATATTTAATTAAAGTGCATCATCATTAAACCATCTCAACACATTGCTGTCAAGCAGCCCAGGCAAATAATTATCTCCCAAATGATCTCATTTATAATAAGTAGGATACTTCTAAACTGTGCATTGGTCTTCTTTTAAACTGAGTTCATGCAACCTGTTTAAAAAATACTATAAAGTAGAAAATTTTATAATCTAGATCATTCCCTTTAACACTTTATTTCTCTATGAAGCTACTATCTCTGAGGAAGTAGAAGCATCTATAGAAATCCCCAAATCTGTCCCCTGAATCTTTCCTCATTTGTTTCTCCTCTATGACTCCTCAAAGTCCATAATTTGTGGAGTCCCAAAAATTTCTTGCTCTTGGGGGAAAGTCGGTTGTATTGTTTCTTCTTTGGTCCCAGCCAGGACCATCAATTTCTTTGTGAGGCTGAACTGACATTTGCTGAATGGAAAGGAGCTCATGACTCCCTGCACTATGTGTCCCTGGGAGCTTCCTTGGGCAAGAAAGGGAAAAGTCTCTCTGTCCTTCCTGTCACATGACACTCCATCGTGTCATTAACCTTCAATTTTGATGACCAGCAGCCAGCAGAAATGAGCTCACTGCAGCAGTTTGTGCCTCTCCCTCTACCTGAAGTCTGCACCAGGTGGGCACTGCTTTGCTGCTGTGCTGGAGACACAGCTGATCAAAGTGAGGGCTGCAGGACTCTGCACACCTAGGACATCTAAACCATAGGTTCCTCCTGCCTTTTTTTTCTCTATGTTCCACTACTAATAATATATAAATATATGAATCTATGTATAAATATATAACTATATAAACATATAAATATGTAAAATATCAATATATAACTATATTAATATATTAATATATGCATTTTCATAAAATGGTTCTGACAGAATACGGTAACAGGTTCTTTGATCACTGAAATTATAACCTGTATCAGTAACCAGCAGGAAATCAAATTCCAGTGAAGTGACCTGTATACTTTTATTTCTCTTTCTAGTTTAATTTAGCTTTTTTATAAAACTTGTACTAGCCAAGGACCAAGTGTTGTAGATGCAGTAACTTCGACTTTTGCCTTCTGCAGATTTGTTTCACAAACCTAACAGGCACAAGTTAAAACTATTTAATTTCTAAGTCTTCCATGTTCAAGTTGCATGCAGAGCATCCTCGTCAATCTATTGGTCTTCCTGTATTTCATCCACACCTGCACTGATGCTATTAAGAGTTTTTTTATTAATCTTTAAATTTTCACTGATATGTTAGACCACACTTCCTTTACAGCCTTATTATTTTGTGCTATAAGAAAGACCTGAAGCAAGTATGATATATTCATTGAACCCTCAGGAACAAGGCATATTTCAAAGGAAGTATCTGCAGTGTCATAATTTTCTATAGCTTGTTGCTTGAATTCAACTATTTTCACCTCTTTTAACCTAATCCAGAAAACTCAAAAATTCCTATACTTTCAAGGAAATTTCAGCCAGTACACACACAGAGTTTGGAAGAAGTTGTGTGTGCATCTGAGCCTGTGCATGCATCTGCTGTAAATACAGAGAATAAACCAGAAGCTGATAGTCTTAATATAGTAATGTAACAAGCTTAATTGTGACTTAATTGGCACAACAGAGACTTGTGATAATTCTCATGCCAGTATTATTGACACAGATCTATTTTTTTGTGTAGACACAAACATAGAAAATGGAAAGAAAGTGTAGCCCTATGTGTCAGAACTGCATCTTGATGTTCTCAGGTCTATAAAGTGTGCAGGGAAACATATATGTTGAATGAAGCTATCAAAATTACAATAAATATAAGCAAGCATTTAATTTAGATGGGGTTTTATTAGAGAGATCTACCAGGAAGCCTAATGAGGGGGTTTTTTTGTGACTAGTTGTAGGGCTGTTAGAAGCAAGAGACAATTATTATTATGGAAAAAAGGGGAACAGCAACAAAGTCATGACACTGAACATCACTTCAATAAATCCAGAGCCCAGTTCTTAAGAGAAGAAAGTCTGAAGGACTTAAGCAGTGAAGCAAAACCACGAAGACAAAATTATTCTTATGCAGAAAACTCATAGGTTGTGCAGTAAAACCAGCTTGCTGGCCCATGAGCTTTTCTTTATTGATCTCAAACACAAAGACTGCAGAATGTGGAAATAGGCATACTACTTTAGAATAATTATAAAACTGTATACATCAGGAGAATCAATAAGAATATCACATAAAACCATGAAAAACTAGCAAGGAATAGCAAGTGCAAAAAGTAATTCCACATGTATATAAGCATTAAGAGACGGAACAAAGAAAATGGTTTGTTTCAGTTCAGCAGACAGGAAAAGCAATAACAAATTGCTATGTAAAATCTTAAATATTTAATATATTTATTCATTCAAATGAGAAAGGAGAGATTTCTGGATACAGCAATGAAAAAAATATGGAAATAATGAGGCTGGGAGTGAAAACAGTATGAAAGGGAAGCAGCATGCATGTTTGTCTCAATTTTATTCATTCCTACGTATCCATTTAGGGCCACTATTGAATTGCCCTGTCCCAGTGTGGCCATTCCTCTAGTAAATTAGATGGGTGTGGAGGTGTAGCAGTCCTTCACAAATTCCTTCAGAATGACCAGAAGCCAGTCATGATAGCGTGAGTCACTGTGGCAGACAGTCCCTAAACTACCATGTATGAGTACTAACACTGTTTTCTAGGCGGGCACTAAACCTTTGCTTCCAGAATAATGGTTCAGCCTGAAAAAAATTACTGTGAAACATTGTGGAATATGTGCTGGTGCTAAACACTCTCAAGGGCTGTCAGGAATGGCTACAAGCAGATGAACTGGCTGCAGGGGTGGAGGGCTAGCCTAGGTGGATCATAAAGGTTCCCTATAGACTTTTTGTCTGGTATTCTAAACATCTTTTGATGTACATCCGTATGTTGTTTGCAATCTAAAAGGAGTTCCTTCTACAGTTCCTTGTATGTAATTCTCTGACAAGAAAAATGCAAGCAACAAACTACTCAGATCAAATGAAAGTATGATCCAAACAATTATTGCTTTTATACATGTCGCCATTCATGGTATTCTGGCCCTGACCAGCTGTGCATCAGTTCTTTACACAGTTGTCTAAATAATATCTGGAATGTCATAACTGTGTCAAGGTTTCAGTGTACTTACTGCTAATGAAAGCTGCAAGTCACGGGGTTGTTCTGAATAATCTTTAAGACTGGTTCCACTCCACATGCATTGTATTTTAATAATATTTTGTATGAATTTATTGTTTTACTAGAGAATGCACATGAACAGAAAAAAACTCATTAAAAAGTGCTTAGCAGTGTTATTTTTATGCTGTTAACAATGCAGTAAGAGTTCTAACTTTTATGTCTTCTCAGGGAAAAACCTTCTTTAGTGTTGTTTTCAAGCATACTGAAAAAATCAAATGGTCAGGCAGAAGCAAAAGTTTTATCCATACAAGAGGAAGTCAAAATGAACCCATTCTAGGAATACAACAGCCCAAAGTTAATAAAGAGCAAGTCTTTCTTATTCCATACCTATTATATTAAATGCATGTTTTAATTAATCTCATCAAATAATTAAATATTTGGTGCAATTAATTGAATTATAATTACATGTAAGAGAAAGTATAACTTAGATATAATTGCTTTATAAACTCTGTGTGCTTTGTTCAGAGTTACTGTCAAGGTACTATAAAGAACACTAGTATATCAAATAAATATATCTCAAAGGATATAATAGATTGTTTTTTCAAAGCATATTAAACCTGGAATATCACCTCCATTTAAAACACATTGTTTTCAATGCGCTTTCTCTAAAATTTAAAACTCATGTGTGTTTATATATGTTCTTGTGACAATGCACTTTTGTATATTACTTAGTTGAAAGGATTTTTTTTCCTGTCATTAAATTTTACTTTTATCCTAAAGAAAAGAGAGACTAGAACTTTTATACAATTTAAAATGGGTGGCAGAAAAGGTTTGATTTATATATAAAAGGAAAATTAATCAGATCTTTTTCTTTGTCACCATTTCATCACTATTTGATGCAAATTTTTTATGATACTGTTTTTTATAACAGTATCAAAAGCCATAATTGGGAGGGCATCCCTAAGATGCTTTCAGGAATGTTACTTCACGGGCAACATCACCTTCATTATTCAAATCGCAAAGTGCTCATATTTGCATAGGCTTATTTTTACTTTGTAAACTGGTTTTACATTCAGATAGTTTAAAAGATAGCAGTTTTGTCATAGGCATCCCTAAGAGCACAAGATTTAGATTTGATATACATGGAAGAATACAAATAAGCAAAAGACTCATGGGAGAAATGTCATACATCTGAATATTTCTGAATTTCCTTTCTGAAAATTTATGCAGATATCTGCATACATTTTGTCTGCATGGAAAGAAGAAATATAATTTTTAAAAAGCATTATTAAGGGGGGAACTATTTAATTATTTATTTTTAAGTAGTTTAAGTGTTATTATGGTGGTTGCCTGGCATCATTTTTCACATACTGAGCACTGAAGGACTAGCTGGGTACAATTGAGGAGTTTCTAATATTTCTTTAGATCAGTGTCTGTGTTAATGAAAAATAAAATTCCTAACTAGGCGATCCAGAACGCATAATTTATTTCATTAATTGCATGCTTCTTTATAAGTAAGTTATTTTCTAACATAGCATCCATCGTTCTACTGTGGAAAATTACTTTTAAAAAAAGACACAATACAAATTCAATTTCACTCAAGATATAAAACACTGGGTATTATCTTCTGCTGCAGCAGGGCCATCTGGAGCTGCTTGCCGAGGACCATGTACTGGAGGCTTTGAATACCCCCAAGCCGGGAGACTCTATCATCTCCTGGGTTACCTGTGCAAGTGTTCAGCCACTCTCACAGTGAAAAAAAAAAGTGTTTCCTGATGCTCAAAAGGAAACCTCTGTATCACAGTTTGTGCACATTGCATCTGTCACTGGGCACCATAGAGTGGCTCTCTTTAAAGGCTCCATCCTCTTTGCAACCCCTTTCCAGGTATTAACACAGATCCCTCAGCCTTTTATTAATGGAAGAGATGCCCCAGAAACTTCCTTATTTTTCACAGTGCCTTGTAGAACTCTCTCCAGTGTGTCCATGTCTCTGGCACTGAGGAGCCCAGAGCTGGACACAGTCCTTCAGCTGTGGCCTGCCTAGTGCTCAGCAGAGAAGGATCACTTCTCTCTACATGCTGGCTAAGCTGTGCTTCGTGCAGTTCAGGATACCACTGACCCTCTTAATGGTAAATGCCACTGCTGGCTCATGTTCAACCTGGTGTCCAGCTTTTCTTCCGAGCTGCTTTCCAGCTGGCTACCCACCAGCATATGGGGCTATGGTGTCATCACTGAAAGCCTACAGTTCCCAGATCTTCTGCAAATTCAGAGAACGTGCAGATAGATATTAAAATTTAATATTAGAGTATGCACATGTATACTGGATACTTTGCTTTCAAAGATCAAAAACATCAGTGTTTTGTGTAATGAGATTTAATAGAGGGCTGAAAGGAGTGAAATTAATATTAAAGTTTCTACTTTATAGATTCTACTGCACATTTATACTTTTTTTCTCAATTGCATTAAAACCCACAGTCAATATATATTTCTAATATATTTTAGAGCACTTTTTTCCCCCTTGAAAAATGCAAATTCCTGAACATCACAAAAACTAATAAATACTTTTGCTGAAAAATCCACTGCAGTAACGGAATCCTGAAGGATTCTGGAGTTGTATTTGATAATTCTTACGGGTCCCTTCCAACCTGAGAGCTTCTATGATTCTATGAAATAATAGATTGTGAATACTGAAACCTTACCAAAACAGGTATAGTCTAGTCATATTTGACTGGGATGTCCATCTGCATTATGTGTTAGTGTACAACCCTTTCTCGGTGTTCCAGGTTTCTGTGTTTTTCATTCCTGGTTGCTATTCAGCAACTGAAAATGAAGTGAGAAGGGCTAAGATTGGATCATTCTCCTTCATCCTTTCCCCAGCATTGTCAGTGGCTATTGCTTCTCCCGTTTTGCTTATATCAGCTTCCTTAGTGACTTTTAGTGAGGAGAAAGTATCCTGGAGACCTCCATTAGACATAGCTCAAGCAGGGCAAGACCAATGCAGTGGCACTGGGACCAGTGCTGTAGCACTGAATGTCAGACTGTGACAAAGGAGAAGATTGGTAAATCTACAGTCAGCATGATATGGTTGATAAGCCAGAGTAAAAGTGAATTCAGTGTTTGTTTCCTCTGCATTATGCTGCTCTAGTGCTTCTCTGGGACATGTAGATACACATATAAAAGTTTTTCATTCCAGAAAAATCCTCTGATAGCAAAATTATTGACTGATCTTCACCGCACTAAAAGCTGAGCATTTTTATATTTAAGATACAACATTTACTAGTAAGTGCAAAGTATTCCTACTAATAATTTAAGCTAAACCATACCTGTCGAATGAATGAAGTACAATTCACACTGACTTATTCTGGTATTATTGTGTATGTTTACTTCATTTCTGTTTAAGAAGAATGACTAATCTCTTTGTGGTTTAAGGGAATGAGCAAAAATGTCAGTTACATGATTCCGGAAGTTACTAGGTTTGAAGCTAGCAGCTCATGTACCAATTACAAAAATAAAAAAATCATTAAGAGAAAATCTACATTTTTGCATATATTATTGTAAATGTTTGGTTCAGGACTTTGGTCATCTAAAATACCAGATGTAAGAATGTGTTTTCTCTGAAGGCACCCTCTGCATTTGGTACTCATATGGGTTTAAAAGTAAAACAATAGGTTTGAACACCCTTCAGTATCTCTCTTGGCTAATAATGTGTTCACAGGCATGAAAAATGAGGCAAGGAATGAATAGGTAAATTATCCAAATAATTTTCTACAGTCTGTAGAAAAAGGAATTGAGCCCAGGCTGCACTGATTCCAGCAGGTACCTCCCTTTCTGCTTCTTTATTAAAAACTGTGCTCAGCAATGCAGTAAGTTGGAAGATACATTCATTATGGAACTCTATTAAATGGTACCATCTTAAATCTACTTAAAGTTTTCATGACACTGTCGCTCTGATGTTATGTAATCCTTCAAACTGGTATCTGATGTGTTGGTGATCTTGACACAATTTTGGAATCTACTGTAAACTGAAAAGAAAATTACCATTTACAAACAGTACACTCCTGAATGAGTACCACCATGTTTAAACAAAAAAAGTAAATTTCAAACCACCAATTTAAAATTATGATGATGGCAGACATTTAAAATCTCATTCCTTATGAGTGTTTTTGCACTGTTTCAACTACATGGGATATTTTTTTGTTCCTGGAGTTATTTTTTTCTGCTTTAAAAATATCCTAATATTTTACTTTGATGATCAGTTCTTTGTGCTCACTGACTTAAACAGTCTCCATTCTGACTCTCTTGTCATAGTAGTAGAGTCTGTGATTTATCTGTTTTCATATCCGTAAAGATACAAGCCTTAACTGAGTGGTCCCTTGCATAATCAGACTGGCTTGGAGTTCACTAAATGTAATCTTATGCTGTGTATCTCAATTAATCTTGCAGACTGTGGCTAATCACACCCCCACCGGGCAGGCTCACATATCTCACCAAGCTGGATTATTAAAATCCATATTTCACGTTAACAGCCATGTGTGTGAGATTAGTTTCTAAGTAGTAATGCACCTGCCGTAAATACCTCATATCTGGTATCTTCTGAAATACTGCTGCTGTCAAAGATGAAAAAGCATGATGTGCATTCAAAACTAGTTTACGTTTCTTTTTTATGGGCAAGTGATTTTTTTCTTGATTCCTTTGCTTTGTTCTGATATCTCTGAAAATCTATACAGTACAGACTGTAATGAAGACAGAACCTGGGAAAACATATATTCTGGAAGGACTGATAGAAGACTATGATTATATTAACTTTATTCATTTTTTATCGTTTTAAGTAAAAGCTTTCAAGTAAAACCTGCATTAATTTATGTTCATACCATTAGACATACATTAAGAGCAAAATTCCATTTTACAGCAAAACTTTTTAAATCTGGACTAACTCCAGTAAGCTCAGTTGGTCTAGAAATTGCCTTAGCATTGTCATTTTGCTAATTACATCCTGGGATAAAACACTTTCCATCCGATCAGTAGACTATTAGCAGATGATCCAGACACTGAATCCTGGAGTTTCAAGTCTCTTGGGTCTGTAAAGGCAACTGATGCTATACTTCAAGCTCAGTACTTCAAAAAGGAAGAATTTCTGTTTAACTCCCTGTATTCCTCAATGCTATTGCTGCACTAATGCCTGGGATTTGCAATAAAGACCAAGCAGACATTTTTCTCTGAGCATTGCTTAGAAGATATCTTTGTTTTAACGGGACATAAGAAGAGTTAAAAGTGTACAGCTACAAGCGAATAGGCTTTGTACATAATTGTTGGATATGGCGATGTTTACTTAAAGGAAATAAAATAAATTAGCATGCTTATTATTTTCCTAATGCACTGCTCCTTAATTTAACTTCTCATTCCTGTGGGAGTGTGTCAAGGTCTCTCTGCATTCAGGCAAGTAGTGTTTGTCTCAGAGCTGTCTGGCAAAGACATCTCAGGCTGACTCTTGGGATTGATGAGCACCATCCCTGCCCTTTCACAACTTTCCAGGCTTCCTGTCAGGTGAATGCTTGAAAAGCCCCTGCTTGGAGCTCACAGATTCTTGACAGACAAAACTGCTGTTCTGGTGATTTACAGCCTGATTGCTCCATCTTTTCTAATGAGCAAAAGCTGGTTTAGAGCAGCTACATTTCACTGGTGTATTCATTGATCAGTGTCGGTGTATAGTCCTTGGAATTTTGATGCCTGGAAGAGGGAGGGGGGCAGTGGAGAAAGAGAGGGGCTAGATACTCCAACCATAATCCAGAATCTTATTCAGGACCATATAATAAAATCATAAGTTTATCAAATATGTCAGTCTGTATCAGTAGACACTTCCAACCAAATTTATACAGAAATTTCCCATAAGAATCTCTAATTCAAATGTAGATGTAAACTGACAAAAACCATAGTCAAAACGTTTCTGTTTACAGCGCTTTCAAATGTTCTTAAGGTCTACCTGTTACTAAATAATCATGCTAAAATAATTTTGGTTTAAGATTTTAAAATTATTATAAGAATGAGATTATTGCAACACAGCTGAAAAATAAATAATTGTTTAAAAATTCGGTACCAGTTGATGATCATGCATTTATTCAGCAGCATAATTTCAAATGTATAGTTCAAATATGGTGGACATATGAAAAATGGTGGATGTAAAGGAAAAGTAATTGGAAAATGATGGTCGCTTATGCATTACACATGCCTAATTCAGAAAAAGCAGCTGATTGTGCCATATATTACATATGTCACAGTTACAATTTTGAAGTTGCATTTCATAGAATTTGTTCCCTGTTATATTGAATTCTATGTAACAGTAGTGGTCCATTTTTTGACTATACTAAACACTGTTTTATTTTTAAATTACAAGTCCATCACAAGCTGAAAGTTATTTGGATTTATTGTTGCTTATCTTTTGCAAACCTTCATATGAAGTCATATCAGTCACAAATTGCTGTTAATGTTTTGAAGCACATCGCAGAAAGTGGCAAAATGCAGCAAGACAAATCAGACACCATGCTTCTGGGTAACTGCTGAACACCCTCCAGAGACACACAAACAAGAATAAGAAATATGCTTCAAGTCCCGAGGTCAAATGCTTTACCTAAGAAGTACATTAATCCCCTGGAGAAGCGCTGGTTTGAAAGTTTAATTTCTTCTAGGCAATAAAAGTGAGGAAAACAAAAACCAGCAAAAGCCATACAACCTTATACATCCACTGACATAAAATACCAGGAGTGTATAATATTGTCAATAATATCACGGTTCCTAGGAGCCTGTTGTGTTGGGCATTTTACAAATTCAGAACAAATAACTCCTGTGAGGAATTTATCACCCCAAAATCTGTGGTCAGCAGGAGAGCAGACCAACTGCCTAATGCAATTGAGAATGATAACTGCATTATCATGCAGGGTTTTCAGATCTTGACATAAAGAACTGAAAACGCATCTTTATAATTTTTATACAAATTATTCTGAAATACAGATTTTATCTGCGTCTTAGCCAGCTAGTCAGCCTTTCCATTTCTCTATACTATATCTTTGAAGTTATTATTTGATTATTTTTCGGTATTTAAAACCTGAAATGCACTGTGGTGATGTTGCAAGTTGTTAAGTCTCTGATCAGTGCTGGATTTCAGATGGAATAGGTCACAGCAAAGTAATTGACCACCCCTGACCAAATAGGTGCATGTGGTGATATTTCCATAAAGGGCTAGACTGATACTGGGACTAAACACATTTTTAATCTTAACTGTCATGAATTACTATGTTCAATTGCACTTAAAGGTGATCTTGTTTCCTTCTGTAACAGTTTTTGGATGTTTGATTGTTGAGAGCTAACCACAAAAATCCTGTGGGTTTGATACCATTCTACCTGCAGAGCATGATCAATTATGTTATTAGTATCAAATCAGTGTTAACCACTGTTTGAAGCAGGGAAAAATAGTACTTTAAAGTTTTAAATTTTAAAAATTTTAATTATTGAAAGTCTTTTCATATACCGACTGCCTTAATTTGCATGAAATATGTGAAGACTTCTAGCACTTGCTTTAATGTATTGCAATCATTTGCTTCAAATTACATATAAGGCAACTTAACCAAACTAAACAATCTGTAGAGCAATTCTATTTCTAAATATTTACTATTTAATCATCAAGAAAACAGTATTCAGCATAAGAGGGGATACTTCTGCCTGGGGAAGAAAGGGATAAATTCGAAGACTGTTTTTTCACCAGCAAAATGTTTTTGCCCACAATACTTTCTGAATGCCTTATAAGCCACTTTCAAGTAACAGTTTTACCTTGGACTTTCAAAATAGAGATCACCTGGCTTTAGCTGGAGACAGAGGAAAGAGGATTAGATGTGCTAAAGGTTTACGACAAGGAAGTAGAAAGAATTGCTATGGTAAACCCCAAAACCACCTACAACATTGTCAAAAACTGCCATTTAAATCTGTACAGAAAAATAGACTTCCCATCATCAGGGAGCTTGCAGAAAGCATTCAGGAGTGCTACTGTTTTTTGCTCTTAAAAACTGTTAATTTCTATGAAGAAAATTAAGTGAATGTGCATAAACACAAATAAATTCAGAGTTTCTTGAATAAGTGAATAAGCTGGTTTTGAAAATAATCTAGACTCCTGTATTTCCACATTAATGCCATTACCAAAAGCTTTCTTATTTTGTCTCCTCTGCCTGAAGAATTCTCAATTAATTAGCTAGAGAAGATTTGATCAGCAAACCTGAGGGAACCAGTCATGAGAACAATCTGTGCCTCATTTATAGGCTGTCTTGTAAAATAGAAGGATCAATTTCCGTACTCAAATCTGAATCAGAAATTCAGGAAATTTGAAACTATTCATCTTATTCACAGGTAGCTTTGTCTTCTCTTCAAATCCAGAATACTGCCTGCCTAAAATTTTTTGTCAAAGCATACCAGCAGCTCTATTCTTTTCTTAATGTCACCACTTCATAAAAGAGAATGCAGAATTTTCTGTAAATAGGTTGTCTGTTGTCTTTGCCATGTCAGACTACTAACCACTAGTTCTGTTCAAAAAGCTGAGTCAACAGAACACACACCTGCATGATTTCTGATCTTGATTTGCTGTGCCAGTTGTTCTCTTGTCCTGGGATTTAAACATCCAATGCTATGTTATTTTAATAAAAGCTGAGGTGACAAAGTGAGCACCTGTGTTTTTGTTCATTCCACCTGCTGGCTCTGGTACTCTGCTGTCTTATCTCACTGCAGCAGCAAAACCCATGTGGCCACCATTAGTGAAAGTACTGTCTACTCCTTACAGGTTTAAATGTTAGTCTTTACTTGAGGAGAAAAAAAATCAAAAACATTGAATCCAGTCAGCTGCTTTTACAAATTATTTTTGTATTTTTAACAATTTTGTACTTTACCTTCTTTCAGGTCATGAAAGGATAACCTACTGATGTAAATGAGGATAAATCTTAGTAACACCTGAAGAAATATCAGACTATATTTAAGAAAAAAAAATTATTCCCCTCCCTCCAGTCCCTATAGAAAATAAAATAATTATTTTCTCCAGCACCCTTAAGAACTTGATTATTTGAAATAAAGGTTAGAACAACAGCTTAAGAAATGCCCATGTGTCATTTTCTAAATGGCTGTAAATGAATGTGAGCAGAAAGCAGATTTGGCTTAAAAGTATGACTGGTGCTGCAAACAATAGAGTTAAATATCATCGAGGAATCACAGGACCATGGCATCATTAAGACATCCTGAAAGAGATGTCAGGAAGTGTCCCATCCAGCCACCTGCTCAGAGCAGGGTCAGCTCTAGGGACAAACCAGATTACTCAGGACATTTTATCTAGCCAGGTCTTCACAACCTTCAGTGAGAATGACCACAGGATTTTTGTCCAAGCTGTGTCACTGCTGAACCTTTCTCACTGGGAAGAAATTACTCCCTATATCCAGTCTGAACTTCTGTTTTATCAATCTGTGTCCACTTTATTTCACCTTCCCACCCAATCCTCTGTGAAAAGTGCAGGCTCTATGTCCCCTAGAACCTCCCACAGGCACTTGGGCTCCTGCTGGGTCACCCCAAAGCCATCTCTGCTCCCGGCTGTACAAGCCCAGCTGTCCCAGCCTCTCCTCATAGGGCAAACACTCCAGCTCCTGTCCTGATATCCATTTAGTTGGTTAATGTCTTTCTTATACTGGAGTATAAAAACCAGATGCAGTTTCTACATGGATTCTTACAAGTGCCAAGTAGAAGGGGAAAATAATTTTCCTGGGTCTCCTGGCTCTGCCTCTTTTACTGCAGCCTGTTCTGCTTCAGCCCTTTTTGCTGCTGAGGCTCAGAGAGGTCTCATGGTTACCTGAGGGCTGCTCACCAGACTGCAGCTCTTCTGTAACCAAGATACATCAGCGAAGAATTAAAGAAAAAAAATCCCCAAACCTGACTATTTTTTATCTTCTCTTTGCATAAGTGAAGGCAAGCAAGTTCAAATAGTAGATTACTAGGACAGTCTAAATTGGGGAAAAAAAAAAAAAGAAAAGAAAAAAAAATAAAAAAGGCAGACTATGCAATCAATTTCTGTAAGAATTGAAGAATTGTAATAAAAAAATATATTGTCTTGCTATTCGTGAAGCAGTCGTAACCCCTGACTCTTCTCAAACACCATTAAACTTAAATGTTAGTCTTGCAATTATGCACACAGCCTAAGAGAGCCTGTAGACACAGAATTTAATACATGATTGCTGAGGTACGTTACAGTCTGTGTGTATTTAGCCTGATACAACCTAAACGTCTTGGACACATGTGAAGTAATAAAAAATTAAACTAAAAAAGCTTTAATATAACAAAACATACAGAGGTGTCATCCATTTCCACACCACCCTATACCATCCTTCCTGCACTCCAGCTTCACAGACTTCTGTCATTTCTGCTGACAGAAGTGAAACAGAGTCGACATCTTTTCTCTTCATGTTATCATTGCCACTCAGAACAATATTAATCCCTAAACTGATCTTTGAATTTTTTATATTTGAAATATAAGGTGTTCCAGAAAATTACACCAATAGGATGCAAGTGATTCTGTAGAACCTCTGAGGACGCCTTGTTTATGGCCAAGTATACAACAGCTGTTTTACAAAGTCTATACTTAGGGAGGAATGCAGTTTCAGTTAACTAAAGGAGAGCTCTTACCTTCACTGACAGCACTATAGCATTATATACATTAAAAATAGTTAAACTTATTTATTCTGGCTTGGTATCATCTCAATCATCCTGTTTCTATCAAGTTTGTGTCCCCTACTGCTCTTGTTCATTGCTTATGCCTTCACAAATTATCCACTTCTGCCATGCAAAGATGGACTGGATGACCCTAATGATGATCTCAACTCCCTCATAACCTTAGACTCTACATTTTGCTATGACTATTGACGTTATTTGGGGTTATGTATATTAAGTACACATTAAACAGAGTTGCATGCGGTGACATGGTTTATATATTTGGTACTGAGGAAAAAATGAGATCTGCTGTGTTCTTCAAGGAACTACATTTTCAGAGTAATGCTACAGATGCTTCTGGATCCCCACAGACCATCTTTAAATATTTTTCTGCTTAGATTTTTCTTGGTCTTACAGGACCTGTCAAAATGATGCAGTAGGTATTAGTCTTGCTGTTCCATAGACTTTAATAAAATTCGCATTACACACTATGTTCTGCTTTTGCTTTTAAAAAGAAGACAAAGTTCACCAAAAGTATTTTAACATTATCACAATATTATTTTCTCTGTTATTATAGAAATTATATCACATCTTAATGATTTATATTTACATCCTAATGCTATATTATCTGGAAATATATTTAAAAAGTGAGAATATATTTTTCTCTAAAATGGTCTGGTCTGATGTATACTACTAAAGCATTTGTGAATTTAACGGAGAGGCAACTTCTGAACTGGCTTCCTTTTATTATCATGGCTAAAAGCATAAAATTAGAACCCCATAACAATTACTGGCATAAATCCTTTATTAAATTAGAGATAATTATTCTATTTTATAAGGAATTAAAAACTAAAATATTTTTAAAAATGATATTATAAACACAGAGTTAAAGACACAATAAGTGCAAAAACACCCAAAAAAACAACAAAAACCAAAAACAAACAAACAAAAAACCCAAACCAACCCAAACTAAAAATATACAAGAAAACCTCTCATGTTCTGCTTCTGATTTTACAACTAGATACATTATGTGGAATTTTACCCATCTTTACGTTTCCACTTCTGAAGTAGTCATACTCATAATTTGGGAAAGAAAAGAACTTTAAGAATATAATTCACCCACTTCAGTGGGAGATTAATTATGCACTTCTCCTCAGATGTATTTATTTTCTTTCAGTCTATAAAATGTCTCTCAGTGATTTGTTTGATGTAGACACCTGCATTTAACTGTCTGGATCCCATCCCATTGCCTTTATACTACAGGAGTGATGTGTTGTCAGTTCCAATGCTTTTAATATTTTAATGTTACATAGTATTCACTGCTTATCCTGAAATGTAGTTTTAAAAATTCAGCACTTATCTAAAATTCCCACATTGCAGGTAGGATTTACAGTCCCCTAAAAAAGTAAACAGAGATCTGAAGATAACTTTGATCAAAGAAAATCATAATTGAGAAAAGTTAGTAATTTCTCCTTTTGGAGTTCTTTAATAGTTTTATAATAAAATAGAGAATTAGCGATTACATTTTTTCAGTTTATAATTTAATTTTAACCATGTATTATCTAACCATCTACTTTCTAACCCTGGCTGTAAGAAATCCTTATATCATAACTATGCTTCAGTTTTTTCTTATTTCCTCCCTAAAGATTTTTAAGACGAAATACAAGAATTTCGTACATTTATCTGGTATTCATATAAGTGAGATAAAATTTGCCAGTACCAGATCAGCCATTATCCATAGGAAATCCACAGTGCATTTTATGATAACACATTTCTGATTTGGAAACATCGTATTTCTGTCTAAACTGTTGTGTGCCAACCAGTTAGACTGTCACAGTAACAGAACCCTCAACAAAAGACCAACTAAGAATATAGTTTGATATCTGAATATTATTGCTAGTATTTCATTTATACATTTGTACCCAAAATTATTAATGGACTTCACAAATAAAAGTATTTGATTGGAATATTTCAGTTACCCCTACAGTCCATAGTTACTAGCAAAAGTATATGAATTAAGCTGTAGGATACTGGGATCTTTTCCTCTATTTGGTGTTTTTTTAATGTTTTATTAACTGGTAATTAGCTACAGTTTCTTGTAATTTGAAGGTGAAATCTGGGACATACATAAGTGGGGGGAAGACTGAAGTGAAGAGTATTTTCAGTCTACAGTTGGAAGAAAAAATTACTTCTAGAAAAGTGGCAATATGCCAGCTTCACTGATAATGGTTGGTAATTAACTACAACAGCAGGCTGCAGACCTGCTTCAGGAAGTCTAAGGGTGTAAATCATTATCCCCTGAACTCTCAAGATTTTAATTTCAATTTTCTTATTTGTGGCCCCAAACTCAGCACCACAGACACAGCTGTCTGAGCAGTACTGTACTTTAATGGACCAGCGTTCCACCATTTCTATGAGAGAGGAAAACATCCCACTGTGGGTCAAGGCCAGACTTTTCCTGTAGACCACAAATTATTAGAGTGCTTATAATAATTTTGGTGATCAAGTTTTTAAACTGATGAAGTGAAAGCAAGGACACTCCTACAAAACCCACTGCAATTCTTTGATATCTAGGGAATATACACAGTGGCCCAAAAACAACACTGAAAAGCTACTACCTGTGATATTAATGGCAGCCTTAGCCACCTCATTTAGTGCTGTCAGTTTAATGTAAAGATTTGTGAAGCTAAAAATGGAAAAATGGTTATTTAAAAACTGCTGGGTTTATGGTTGAAACGAAAAGACACAGTAATTAAACTGGTCTCATCAGAGCCCAAAATGGACTACGCTGGCCTTTTTGTGATATTTGTCATGAAGATTAAGCATATATTTATTCTCAATATGGGAGATATATTTATTTGTTTTTCCTTGGCGGCTAATAGAGTTTAACACATTTTCTTTTGAAAAATTTCAAGTTTATCCCAATATTACAAATTATGAAGCTGAAGAAGAGAGAGACTAATGGATTTTCCTGTTACTGGAATTATTCATAAAAGCTAGTCATTATTTCAGTATTCGGTGCTGATCTTAAAGTGTATTTAAACATTTTTTTACAAAAATCATTGGTGCTGAAAATTGAAAAAAAAAGCATGAAAATTTCTAAAAGGCAAAGCTAGGAAAATGTTTGTAGTAGTAGTGGGTAACTTATAAGAAAATTTCAATACTACTCAGAAGCTTATTGCACTTTCCTTTTTTAATTCCTCCAATAAACGAGTTTGTAGTCTTTTATGCTGTTTCTTATCCATAGAAAAATAGTTTAGTAATACTGAGCTGGCATCTTTCCCCCAAAAAATTGGAAAACTAAAGCAGAAAGTCTTCAATGTGGGGTGACTAATATTAGAAACTTTGAAAGAATTCTTGTTTCTTACTGGTAGAGCTGAGTTATTTCTTCCTTGGTTGCTGTATTGATTTTGTTCCTTTCTCAAGCTGTTAAATCAAAAGTCACTAAAAGTATGGATATTTGTCACTAACAGTGACCTCAGGTCTCCTTAAGGTCCTTGGATTTTCAAATAATTGAATATCAAGAAGTTCATTAATATTTTGAAGACCATTTGTGCTGCTTCATCTCTAAAATCAGTCAGGATTTATCCATCTCGTCAAGTGCCTAGAGTCTGAGGAAAAAGAGATGCATACTTAGGTAAGAAAGCAGTATATTTGGAGTTAAACATATTTTCTTTTTTATTAAGCAATCCAGGTTACTGTGTCTTTGTAAACCAGGAATGTTATTTCACGCATAATATTAAGAAAGTGCAGCACATAGTGATGCTAATTTAATACGACTTACATACTTGAATTATTCAATAAAATACTTCATTATTCAATAAAAACTTATATTGGAAAATTGAAGGCCAGATACAAGGGTAATTTCAAAAACATCAGCACCCAGTATACACATATTTAAAATTAATTAAATATAGAAGAATATTTGTTGACTGAATAAAATTTTAGAGAGTAGTTTATTGATGCCCATAAGTACTGGTAATAGGCATCTCAATAAATATTTAATCACAGTTGTAGTCAGTGTAACATTTAAAATAATTTTTATTAATTACATTTAATACATATTAATTTACATTTTTAATAATTAGGATGATGTTAGCCCAATAAGAAAGGCTTTCTTACGGCAATTCTACTTTTGAAAAAGGAAATAGATTTTAAACAAAATTTATGTGATTTAAATATGTAGTTGCTTCATCTAGAGTACAAAATTGCTGGTTTTGTTTTGCAATTGGTAGTGGCAGAAAAAATACATGAAATAATAGATTTGGGTCTTGTTTACTGTATAAGCTCAATTTTGATGGCATTTTCACTTTTTTTCTCCAATTTTTTATTAGAACTTTAAATCCAGATTGGTTGCTTGCAGAGAGATCTTTTGAAGATCACGTCTGTCTCTGGAAATGCACTTTCTGAACTGCATTCCTTCTCAACTTTCTGCAGCATTCATCACTGAATCACACAGCAAATGTACTCATTCTACACAGTTAGAAGTTTAATGAAATGTTCTAGACTTTAAGAGACCAATTTTTCATTAGATTTTGCATAATTCACAAATAAAAGTAATCAATAAGCTTCTTACAAAGCAGTGAATTCCTGAGAATGGTCATGGATCCTTAGGTTTCAATCATAATAAAATAATAGGAAACACCAGCTATTTTATAAATGCTTCTACACAGCCTCAGATGCACTATTTGAGTAATTCATAATACAAAATCTACTCAGAATTTTCTGTGCAAAAATAAGGGTAATGACTTGTGTGGTTTCTTCAAAAAAACCATTGTTTTTTATAACATTACATGATTCAAAATGTAATACTTGAACTAAGCCAAACCTTTTCTTATTATCTAAATGAATACTGAAGTGTCATCCTGGATTCCTTGAACTATCTGCTCTAAGTAGTCTTGAAAAAACAATTTTTCTTACACTCTTCATTTGACCTATCCCCCCACACAGGAAAGAATGCATAATTAACTTGAAACTTCTGTACTGTATAAAATGTGCAACCTAAAGAGTCACGTAGTCATGAGGTCTGCTTTTGAGCTTGTGAATACCAGTAGGGACACTTTCATGTTTTGTCAGGTGTTGTGTTTTGTCATCTGTGCTGCTGATGTCTTCTTTCTTTTCTGTCTGATGTTCTTCTGACTTCTGCAAGATGCCTTCATTGAGATGTGCCACACAAGAAACACTCAACTTCTTTTTAAAGGGAGGTGTATTTCTTTTGCACTTACTTCCATAGGATGCCATGGGTTATATTAGAAGTTATCTTTACTCCTACTGCTGTATCAGTAAGCCTCATTTTCTGAAGTTCAAGCTCTGTAACATTACAAAAGTCCTTTCTGTACTCCTTCCCACAAATCATCCCACCTTGAGATATGAACCTTTAATTGTACAGCAAGTTCCTTCCAAGACAAGGATCATGTTTTAATAAATATAATCTGAATTAGCTTTCCCAAGGGAAAAAAAAAAAAAGAAAAAAGAATGCATGTCATGTTCTTAAACACATGGGTCACTAGTTCCAGTGAACTATTAGAGACCTTAAATCAGAAGATTTACACTGAAAATTTGCTGTGTTTCTGACATAATTTTACAGGCAGTGGAAAGGTGGGTTATGGATGTTATGCTCGTATTATTTTATTTAAATAGCTATGAGATTAAAACTTTTATTCCAAATTTCCCATTTTACCTAAAAACAATATTGTACTGTAGCTCATGCATTATCTAAGTGCTAGATAATACAAATACACCAGGTGTACAATTAGATGATAACGTCTCTAGCGGCACCTTTTTGATCTTTATTTTTTCTTATTTCAATCATTTGTAGTTTAACAAAGATGCCTAAAATACTGTGTGTCACTGCTAAGCATATGGCCTTCACAAGAATAGATAGTTTCTCACTTTATCTGTTTCCTTTCAATTTTGAGAGCATTTTAACAGGATGGACAGATAGAGAGAAGTCTCAGAGACCGCTGAGCTCCTCCAAGCTGTGACAGTAGATGTCCAGGCAGAAGTCCAATGAAGCCTGCAAACATGTACCGACAGAAAAACAAAAAAAGGATCTGAAGCCAAACACTGCTTGTTTTCTCCTCTGTGCTTTAGTCATAAGCTTTGTCAGATAATTCCTTCTCACTACACGGGAAGGTGTACAAAGCAGAGCCACGCAGAGCCCCCAGGCAGGTGCAAAGGAGAGCTGCTTTATTGCAAAACCCAGGACTTTTTAAGCAGCTCAGCCCATTATAAGCTACATAGTTTTAAAACATAACAAACATAATCCAGCCAATCACTATGAACCGATGTGAACATGTAATGGTTATGTAACTTGTTATTCTACCTCCCATTCAGCTGAGTCACTTTCCTATAGTCCTTTTCTTCTTAGCCAAAGCAGCAGGCCTGAGCCGTGATTATACAAGGGTAACAAGGCCCTTATTTTATAAGGCTTAACTTATATGCAACACGAAGGAACCACATTGAATTATGTTTTTTCATTGGCTTATTATTAATTATGTTCTTAACGAAAAAAAAGAATTTTGTCTGACAAAAATAGTGTGATTTCCAAAAGATTGTGGATATTCACAACCTGCAGTAACATTGTCTTTTGCTCTGCCTATCTGGTGAGGAGTTATGTGTCTGGCTGCCACTAGCCTGAAAATTTGGTCCTGGGAACATTCAAAATGCTACAGTGCTGAATAGTCCAAAAAGCAGAATTCAAGCTCTATACAGCACTGACACACTTCTGAAAAAGGAAAAGAAATATGCATGCATGTGATCAGGCCCAGATGAATTATCTCACTTAACTTTCCCGACCCCAAAATCAAACATGAAAAATTGTCTTTTCTGAATCATATTTGAAGAATAAAAACCCTGGAAAACAGACAAAAGGAAAACAATATTTGTTCGCAGAGGTATTCCAAGAGAAAAAGAGAAGCTGCTTTGTTTGAAGAAACCTTCTGCTGGGCACTAACTACAGATAGTGTACAGTATACCACTCCTTCCTTTAAAAAACACTGAATTTCTGACAGTGAAATTTTTCAGTGAAATCTAATTATAAAATACTTACTCATAATTATTTCAGAGCAGATTTTTATAAAAAGAAATTTAAAGTTTTTTTAAATTGTTTTGAACACAATATACTAAAATAAGCTATAATTTTTGAAAATTGGGCTTTGAAGAATGAAAACATCATCTCTTTCTAATCATGTGAATTAGCCTGCATACAGTATGAACTGATTGTTTAATGCATACCAGATTTCAGACAAAAATATCTCACACCTTTTTTCTTTGACCCTTGTGCTTTAGGACTGACCTGAACAGCTCAAGTTTTGTTTCTTTTGCTGCCGTGTCCTATATCTGCTATCTGATATTCAACTGGGATTTCTCTGCTTTTAATAAATTAAGTTTAGAATAGATTTGGGTAAATTTCTATACCTACCTATAATATTAGATATTGGATATGACATCAAGCGCAATCAGGTTTCATGAAGACCAATCCAACTTTCTCTATTTTACCTGCTGGACAATCTTTGTAAGCCTAGTTCAGGAACATTGAGCCATGAAGAAACTACGAATTAATCAAGTATTTCACACTTATATAACATTCATTTTACAGATTCTTAGTCAAAATGTACAGTTAAGGTTTTGAACAGAGGCTAGTAACAGTAAAAAGACACTAGTCTAGAGGAGTTATTCAAGGAAACACATTTTTCTTTGAAATAGATTATACTTTGGAACTTTTCCTGCATAAAAAAATCAGAATTTAACTTGAAAGAGAAATATAGCTCTGCAGTGTTGAATATCCAGTCTGCTTGCATGCAATTTCATATAATTATAGAACAGTCTGGGCGGCAAGGGACCTTAAAGATCATCTAATTCCAGCCCTTCTGCCTGGACACCTTCTGATAGGCTGGTTTGATCAGAGCTCCATCCTACCCAGCCTTGAACATTTCCAGGGATGAGGCATCCACAACTTCTCTGGGCAACCTGTTCCAGTGTCTCACTGTCCTCGCAGTGAAGAATTTTTTACTATTAGCTAATTTTCAGTTTAAATCTCTTCCCCCTCTTTCATTTTCATTCACAGCAAAATTTATGAAAACATTATTACATACAGAAATGCAAATTAAATACAGATGCTCAAAACATTTTCTTGATAGATTACTAGCAGATTAATTTTTCTTTTTAAAATAACCACTGATCAGTTTTGAATTGTCAGTGAGAAAACTATCACCTGATGAATCACTGTAATAATTTTTAAATCATCATATTTTAAACTTCCATATCCCTTTACTTGCCTGCCTAGCCAAAATATGCTTTTTGACATAATCAGTGCTCTGAAAATAGTTATGAAATATTTTATTTTATTTTATGGAAAGTTTCTGCTCTGAAGTGCCAGTTTGTTGTCAAATTTACATGATGACTATCCTTTCAGGGCTGATAAAACCTCTCTGTGAGGCTGCCCATCTCTGTGTGATGTTTCCAGTATGGAAGGCTATACTTAGACAAAGAACCAATACATCTTTTTCTTCCTGCCCTAACATTTTGACATTAGTCCTGGCTTATGCTGCTCAGCTGTCATCACATTTCAGCCTCAGAGACAATCTCCATTTAGCACTTTCAAAACATGATTTTTCATTGCATTTTTCAGAAATGTTACAGAATATTCTTATATGAGGGAAATTATTATAAAAGATAAAAAATTTCTAACATGGAGACAGGCCACAATCATGACCTGAAAATCATGCATGGCATAAACCCAGCAATGGACAACTGCTTTGTATTATGAGCTGGCATACAGAGCCAGGGGTTTATATTGCCTCTTTTCCTTCTTCTTTTAGTAAGAATTAGAATACAGAAATTCGTATTTCAGTGTGACCAGAAGGGCTGGTTGAGATAAACAAGTGTTCAGACTGTTCAGTGCATTTGGCTTCTCCTCAGTTTGTGTTGTGATAGTGTATGAACATGAGAGCTGTTACTCTTGGGAGCATTATTCTCCATTCTCAGAGAGGTTAGACTGTTCCCCACAGTACTGGCCAACTTCAACTCCAGTTGAGCTTTGGCCACACAAATTTCCCCTTTGGCCACTCCCTGTAGTCCTCCATTGTCAGTAATACTCCTAAAACAGAGGGAAAAAAGTTACAAAATTAAATGATTGAAAGTCACAAAAGTTAGAAGAAATATTCTTAAGAGTAAATAAATGTTATAGAGTGCAATGGATTACTCTCTCTATAGATCCTTAGAAGAGTCATCCCATCATACATTTTTATATTTAATGTAGTGCCTTATTATGTGTATCTATAAAATAATGAGCCATCTGCCTAGGATAATCTTTCCTATTAAGCCTAATTTTAAATATGACTGCGTCTTTAAAATGAAGTATATTACAAAACTTTATCCTGAAGCAACTGTGGCATGCCTAGTGTAAGATTAGAGTTAGTGGGAGAAACTAGTTATGATGCTAATTCAGCTGACATTAGAAGGACCATTTCAGTGTAGAGGATCCCTACAGAGGACAGAAAATGACCATGTGGCTGGATCTGTGCAACAGATACAAAAACACTACGAGACATAAAGCAGAAATCTGACTGAGGACTGGCGTCCTTTTGAATAACAGAGGGTAGAGTCACCCAAAGAGCTGTATCAAAGATCATTCACAGACAACCAGGTTTTCTTTCACTAACTTAAAAAAGGATTTGCATTTGCATCTCCATCAGCAAACACTATTACTTGGCCTTCTAATTACAAAGCCAATTTTCAGTTTACACAATGGGATTACCGCTTGCTAGTGAAAGGTCAATTTCTGTCCTTTGGATGAGAAATTTGAACCTATTTGAAAAAGTTGGATGTATTTTATTGTTTCAATAGTTTCATGATATCTAATATTTCATCAAGCAAATTATATATTAATACTTCAAAACTATTACGCATCCAGCAAAAGAAATGTAATTTTTTTGTTAATTCTGTGTGTGACATCAAGTTCTCATAACTGTACTAGGGAAACATGACTGCTATGCAACAGATCTCTCAGAAAGTTTTCTGAGTAGTTTGTCTACTTATGGCAGTTAAAATAGCCTGCAATGACTTCAGTACTATTTGTTTGACTTTATACTGCAGAGGTGAATGAGTCATAAGCTGCCTCCGGCTCTGATTTTGGAAGATAAGAGAAGTAAATTGCTTCCTTTCTTTTTTTCCTAGAACTGTAAAAAAATTGTGCTCAAAAATACACATAACTAATCTTTATTTTAGTGGGGTTTTTTTCTGTTTGTTTGTTTTGAAGTTAGTTGATTTAAAAAACATTAGAGACTAGTGCAACTACAATGTGAAAATTACATTGTATGGGCATTGGAATAATAAATTGTGTTTAATTGGGAGATAAACATTATCTGAGACACTGAGCAATATACTATTTTATAGTGTGGGCTGAAGAAGAAAAAGTGCAAAAATCTCTTCATAAACTGTGGGTTTTCGCAGTTACTAGAAGGTATTTTAGTGGCTTTATGTGGTTAGTAGTTAGGTGCTGTAATGTACATGTTCTTACATTGTTGTTATCTCACAAAACCATATATTTATGTTACTTAAATATGTAACATGTGTATAAGATGGAAATTTAGAAAGATATAGTTAGTAGTGTTCTTTATGTCAGATAAATAATTGCTTACTTACATTATATTTTCATTTATTTATGTTGCTAAAATAAAACACCACTAGTACTTAAGTAGTATTTTCAAAATGTTCCTTAAAGACAGCATGTTTCAAATTTCTTCAGCTTGTGTTTATGGATACGAAAACATTCTAGTCCTTGGTGGCTGGAGATTCCTTTTTGCCATGCAGAGAATTTTATGAGCCCATGAGAGTCAGAAATACACTGGCATGAATCAGGCTCTTGCTGAGCAGTGCCATAACCCAGCAGCCTCTTACGTGACCTACAGGCAGAAAAAATTTCTACATTTGGAAAGCTCTGAAGAGGTTTAGAAATCCACAGCACATGTACATCACTCCCATAAGGTGGAAGCCCCTTTTCCAAAAGAAGGTTAAGTTTGGGTAAACACCCAATTGATACTCAGTGGATGTGGATTTAATATACTCTCCCACCCTCTATGAAATCCTGTACTATGGATTTATATATTAACATGTACAGTAGTTGTTTGATATATGATTATTTTGATCTTTTCATCAAGTATGTGTCTGAATGTAGTAAATGTTTTTTATAGGTTCTCATATGGGAAAGAATAGATTTAAGCATTTCTTGAATATTTTAATATTAAGATGAGGTACCTGACTCTGTCTGTGAAAAGCAGTCTAAGATGAAAAGCAAGCTGTAAGTCTACCATGGTAATATTCAGAAAGTTAGTGTTTAAAATGCATATTGAGTATTTGTTGATTAGATTCAGTTTATGCTTTTCCAGAGTTTGAACCTTAATCTTCCCAACCACAGAGGAGCTTCCTAAACACCAGAATAGATTATAAGTGGGCTCTCAGGAGTCTAGATGTTCCCATTACCTCTTGAACCTCTGTAAATAACAAAATACTAATTGGAACAGGGCCCTTACTTATGATTTTTACAGCACAAGGGAATGCTCTCCGTGTTGAATTCTAGAATCAGTCTTTTATGCTTAGTAATGATTGATCTGAAAATTAAAAAGAACAGGGGCATGAACATGTATGTCTCATATATTATGTGAATGCCAGACATAGCTAAGTTTCTGTGTATTCTAGAATGCTTTTCACTCTGATTGTATCAGTATTTAAGAAGTTATTTCAGGAAAAAAACCTTCCCAATTGATATCATTGCAATTTTTTTTCACTTTGATAACAAGATATCTTCTAATACAGTAATACCTTAAAGAAAATTATTAAAAAACTCCAGATCAAACAGGTGAGCTGTGTGTGGAAAGCTGAGCAGTATGACACAAAAGGACACTTTTTCATCCAGATGGAAACTGTTATATCCTTAGGAACATTTTCTACAGAAAAATTGACCTCAGGTTTTTATGAACAGCTCCTTACATGATGACAGCCCTACCTTCTACAATTCATATCCTGAAAGGAAGAGTTTTCAGATTTATTTACTTCAAACTATTTTTTTTGTTTTATCTTTTCAAACTTGGACCTTTATTGCCACAGCAAGTTCATAAAGCAAGTTCATAGGCATCCAAAACCAGACTTGCAGGAACAGTCCAGAGGAAATGAAAAAACATGCCCTGTGATCTATTGGGTTGTCACTCTTCATGAGCATTGGTATTATTGGCAAACACACAATTTACTAAATCATGAGAAATCTGGATTGCTACAGATAGAACTGAAGACCTACAGCATAACTGTAGAAGATAATCTTTGATTGCATCTGAACAATGGGAAAAAAAAAAAGAAAAAAAAAGAAAAAAAATATTTCTGCAGCCCTTTTAGCAGAAAACTTTTCCTTTAGCCCATGCACACTTGAAGAGATATCAACAGCTTTTTTCAGAGCAATTAATGATGCCTTCATATGTCCTATAATAATTGGACAGCTTTCCATAAATTCCCTTCATGTCATCCTGGCCCTCAATTTTTGTCTGGGATCAGTGTATTCTCTAGAACCCACTAATATGTATAATGAAATCTCAAGCAAAATTAGCACTGATGCTTAGTTCTGGAAGTCTGAGTTGGTCAATAGTGTCATGCATGATTCTTCTTTGGGATCCGCCTACCTAAAAAGAAATCTTTGAATCTTTGACCATCTTCTCTTTCTACAATCACAGAATGATTTTTGTTGAGAAGTATTTTTAAAGATCATTTAGTTCCAATGCTCCTGCCTCAGGGTTTTGCTAGTAGTGATTTGGTCTGGAGAAAGGAGATAGCAAAGAAGTAAGCAGGACAGAGAGGGGTTTTGTAAGCTCTACAGAAGTAAGTTCCCAGTAAAGGTCATTGTCGGGCATTTGTGCTCTCAATCAACTCAGTAGCCATGTGATGGATGTAAGCTCAGCTATCTCAGTGTAACTAGCAATAATCTGGTGCAGAAATCTTTGCAAAGAGATTTTTCAAAGAAAAGGTGGTGGAAAATCTTGCTACAAATACAGCAGTGTATACAAGCAAGAGACCTTTCTTTTTTTCTGCAATCTCTTTATGGAAAAATTGGTGTTGTCTTCCAAACAGACAGAGATTTCTGTTTTGGGACCTTTGAACATTTACACAGCCCATAGGTAAATTTCAGAATTGTCACCATCGCCCTGTGTATTCAGATTTCAAAATTTTGCAAACTCCCTTAGAAAAAGGTTTTCACTCAAAGGTCAAGCAATGTTTTAAATTACTAAGCACAAGAGAGCTGGTGTTATTTTTTTAGTCTGAACCATGTATTTTTAGAGGTTAAAGTAATAGCAGCAGCTGATATTTATTTTTTGCTGTGTTAGTGAGTGCTCATCAATAACCTAATGGCCTTATCTGATTCTACAAAAAAAAGCAAATGTTTTGGCCAAGTATGATACAGTATTATCTGCTGGTGTAGAGTTGTGATACTTTTTAGAATTATTTAACTCATCTATATTGATGGTCTGGATGCAATCTTGTTCATATAATTCTTTATTAACCCTAGGTATACTATGCTGGTGACTGTGTATTTTGTTCCTGTTTCTGTTGTTGCCAGTTATAGGAAAGTTACAAATGTAACCAGACAGATTTTAATCTTTGTTGCAACTATCATCAGTATACTGTGATTCTTTTAACTTCTTTGCTTTTACTTTATCAGATTTTCTGATTCTGTTCATGCCTTCAAAATTCCCTTCTGCTCTATTCTCTTGGCAGGAATAAAGTGATTGTGAATTGCAGAGGGGAGAGACACAACTGAGCCACTTTCATTTTCTTCTTAAGTCTATGTATCTTCCATAACCTAAAATTTGACAGTTTCTCTCCTGTACTTATTTATTCTCTTTGTTTTCTTGGTTCCAATACTGTTTGGCGTCAGTCATCTGTGGGAAATGTGAGAGGATAAAAAAAATGAAAGTAATATTGGAGTTTAAAATCCTGCAGAGACTTGCCTTCATATATGGTTCCACTGGCTAAAAATGAGCATAAACGTAAGAAACTCTCCCATTTTAAAAAGCTGTATTTTCAAGTCTCTGAGCTTAGGCAGAGTGAAGAAGAGTTTTCAGTTTCAGAGGGTCTTCTTGCTTTTTCCTGTGAAGAAATGATGGAGATTGAAATAGTTGGATAAATGCAAATCTCATTAAACACTGCAAGAAGTTAATGAACCCCCTGGATTCTGCTGCCTACAGGATCAGACCACAAAGTTTATTCTCACTAACATTCTGCATCCCAGAAGTTCCCTGACAGAAGACAAAGAATGGAGAATGAAGAAATCCAGCATCAGCTGCTCTCAAAAGACATTTGAAAGAAACAGCCCTTCCCTGCTGCCACCTACCAAAGCTTTCAGAAATTCGATTTGCATTCTGTGTTGACAGCTCAAAAATACAAGTGTAGAAATATCTGGCCCACACAGATCCCATATAGCAGCAAGGATAAGAGCTTTTGCTCTCTTTGAGAGAGCCTCTCGAAGGTGTTAAATCGGAAGAAAGGAAGCAAAAAGGTTCAGGCTTGGGAAAAATGAGAGAGCCAGTTGCCAGTTGCATGCTTTAAAATTTCTCTGCTTAAGTTCCCTGCCTCTAGAGGACATTACAAAAATGTAAACAAATGAATAATAAAATATCAATTATTTTTTTGTTCATTCTCATGGAACGCCTTAGGAGATAATCCTTAGAACCTAGTTCTAGCCATTTATACACAAGGCGAGTAAAATTAGTTAAAAAGACATGAGGAAAAAGTATATTTTAATCCTTCCAGATGTGCCTTTATGGTATTTTCCTGTAGGTCAGGAGTGCTAGCAGCTCAAGTAGAGTTTAAGAATCAAATATTAAAACAGTAACTGTCCAAAATGTAAACAGACAAGAATAAGATTTTAAAAGTATGTCTAGGAACTGTCTGATGAAAGCCAACTTAGTAATTTAAAACATTGCTTGATCCTTGAGTGAAGACCTTTTTCTAAGGGAGTTTGCAAAATTTTGAAATCTGAATACATAGGGTGATGGTGACAATTCTGAAATTTACCTATGGGCTGTGTAAATGTTCAAAGGTCCCAAAACAGAAATCTGTCTGCTTAGCAGACAACACAAATTCTAAATCTCCCACACGTAAGAAGAATGTACTAGAAACATAGTTTTCTCTTGCTAAAATTAGGAGACCAAAATGTTGGAATTATATTCTTGGTGACCCGTGTGTACACTGTGGTGGAGGTTCTATCATCACAGATCTGTGGACTCCAGTCTGAAAACAAATAAAAGAGAGTTACATGAAGTTGACTTTCTTGAGTAATTAGGTCCACAAATGCAACCTGCTTTGGAGATAAATAGAGATTGGAACAAAGCTTAGATTTTATTATGTTATCGCACAGTTGAATTTCCCCTATGCTTCTTTGGAAGTTATCGTAACTTTCTCCCCTCCAGCTACTTTGCATCAAAACTTGGTAGAAATACCTTGGCTCTAGAAATCATGTGTTGGAAATGTGTCCCAAAATATCCCCTCCCTGCATGTGACTGATAGGTCTTGTTTGACTCTGTGTTACACTAGCTGAAACCTCCCAGAATAAGAGTTCTCTAGACTTTATTATTTCAAAGTAAGAGAAATTTCTGGTAAGCAGAGATTTTTTTGTCTATGATGATTGACATTCTTTGTCATTTAGATACGCAAAACCATAGATGGGAACATAAAACCCTCAGAATGCAAATTCCCTTGAAATGACAAGGCTTACTGATTCACTATCTTTTCTTTATGGAGAGGATTTTGAAATGAATGCTATAACCTCAGGCTTCAAAACAGACACACTAACTGTTTACAGTAAAGTTCCATATACCAAATAGAAGATTTAGAATAAATCTTTCAGTTCAGTGTTATTCATACTTAAAAATTTACTTATATGACAGCAGTAAATTAGGTTGTAATGGAAAGAATTATTATAAATTCTCTTGGAAAGATATCTACACTTTAGTAAACTTTTATTGATTTAAGATTTATTCCAAAATCTTCTTTATTTAAAAATTCCAGCTATATTCTATGTCTATATATTTGAAACTACTTCTGAAATGGAAATCAGCTCTAATCCAAAACAATTCAAGACATCATAAGTCTTTTCTTACTATTGCCTATGTGTACTCCTGTAAGTCCTTCACAAAATAATGCTACTTTGAAATGTAATTCTGATTGCTTTAGAAAAGTCCTCTGTGGTGACTTCTAAAATAAACTGTGCTGATTTTTTTCTGCTGTATTTTGCATTTTCATTGCTTATTCACTTGATGTATATCTACAGATATAGGGGCCAAGTGTTTCTGTCATGCTGTTTCAGTGCTGGCCCAGCTGCAGTAAAATTTCTGCTACAGTGCCAATGTTTACAGATGATTTGTTTTTCACACAGCTTTTTCTAATGCATTTATAGGTTTTATTAGACTTCTGCATGCAAATTTACAATACGGTTGCTTGCTGGGTTAATTTTATTTTTAGACCTTTTGTTGCTGTCAGCAATAAAAAAAACATGCTTTTGTTCCAATTTCATAAATCTCTTATGTATTTCTTCTTTTTAATTCCTAATTGTAACTCTTCAGGATGACTTTATTGAAGGACAAGGCAAAAAACTCATGAAAATTTCTTTGGAGCTGTAATAAGCCATTGACTAGTCTATACAAGGGTGTGTGGCTGCCCACTGCTGGGTGGAGTGATGTTACAGGGCATTTCCTTGGGCTGCATTATGATATTGTCATATCATTTTGAATGTGGCTCTTCATTTGAGAATGCAGACCTCCATTCTCCTTCAAACATCCTGTAGAATAAAATTTTGAGGTTTCTCTGTAATACTGAGATCTTTTACTTGTATGTATAATATGTTAAGCAGTTATAATCTACCAACTTTTTACATGTAGCACATAATATTTTCCCTCTTGTATGTTAACCATTATTCTTAGTCACTGGAAATTTATATAGCACCTTGTCCACTTTGCTCAAATAGACTAAGCTTTTTATAATATGCATATATAAGAACAATAATTACAAATTACCATAAATATATATGGCACCTATATCTTATTGACATTTTTGACACCTATAAAATAGATCCTTCAATTTTCTAAGTTACCAAAAATGCAACACTATTATAACTAGCCCCTCATCCATAAAACCTGTTGCTAAACTTGAAAATTAAAGTCTTCATTTCTAAAGTTTAGGAAACCACCAGCTAGCTAATTATTAAACTGCACTTATCACTTTTTCTGTGCAACAAAATAATTGCACTAGGAAATTTTATTAGTACTCCTATTACTACCATGAAATCATTCACTCTTTGTTGGAGATCATCTGTACAGCCTCTCTTTTTCTTTGTTGTAAAGGACAGCTCAAGTCTGTGTCCTTCAAGGAGCAGCTAGTCTATCTCAGTGGCTGCATCCTTTTGATGGCTTTCCTTTGAATTTGCAAATACTTCACTGAGGGTGCCAGGGTCACCACCAGAAAAGGCTTGCTGTTGCACACAAGCAGGTACCAGATGCTGTGGTTAAAACCAACCACAGAAGAATGCAAAGGAAAATGAAGAATCACATGAAGAGACTGGGATGTTCATAGCATGCAGATCTGCCTGTGTTATGGATTTACCCTATGAGAACACAAATCCCTGCACAGTGCACTCTATTTTGTTGCAGATCCTAGAACAGTTTTTGATGTTTTGAAGTGTTTATGTCTTTCATCTCTATTGATACATCTCAGACAAGAAGACGAGACACATTTTGGCATGTACCTTTGCATGGCACCAATGTTTCCATGCAGGAGGATGGTAGAACAATCTCCATCATAACAGGGCGGGGATTTTAAAAATTTGTATTTTCTATATTATTTTTAAAAACAGTTTTAAGTGACATAAAACACTACTTCCTTAACAATCTGTAGATCTAGGTGCCACTTTAAATATTAAAAAATACTTAAGAAATGTTTTGCAAGACTTTTTGAAGAGAACAGAAGAATGAATTTCACTGAATGTGTTTAAGAGTTGTTTAATTGCTAGCAATAGTTGTTTACACTGACAGTACATCCAGTGATTAATTCACAGGATTCCTAAGGGAAGACTGAGCCACAAAAAGGTCTCAAAGATGCAAGCCAGGGTAGAGAGTGCACTGTAAAATATTTAGCAAACATTAAAGCAAACCACAAAGAACTACAGAAGGAGCCAAGGGTAGGGAAGAATATATTATCTGCCTCAAAAAAAAAAAAAAATAAAGCTTTTAACCTAGAAAAAGATGTTTTAAAGGGGATTAAAGACTGTGTTTCCAATGGACACATAAACACACCAAATTGGGATAATATGTAAGGATGTGTATCACAAGGAACAGAAAAACTTACATTACATTGTTTCCTTTGCTAATTGATTAATTGACTGCTTAATTGATTATTAGTATTTTGACTGCTTGATTATGGGATTAATAAATTAGTCACTATTTTATATTTTATATCTACATTTTATATTAAAATAGTGTTACAAATTACTTCTTTGCTGTGGATTGATCTATTATTTTTCCAATAACATTGATATGCACATCATTGTAGGAAGGAAGAGATATAAATAAGGATTTCTCTCCATCTAATTACTTTAATTGATTTGTGCTGAAATAGTTGACCTTTAGTACTGGGTTTTCCCTTCACGTTCAGAATTGATAGCTTACTCTGATGATCATCAGCCACTGGGAAAATAAGTCAAGATTTCAATTAAAACCACGCAGTGTAGGCTAATCTGTGGATCTCACATTAGTAATGCTCTGTGCTTCCCTGCTAGAGAATATGTATCATGTTTGGGCTGAAAATTATTATATGGAAAGCACCCAAAGAAGTGCTACAGTGAAGTTTATCTAAAAATTGACAAACCAAACCGACATGGGAGTCTTAGAGCACATGTTCATACATGTCAATAAATTACACCTAGTCAATAGCACCCCTCCTTCAGGTCAAAGATCACAAAGTATTTAAAATAAGCTAATTCTTACACTGTATTTCTTGGGTGGCATGACAGTAATGATGCCCTCAGCTATGTACATTGTTTGCTTTAAGTCTTATTTTTCAGGAAAAGCTGTCCTAACACTTTACTGAAGTGTGGATTGTTTCTACCTGTTTTTTACTAGACAAACAGGTAGAAACAATCCACACTTCAGTAAAGTGTCAGACACACCTGTGGTCATTAAGAGTGCAAAAAACAGAAGTAAAAAATGTTGAACTAGATGGAATATGCTAATTAATAAGGGTCTGTTGCAATTCTTTGGAGTTAAGTTTTTCTTCAATAAGATCATTGGAAAAGTCTTCAAAATGTTTTATATTTTTTATGTCTAAAGAGCACTTTTCATTACATGACTTCAATGAATTTCAAAAAAAGGTGCAAAGCACTCACTGAACATAACAACTGTGAAGCCTATGCTATTGTAGAAACACACTCTAGCTCACTTTATTCTGTGTATTACATTAGCATGCTTTAAAAAGAGACAGCATTAAGTGCTTCAATAGAAAAAATATGACGATAAACTCAAAGCACTTTTCTCAGTTCAAAACCGCTTTACTTTGGACAAATGTTGTTCCATAATTGGAATATATTATTACTTTTATTATTTCTATTACTGCAGTTGGAAGCATTCTCTAACAGACAATGTTCTGTATTAAAGTACGTTTTGGTTGCTCTGGTGTATGTCATGTTGTATGCAAAGTGGGAATAATTGGGCAAATATTGAGTAATCTATTTGCTGAATTACGAGTATGAAGTGGAAGTAAGATGAAAAATAGATTGTTTTTTGAGTAGGAAAGGAAGCAATGAATATCTCTACAAAAGCATCTTTATATTATTCAAAATAATTCCTCATAAAAATTCATGACATTTAAATTAGCTCTAACAGTATAATATTCCAAAGATGTTGATTCAATTGCTAATAGCCGCTGGAAATATTCTCCACTATCTCTCAGTCAATGTTTTAACCCTTCAAATCATTTTGTCTCTGTTATTTTAAAGGAAAATAAAATATATCCCTAATTATGTTTTCCCATGTCTGTCTATAATATTCTATGTTCTTAAATTTGGTGCCTTGTATGACCAGATTTCTAAGAAAAAGACAAATTCTATAAAGTAAGAGGCTACTGCAGATTTTCAAGGTAAATTATCATGTATCTTCCTTGAACAGCGGACTACTGTAAAGCCCCACAAAGCAATTTTTGGATTGAAAGTTCACTTATTTTTGCCAAAGACCTGGCAAAAATATTTCTTTCCCCAAAGAAAGACCACCTTACATATATAACTTTTCTTCTTTCTCTTGATATCATATCCAAGGTGAAAAGGGCTGATGAAGATCACCAACATATTTTCCTTGAGAACTTCCAGCTTCTAAGTCATCCCCCACTGCTTCTTTGGAAATCAATTAAAATTTCTTGATTTTTCACTCCTTTGCAGAAGAACCAAATATTTTAAGCAGAAAAGACACAAATTAAGCTTGACTGATTTATGATGAGAGAACAGAAGAAAAGGAGGTTCTAGGTGGACCTTATCACTCTCTACAGCTACTTGAAAGGAAGGAGGTGGTAGCAAAATCAGGGTCAGCCACTTCTCCCAGGCAACTAGACAGGACAAGAGGACATAACCACAAGCTGCACCAGAGAATGTTCAGATTGGACTTCATGAAGAATTGCTTTACTGGAAAGGTGGTTAAGTATTGGCATGGGACTCCAGGGAGCTGGTGGAATCACTGTCCCTGGAGGTGTTCAAGAAATGACTAGACACAGGACTTAGTGCAATGGTCTAGTTCTTCTGATAGGTCAAATGTTGGACTCTGCAATCTTGGAGGTCTTTTCCAACATTTATCACTCTATAATTCTATGACTAAGACAACTGAGATCTGAAAAATTGGAATGTTGACATCTTAGCTACTCATCTTGCTTTCCTTTCCATTCTGTGGCAAGAAGTAGCTGTTTATTGTGTCTGCCTATCATACCATATGCCGTTTTTCTCTTCCTTTCAACTGCCTGTAAAGTGAGCCCAGCCTCACTACCTTACATGCAGACATCCAGAATCCAAATATTTTAAAATAAGGTCTCCAGTGAGAGTTTCCATCTCATGGTTTGTTTGATTTTGATGATTTTGACAATGCTGTGTCAATAGACAACATCAATAGATAATGCAATGATATTGCATGGTCTATTGCTTTGAGTGATAAGTGGGATACAATAGCAATTTTAGAATAAAATATCTCTCAGATAAACTGAACTGCCACAATGGGAAATGCACAGAGGAGGACCAGATGAACTAACCAGTTCTTAAGAAATCTACTGGCTTCCACTTAGTTCCGGGGGTTTTTTTGTGTGTGTATTTGGTTTGTTGGCTTCTGGTTGGAGTTTTTTGGTGTATGTTTTTCTTTTTGTTTTGGTGTTTTTCTGGGTCTAGTTTGGGTTCTTTTTGTTACAATTAATATAATTCCATCAGAAAAACATCATTTATTCACATTTTGCTGTGTTCTACTAGTAATCCTCGTTCTCATAGTAGATGACCTGGATGGACACTTTACCAACACAGCTTTCTGCTATTCATGTATCTCTCTCCCAGGTTATTGCCAAGCTACGTCATTGAGCAGTCTAAGAGGAAACCAATGTGCATGCACAGAACAGGGCAGAAAGTATATTTCTGTTTAAAAACTTGAGGAGCAACATTGATGCAATCCAGTTTACAGAATGAATGCACATATTTCCATAAGCTTGGAAGGCTGAAAACTTTGACTGAAACAATGTAATTAAAAGTTACAATGAAAAAAATGGGTTATAATTCTTAGTGACATTTGATTAAACATGCTAGCTTGCAAAAATACACAAATGAAGGTCACATTTGCAAGTATTATAAGACAGTCTACATTTTAATTAGATAGTTGAGAAATGTCAATGAGTTAGTAACTGACCAGGAGTCACTTATAGAAAAAAAATAATAAAGGAAAACAAAACATCACACCAAAAGTCAGAATCCTTTACTCTCTATAAAGTTCAAACATTACAAAGACAGTTTTCAAAGAAATTTTGGGGTTGATTCTTTGAATTTGCTTTGTCGCTTTTCCCTGTTTAAAAAACAATGCATTTCGGTCAAATTACTATGTACCATTGTTTGAGCTTTATTGAAGTATGCTGTGCCTTTTAAAACAAAATATAAAATATAAAGGGGTGGTATTTGTGGTATATATTTGTACCCATGGATTTTACCCAAGGAACTTGAGTAAACATTTGCTGTCTTGTGATCCCCTTTCCCTCAGAGTCAGCTTTGTTCTCCCACAACAGCACACATGAGATAATGTTGAATTTAACCTGACATAGATATTACAAATTACAGGAATAAAATTATTTCACATTATCTTGGAATTCATATTTTTGTTTTTCTCTAAAAGAAAAAAAAACCCCATCAGTAATCAGTGGTAGACAGGTTCTCTATTACCTATGGCACTGCTGTTTTTCTTGTTGTCTTGAGTCTGACCAATCTGACTGAAGAGCAGCGTGTGCTGGAAATAATAAGAGATGCATGAATAATTTATTGAGTTAATACAGAGTCATTAAAACGTTGCCAAAATTATTTCATATCACTTTGCTGTTGGAAACCCATTAAGAAAATGCACTGGAAATTAAAAAAAATAGTCTATCTTAAAAGTGTCATGCCACTGTTAAAATTGGTATAAATCTGTTGGTTCTAATTCAAAGAAATATGATGGCTAACCCGAATCACTGATTTTATTGAAGCTGGTTTCTAGTTGCTTGATATCCTTACCATTTTGGCCTATATGTTCTTTAGCTGTATCTTCTTGTACTTGAAGGAACCTTTGGATGTTTCATCCCAAATACTTAACTTATTTCTCAGAATGAGGCTAAGGGAAAAAAAATTTCATTGTGAAGCTCAAGTACAGCAGCATTTTGAGAACTACCCATAGTAGTTTTGATGAAATTTCTCAAGGATTTTTAGGGTAGACTGGTAAAGTAAAAAAGCGTATTAGAGAGTAATATCTATTCTCCAGCAGCTTAACTACGTACTTAAATAATGGAATATATACATTTATTCTCCCAAATCTCAGAAGTCTAATCAAAACCAAATTAAAGGAATAATTTTACTGTAAATAGTACTCCAATAAAAATATATTCTAATTAAGTCACTGAAACTAGGCAGTTCAGAAGTCTAAATCTCTGGAGGTGAATGCTCGAATTAGGAAGTAGGTTTTGTTTTCAGGTAAGTGTGTTTTCTCCTGTAGTTGTCAGTTAGGATCGCAGGCTACAGACTTTCAGTATACAAAACAAGAAATATTTTCTTATGTATAATTTATTAACTATTTCCAGTTATGTTTTGCAAGAGAAACTTTACTCAGATACAACATCCCAGGGAGCATGACAGAGCAACTGGAGTCAGGGTGAAATTTCACATTGATTGCTAATCCCAGCCAAACAAAGCAATTATACCATAGAAGGTCAGAAAACAGATTACATAACACTATCATTACTGCAGAACCTTTTCACCATGTCAAGTGACTTTTGCATCCTTTCCTTCTCTTTCTTCCCATGGTATTTTGCAGTCATCTGATGGTATTTGCCATCTGAGGTCTTATCAGTTCTTTCGTTCTTTCAAGCCCTGAAACTACCACTGCAGTAGTGTTCCCCTCTCCACTAGATAACAAAGAATTGTAGATTTTTTTTCTTTTTAAGTGGGAGAAGAATTGAAGTTTTCTTAACTTGATGAGGCAGCACAGAACAACTTCATTTCACAAAATTGCCTACACAAAATATTTCAGAAAAAGAAGTTGTCAGAACTATTTCAGTGTTGTTGAATCCTATTTACTAGAGTGGCTCACTGTGTTACATACACAAACAAACAGAAGAGTCATAGCCTAAAAATGGCAAACATCACATGTCATGCCAATGTGAAGAGGATGTCCAGTTTCTAAATATTTATCACCAGAAGAGATGACAGAACAGTGATCTTTTTTCCTTCCAGACACTTCCAATTGTCCTCCAAAAGACCTGTTCCTTCACAGGTAGTCTGGATCCCTTTGCTCATCTTTATGAATGTTCTTCTCACCTCCTTAACACTATTGCATTTTCAGGACAACTGATTTCGATACTTCCACTTGCTTTGTTCCTGCAGGTCTTGAGTTATAGTTTTTAATCTATTATAATGTAATTTATTTCCTTTATATTCAGCATTATATAGGGACTGAAAACTTGGCCACTATTCTTTATTTGTAAACACTGAAACTTTAAATAGAGTCAGAAAAGGCAAAAAAGGGAACTTGAAGAGATAGCAGAAGAGGTTACTCTAGCATATGTGTTTTTGGGAAAGGCATTTGTGCATACAGTTACTCTTGGACCATTTACCTAGCCTGCTTGATTTGCAGAGTACTGTTGAATTGAGACAAATACTTAGCTTCAGTCAGTGTTTCTGCATTGCACATACAAAGTGAAGGAAAGCTGTGAATGAAAGACAGTGACCTGGCAGACACTTTTCCACTATGAGATAGAAATACAGGTTCATAGAAATAGAATTAAAAACACTGAAAACTGTTTCCATAAGTAAGAAATTTAGTGACCGTTTGATTCTTTCATTGTGGTGAAGCCGTAGGAAAATTTTATTTGAGCTCTATACTGCTATCCAATTCTTTTCAGAAGCTGAGTCTCTCATCAAGCCTGGGATGTTTCTGCCACTCCTTTTATAGATAACACTTTTCTACTTTTCCACTGCTTAACTAAACCTTCGCTTGCAAAGTGATAGATTTTTGTCTCTATTCAGTGTTAATTTCTTGTTGGTTTTTTTTTTTCCAGAATATTCAGAAGCTGTTCCTGGTCTCCCCACATCATATGCTGCTATCCTAAGAATCAAATCTGGTAGTTCATCTTTAGCCTCATTTAACTCAAAGAACAGACCACGATTAAGCAGTCCTTCATTAGGAAGTGTATCTTCGCCAGGCTGGAGAGGAGCTGCACAACATTATCACTCCCCAACAAACCTCTACCACTTTTCTGAGACCTTCAAACATGATGGTAAGTGCAGCTTCCCCCTCTAAAACTTGGAAAAGTTTTTCAAAATCAATGTATTTTTGTAGGCTTGCTTCAATATTTCTTAGTCACAATTTTGAGTTTTATTGAATGTCACAAAGTCAAAATGAGATACTTTCCTTTAGGTTCTTCAGAACAGCCTTAAAGTAATCAGTTAAAATACCCTTTCTTAAAGAATCCTATGTAGAATGGTTTTATGCAGGTGTTGGTACATGAAAATAACAAACCAGTGATTTGAAATTCCATTACAGCATAATTTCATCTAGTCCTAAAATCTAAGCCACTTTTTATAGTTTTTTTTCTCCTTGGAATTTTTTTTTTTCTTTAATCATGAATGCCGGTAATATAAATTAAATATGAAAAGTAAATCTCATAAAACTACTTTTTGTCTAAATTATCTATTCTGTGTAGTCAACTCCGTCATGCATGTACTTATGTGTAGGCTTGGATAGAGTTTCTGGTTTGATACGGTGTCATTCACTCTAAATGCAATAATTCATAGTAACAATACATATTTCCCCATGTTTGTTTACATTTTTAAAAGCCACATTTCTAATGCCATTTCCATAGTGACAATAATTACCTGAATTGCATTCAAAAAATATATAAATCCAGAAAGAAAGAAAGGAAGGAAGGAGAGGGTAAGGAGGCAGAGAGAGATTAGAAGATACATAAGCATATTAGTCTGAGGATGTAAAAGAGGAAAGAACTGTGTTTAATAACTTGCATTTCAATGAAATTCACACAATATCATGAGTGTGATATAGGTTACTTCTCCTCTCAGAAAAGTCTTTTTTTTTCCCCAGAAAATTGCTTGCATGTATTGAAAATTAATTGTGTATGCATGTGTTTTTTTGTAGAAAAATGGCTTATATACAAGCATGAATATGTTCCCTGAATAAAGTTTGATCTAGAAAAGAAACAATTTAATCTTGTCAGCAGATAAATTCTATTTGATACCATTTCTGGAATAGGGGCATGTTTCTACATTTGTTCTTCCACTGTAACACTCTTTTAAGCAGTGACTAGGGTGAAGTCTGTTTTTCCCCATTCACCAGACACTGATAACTCCTCTCTGACAATCTTTTAAGAGCAGGTTAACATTTATGTCCATTATTAGAACTATAGTCTATTATCCTGATCTACAGCGTGAATGTCTAAAGACTGAAGGAGAAAGCAAAAAATACAGACTATTTGAATAATATAGTACAATCTAGAACTAGAAATCCTGGGCATCTCCAGAAAGCACAGTGAGATCATACCTCAGGGATGATCATCGTACCATAGATATGATCTATGATCTAGGCCAGCAATCACCACTCTTCTCAAAACACTGGGGCAACATTGTAGCTCAGCAGTTGAGATTCATCAGTTTTTCAGGAGCAAGTGAAAAACCACTGACTGGAGACAAAATTGTAAAAGGGCCACACCTCACAAGGCCTAATGAATACAGTGTTTGACCAAGAAGAGAAGAACAACATTCTTCTAAAGACTACATAAAATAGTCTTAGGAGAGTTATTTCACTTACAGATCTTGGTATATCCAGCTGTGTGGACACTCGTAGAAATAGGTAAATCCGAGTCACCTGATAGTATTTCAAAAGCCCTTGGTTAACTGAAGTGTCTGCATAGCACAAGCATAGGTATGAGACAGTATTTAGAAAAGATCATTACGTGACCAAGTAGGATAATCTGCATCGTGTAAGAGGACTTGAACACATCTGTTATGGCAGCTGAATGTAACTTATTTTCAAAATCCTTCTCAGTTCTGTTAATACCTTGATGCCTGAATAAATACCCTTGATATTTAGAAACTGAGAATAAGTGACTATTTCAATTATCTGTCATTACACTTATATTATTAAATTTCTTGATTTTTATTTGACCTCAAGGTATTCTTTTGGCTTTTTGTTGTTTTGGGTTTTTTTGTTTTTTGTTTTGTTTTGTTTTGTTTTGTTTTTTAATTAATTTTTTTAAAATTTTGTTTGTTTGTTTGTTTGTTTTTGTTGTTGTTTGTTTGTTTTTATTTTTGCAGGTCTTGAAGTAAAGATATTCTAATTTTCATCCTATAACTGCTATATGATGATGGAGTTAAATAGTCATGTTTACCAGCCAAGGCTTCCTAAATGAGGAAATGTTACAACATCCTGTGGTAATGAAACACCACTGCTTCAAGTGAGAGGATATTTTTAGGAGGAGAGGAAACATGTTTTATATTATTATAATGGAGAATTTGCATAATTCAAACATCTAATATATGGCATAAATTCAGGAGAGAAATTTGCCATTAAAAACACTCAAAAATACTTTTTATTAGCTGCTGAATTATACCAGTTCTCAAGTGACTTCTCAAATGATTTCCCAGCAGACATGCTCAAACACCTGACATGGCTTGTAAGAAAGGTCCTTTTATACTGACTTGATGCTATTTCATTTGCAGTTTAATTCAACATGTGTTTCCTGATATCTTAAATTAAGAGAACTATGCTCTAGCTCACTGCTGACTTTATCTGGAATTATTTAGCATAAACATGCAGCTAAGGCAGTGCAGTCCTTCTCTTCAAACTATTTATAAATGTGTAAAGTCATGACTAAAAAATGTGAATAGAAAGTATGAATTATTCATTAAATACTTTTGAAGAATCGTAAAACTGCAAACTCTTATACTTTCTTACTGTTCCAAAAAACTTTTGGAATTGCCGCAGTGAAGATAATTGAACTTAACCTTGAATAAGGACTCTCTTTGTCCTTTCATCCTTGGTTTGACATATTTTATAAGAAAATGAAGAACAGAGTCACTGCCACAACTGAAAGTGTTTGAAGCAATGAACCCCAAGATATGCAAGATCCGAATCTAATTTTTACAAAATGAGAATTCCTGTTTCCCCAACATCTGCTAGATTCAGCATTTACCAGCCTGAATTGTAGACACAAACAACTATTTTTTTTTCCATTGCTAAAAAATATTTGACAATGTTGATTCATATGGCATGCACTTTAGATACTATAAGCTAAATTTAGAACAGATTTATTTGTTACAGACCACAGAACAAGCATTTTCAAGCAACAGTAAAATCTTGTATCATCTTGCTTAATAAGCAAATAAACATGTTTAAGAAAAGAGGAATCTGAAGATATGATAAAATAATTTAATCTTCTTTGAAGTGTAAACTTAACAATGTTCCACCATGCAGCACACTAGAATCAATGTATGTACCTTGAGGCACATGTATCAGCCTCAGCTTACCTCAAAAGGAGTCTCAAAGTTTCTCAGCTTTTACACTGACTGAAAAACAGCTCAAAAATTGAAATGTTTTTTAGAAATGCATATGTTGTAAATGTATATGTGTGTGTATATATATATATGTCTCTGCTTATATATATGCAAAACAAATATTGTAAATTTCAGCCACCTTTGTTAATTTTAAAATATGCAAAGATTCAATCATTGGAACATATTTTGCCTTGATGAATTTGTGTACTTATTTTTTATTATATTAGAGGAAATTTTGAAAATATGTAATATTTTGACATATAGTGATATTAAAGTGAATAGTAATTTTCAATTTCTTAGGTGTAAAGTTAAAAGACTATATCATAGGACCTATTTGTAAAATAAATATTAGCACTGAAATTGATACATTTTTTCAGTGTTTAAATTGAAAAATTTTGTTTTTCAAAAAAAAACCAAAATAACTTCTTCTAGCTTATATCTGAGGAAAGCAATAGGTTTCCATTTCAATCAGTGTAAATATACATCTAAAATATTTCTGAATATACTGAACAGGTTAAACTGTCTGTTTCCATAATAAAACAGGTAATCAGATGATCCTTTAAAGTCATCACCTGAAGTTCATACAACAATCATAAGCTGCAAACCAAGAAAGGAAAGAGAAATTCAAAAACGAAGTTGATAGTGAGTAGCATCATAGTGTAATCCACCTTTCACTTTGTAGGACCAATCTGAAATGAAATGTCTTTGATTAATTTTAATTACTTCTTCTTATATATAGATTTCAGCAACATATATATAGCCTTATCAACAACAATTTCTTCAACCTTCTTAATGTGTCCTGAACACATTAATACCTAGGTTATTGGGATGTAGTTTTGTCTGTGTTGTATCAAGTAGGTGCTTTTATGGATAGGGCCTGTATGCAGAGTACAGTCATCAGTATTTTAAGATGAAAGGTCTGTTAGTGACCCTTTATTTTAGGCTGCTTTAGAAGTTCTATCATTTTACATTCCTTGTGAAGCTTTTCTTTAGAAAATTCCTCCATCTCTACATGGGTTCAAGAAGTCTCTGAAACATGGGGATGTAAAATAGAGCAATAGGAAATCATTCTTTCCTGTAAAAAGTGCTTCTAAAGGGATATGAGCAGAGGAAGAGGAGAAGACCTGAAGGAATACTTCCTTCCCCCATATAAAAAAGCTGCCTGAGTATATCCCCTCTCATAATGTGTCTGCTGTTTCTTCCCACCAGTAGCTCAGACTGAGAAGATGCCTCCATGGCTGATTAGCCCAGTCATGTATCTTGGAGGATACTTATTTAGGAAAACATTTATAATAACCTCATTTCTTTTCTTCTTTAGAAGTACAGCACTTAGAATTATCAGACACTAAAAATGACAGTAACAGTGCAGCTCCAATACAGGAGTTTGAACAGGGTCATATTTCTTTCCTGCCCACCTCTGTGTTCCCAAGGTTCCAGGAATTAATTCATTTTCTCAGTGTATTAATTGACCTGGAATTTTATCAACAATGGTGGCAAGAAAGCAACTGTTGAGGAATTACACTATTTCAGTTGGTATAGGATTTAAAGTACAGGAAACCTTATTCTCATCTGCAGTTTGTTGTTATAATATCTATATTGTTCAGCAAGAAGAACTAAAGAACATCTGATTTTTTTTTCTTCATCAGTAACTGAGGGAGAGAATGAAAGTTTGAAAGAATGTCTGTAGATAAGAGAGAGAGAAACCTTTGGCTACTGTCTGAGTTGCAGGATACCAATTACATTTTATGGTCCCATGAGGATTTAAATACTTGGTACTAAGAAGTCACATGTTCCAGAAATTTTTCAGTGCAGAAGTGCTGTAAGGAGAACACTGGCACTCAAAGAATATCGAAGCACTGCTCTGAAGAATATTTAAGAATTTAAAAGAGGGATTTTTTCTTATATTTTGAATATTTTCCATATCCTTGCCTTTCTGGACAATATCAGTTTAAATAGTAAATCCTAATGAGACCACTTAGTGCTTTTAACTGCCTAGGTTGAAAATGATGACTTAAATTTGTAAGGGGCCACAAACTGGCTGTTGCACTGCTGGTTGCAGTGCATACCTGTATTCTCAAGACTCTGTGGTAAATCATTTCTCTTAAATAAGATAACACTTAAAGCAACCGGTATTCTGTGTCTTATTTAGTAAAAGCCTCCATGAGGAACAGAAACATTTCCCTTGAGAAATTATAATAGTAAATTGAAATATATGCATGCTAACATGTGTGTTGAATATTCATTTAATTTTATGTTCTTGGTAAGTTAGAAAAAAAAAATAAGGTGTGGAGCTCAAATCCTGCCATGGGCACTCACAAAGGAGTGTCCTTTGTGATTAATGATTAATGTGTTAATCCTGCTTAACAGCATGGTTCTCAGTTACCTTAAACATGGGTCCAAAGAAACCTGATGCCTTTGGATCTCTGAGACGGCAGAAAACATACATGAGTATAGAAGAGTGTGTGTGTGTGTAAATATATAGCTTCTATATCAATATGTGCAAAGACACATACATAAATACAGTGAGAAAATGAGGTCAATAAGGATAAGCCCAGGGATGTTCCCCAAAAAGACTGCACAAAGCAGAAGAGCCAGCCAATGGTTCATGAATCAGAAAATTTTATTTCAAAGTCACACAGAGGGGTTGGGTTGCTCCCCTCTCTGTGGGACCATGGTGTGCTGCAGACTGGGGCTGGAGGTGCTTCCTTGTCCTAAGATCAGTGGCTGAGTCAAAAGCTGCAGAAATTTCTCTCTGAGCAGCTTAGGGAGAGGATGAGTGTGCCGTGGTCTGGTCCTGCACATAGTCTTGCTTCTTTTTCTTTTCTTTCCAGCAGTCCTAGACTGTGATATTATATTTTATCTACAGACTCCCTCCGAGGGAGAAGATAAAATCATTAATCTTCATTAATATACACCCTATCCATATGCCTACTAATCTGCATGAAATAACATTTAAGTCTAAAGCCATAATTTAGATTTGTTATCGTTAATTAATTCTTGGTTTTGCTAAACTCTAGCTCAATGTCAGTTCTGTTTATTTACACCTACATTCATTACTATTTTCTTTTGTGCAATGCAAGAAGCAGGTGATCAAATTATAAGAAACAATCCACACACTGTATTTGTATCAACATTTTCCTGTCTCAAAACAAGTTTTGCCAGCTGAATATATTTCCCCCACAGCATTTTAAGATGCAGTCCTCAAAATTTATTACTGGAGTTATTTTAACTTCTATAGTAAAAGTACATATCAAAAATCACTTATTGTGATTGTTTTGTTTGTGCTTTGTTGTTGTTTTTTTTTAAATTATATGGGTATTTTTTTCAGAACACAGATTTCTGCCAATAAACCCAAGCAAAGCAATGCACCTATACAGTAATATAAATATGCAAAACAGCAATCCACACTCCTTTACACAGTCCTACAAGTAGGGCTAATAAACTGGAAAATTATGGGAAACAGAAACTACTAATTGCTGCTGCTATTTGCTGACTTTACAAATCAACAGGCTAATTATTTGCATCTATACCAGCAGCAGCATAAACACCTGAAAATATAGGTATTTTCAAAATCTGCATTTGAATAGTGTAAAAAGACAAAACTGAAGTGTGTAATAAGTGTGTAGTCACTAAAAAGAAAGATTAAATAGTATAATAGAGTCTTATATCATCTTTTTACTGTATGATATGAGAGTTGAAAAACCCCAAACATAAGAATTTAAGGACATGGAAATTCTCATCTCAAAACTAGCATGCTATGACCTATGTCTTCCCACATTTCAGACTCCATGTCTTTCTTTTCTGCACCAAGACTTGTAGCACCATGTACCTTTTCCTGTCTACATAGATTTTCTAAGGCTATTAGCCTTAGATAATGTGATAGAGGTTATTATTAGCATGATAAAGTATAAAATTAATACGACAAAATTTACAGGTCCCAAAACTGTGAAACCATAATATGTGGTTGAAGTTGTGAGGAGTTGGTAAAACAATGTAGTCAATAATGTTCAAGTCAGTGACAAAACTCCAAGTCTTCAGGTGTACCTTTTTTACTTCAAGCTGCTGTTGGTAGGACATCATCCAAGAGTCTAGAGTAAGTCTAAAATTATTGAAATTCCGCAGCCTTCTTGTGCACAGTGAGAATTTCATTTGTTCAGACAAACATGATCAGGAATATTCTGCTTGTGATCCTTTTTTTTTCTGAAGGCTTACACTTCTCACTTCATAATATAAATGAACTGGAATCATGGACATGTTCTATGGGCCTATACAGCTTTTCTAGTTCAGAAATGTCAATTCTTATCAAGATGCAGGTACATGCCAGAATTAGACAAGACAGTGCATGGGAAATGAAATGTCAGATTTAGCTATATATTATTTAATAACAGACACCATTTGCTGCCATTAATTTTCCAAGATTTTTTCAGCAACCCTTTGACAAAAAGGAGAAAATTGTGTATTACCTTTCTGTGACATAAGCTGCTGAAAGCAGTAGGAAATTTTTTGTTTACCTTGCTCTCTATAAGCAGAGTTAATTCCTCTTACGTCTCTTCAGCTTCTCTCTCACTAGATTTCAGGCCAAAATATGGCTGTTGAGAAAGCCATTCTTAGGCATAACAAACACTTAAATCATACTATGTGTTTTATTCTTCACTTAGCAATATTTCTTATGTTTCTTCTTTATATTTTTATTTCTTTTTAATAATTGCTTTTTAATGCAACATCTAAAGTAATGCAACATGAACCTTTGGAAAACAAATATATTTATGCATATTTTAATCTCACATTATAAAATCTATAACACATTTGTATTTTTTTCAGCTTTCCTGAACTGTAGCACTTCTTTTTTTCACAGAAAGTGTTGATTATGGGCCGGTGTTTGTACAAGAGCCAGATGATATGATTTTTCCAACTGATTCTGAAGAAAAGAAAGTGTCTCTGAATTGCCAAGCACGGGGAAATCCTACTCCCACATACAGGTACCTGTTTTACAATTTTTTTTTTTACCTTTGAGAATATTAGCCACTGCAATTGTACTCTGAGAATCTATATGTTTTGGTGAGAAACAACAGAAACAGCTCTCTGACACTAATGGTTTTCCTTACTGAATGCTTTTTGTGATTCTGAATAAGTGAGAAGCAGAAGTGGCACTGATTAAAGGCAAAGCAACATTTTAAATTTCAAATTATGTACTGTCTGCATAATTTCTATCCATGTGCAGAGACATTTTTGTCCAGTTTATTGAATTGAGTCTGTGACAAATGACAAAAACAAAATATTTAATTGTTTGGGGTTTTTTATTTCTAAACATCTATAAAGCTACAAAATACTATCCCAGTATATAGGGAAGGCAGCAAAGTATATTTACATTAAATAAGGTGACTTGACAATGCAAGATGCCATGGCTGAGTCAAATCTAGTGTTTTTTCACTCAGAAGCCTATCATTTTATTCCTCTGCAACCATCACCTGTTGCTTATTTTTCCATACAGACTTGTATGCCACAGTTTTCCATTATTCAGGCCTGTGATGACACACCTGTGAGCCTCAGAGTGCAGTTTATTGATGGTGCACAGTTACAGGTGGCAACAGTATGTTGCAGTTACCTTACTCATTTGCTATATCTGTCTCTGCTCATATTTTATGCAAATTACAAGTGATCAAAGAGGGCTGGGGGAACATATGGTTGGTTATTTTTTCCATATCGCTTTCATCTTTTCTCATAGAGCCATTCTTCAATTACAAAGGGAACATAAGGACTCCTACTGTGTTTTGTCATAGGTGGCAATAACCAATTCTGCATTTTGTCTTTTGCCATTTAGGGAAATAAGGAAAATTCATCCAGAATTCTGAAGAATCCATTACTTATGGATTCTTCAGAATTCCAGATGAATTTTCCTTAGAGTTATTTGAATCACAGCTCTTGCATTTCAATAAGTTAAAGAAATCCAGAAGCAGTCCATCCTCAGACATCCCTAACACAACAGAACTCAATCTGCCTCTTTGCAACATATGGACTTGTTAAATGGACCGGATGCATAACACAACGCCCCCTCCAAACAGCACAAGCATGACTGAAACATGTAACATGGGGTTAGGAATCAAAATCCAGAAATTCTCCAAACTAGAATAGCATGAATTCCTCACTATGTAGTATGAAAGCTATGTTGCATTCTTCATTATTGACATTCCTTGTGTAATTTCTGTTACCTACTGGTGATTTGTTGATTAAAAAAAAAAAAAAAGAAAAAAAGTGTATTAGTTCCACACATTGTAAAAGTACTGTCAGTCCATTAAACATAACCTGTGCCTATGGGGAAAAGACACAAATTCACCTCCAAAGGAGGAGAGTCCTATATTCAGGTATTCAGGTATTCCTATATTGCCAGACAACCTCATTATTCTTGTAGAAATTTTGTCTGTGGAGAACCTATGCCATCTCCTTTCTTTCTTCATCTAACCAGTTTTTTGCATTTTCCCGGTGGAATGCAATCAACAAATACAGACTTTTGGCATATTTTGACTACAAAGATTATACGAACTCTTTCTTCACAAGAAGCCACATGGAGGAGGCAAGAGGCAAGAAGGTTTCATACTCCTCAGTAATCACTGAAGGCTTTCAAGGTGCAAATGAACAAAGTGCTTGATTATCACATCTAGGCTCCGTTTTCCATATAGCACTGGAGCAACATCCTTTCCAACCTGGGCTGTTTTATGATTTTTTGATATACATTTCTTTAGTTCTACAGAGATTAATTAGTGTCAATAGCCTCATAAACAAACTTTCCTGACTGTTGCTCATGGAAGGAGAGACTTAACCTAAAAGGCCTAATTCAAACAGCACAGTTTAACTTCTCCTTCTATTGCTGCCACTTGTCTGCACAGCATTTGCAATGAACATTACCATTCAAGGGAGGGACAAGAGGTAAAAATTTGTGAGGAAGATATTATTCTCCAGGACAAATGTAGAGGGAATTTAGACTCAAAAGATCTACAGATATACAAAGTTTTGAGTATGACACTGCCCAACCACATTACCAAAGACTCTGGCCAGCTGCACTGGACTTTTCTTCATGTGTGCTCTGAGGCTTGTGCTGCTATGAATTATTTTTGGCCAAAACCAAAACACAGTATGTATTAATTTAAAGTCATATTAAAAGAACATTTAAAACACTCAAAAATTTATATGTTAACTTATATATGCCTTTTTAAAATTCATTTCTTTAGTCTATGTAATTTGCGACACAGTGTTCATAACCTGTTTACAAATTCTTTTTTTTCTTGGACGTTGCTTTGTTTTAATAGAATGGAGAATGCTCACATCATTTCAGATGTTCTTCCTTTCAAGGAGCTTTGTTTCCCTTTGTCCTAACCTGAAATAACAATTTTAATTTATTGACTTTCAGTCATTAAGGTATTTTGATGCATAGTTTTAGGGAATAACTCCCTGAGATAAACTGATTCTATGTGCTTAACATTTCTGCAAATCATACTTTAGCATCACAAGTCAGAACCAGTACAATGAAGATAACTGCAATTCCTTTGATGAGGAATACAGACATTGACAAACTTCCTGTGGGATCTCACAGGTCAGCAGTGTTACTGAGCTACAGGCAGGTGCTGAATTCCCTGAGATGCCACTTAACTACACAGCTTTCACTGATTGTGAAACACTGCATGCACTCTTTCACTTAGGACATGCATAAGCTGGGCAGTAATTTTTTTTTAGTATAATTTCCTGTTAGAAAAGGCAATTGAAAAAGTTTTCTGAAATTTTTTTTGTCTGCTTATATCAGATTAAAGTATTTTGAAATGTTATCTGTCACTTCAAGAAAAAATGCATCTGAGTTTTCCTAACAATCTGTGACCTTGGAAATTTTATATTTTGGGTTTCTGTCCTTCTGGATCAGTCAGGGTACCTAGAAAAAAAGTCACCCAATTCAGTGTTTCTTTTCCTATAACATGCATAGTTTATGTGAGGGGAATACAATCCCTCAGGATGGACCCCAAGATATAGAGGCTGGTAGCTGTCAAGATCCAAAGTTTTGAGGCAGAATTTAAAGAACATATTTTTTCATTGAACTTAACTGAAAATGAAACAAAAGGAAAAAAGCTAATTTAACGGAATTTTGTGGCAGTTCCCATTTGGAAATGCCAAAACATGGGGTTTTTTTGCTTTTTCCCTGTCAAAATTTCCATTCAAGATCAATTTGTTTTTCATTTTTTATTTCACATATATAGACAAGGAAATATGTATAAAAGGTTGACTTTTGTTATGATTTCATTCAAAATATTAATTCTAATAATATTAATTAATCAATTGTTCTAATTAAAAATTCCCTTCCTTTTTACTTCTTCTATGTATGAATCTATTTAAAAATGTACCTAATCCTATGAAACTTCCCCTGCTATCCTTTAAAATATAAATAAATTGTCAATGCTGTTTCATTTCTTACATTCAATGAAGCAGAGGTGTTCTGCAATCAAAAGTCCAACTGTGAAAATAAGGGACAAATAGTAGATTCACAGTTCATCCAAATTCTGACAATTCTGACCTTTGGATTAAGAAATATTCAGCGCTACTACAGCTAAATTCTGCTCTCTGTACCCCACTCACCATGAATGTTAATAAGACAGGGAGAATTGATAATTATTCCGCTTTGTTAATGTTGCCTTTGGAGTCTAAATGTTGTCAAGTTCTTCCAGTCTTTGCTGATCTCTGGCAGAGCTTGCAAGTTCCTGGAAATTTCCCAAACCAACTTGGAAGTTGCAGAATGACGGAGAAAGAGTAATGAAAGAAATATCTAGACATTATAGTAATTGTACCATATCTGTTTACACTGCTTATCTCTTCTTTGCATTCTTCTTACAATTTCATGTAATTACACTTTAACAAAAAAGCAAATCTAAATGTATTCATATGTGGATGTTATGCTTTGATTCAGAAACTGTAAACACAAACACACATACTAATGTAAGAAGTTATTCCAGACTGCTGAAGTCTGTTAATCTAACACACAAAATATTTTCTCTTGCAGTCAGTGGACTACTACAGGGTTTGCTGCTTTGGAGATGAGGCTGAGGCTTTCTGGCAGACAATATTTGGGACAGGCAGGAAACCTCTTGCACAACTGAAATATTATGAGACTCTTTGGTTACTTCTGAAACCTCATAAAATAAATGTTTATTCAGGAAGTATTCAAAACTTTGTCTCAGTTGAACTAATTTCTGTTTCCTACAGCCTGTTTTTTTTCCATCTCATCTTTACTCCCACCCTTGATTTTACTGCTCAGGCTTCTTATATCACTCCCAAACACCTCCCTAACTTATCATTCCCTAATCAGACTGTTTATTTGATCTTAGTTTCCATGTACCTAGTGGCTCCAGGAACTGCCTTTGGCCACCCAGCAGTTAATTCCGGTCTTCTGTTCCAGTCTGAATTCTGTGTATACTGATTCAGCTGATATTGTTTTGCCTTTGTCTGTTGCCAAAATCCTATATTGCTTAATGGCCTATGTACATCCATCTACCTCTGCTCTTCACAGGTCTTGCTCTTCTTTCTTCTTTTAAAATGATGTGTCTCTGTTTCTTGGGCTGAGAAGATCAAATGCTGAAAGAATGGGGAAAAAAGTTTTCTTAGTTGCATGCAGTGCAGATTCAGCTCTGCTACCTGTAAGCTCAGCTGGTCATAAGGCTTTAATGATGGAATATGAATTAAAACTTTGATTACCATAAGCATGGTAAAATTCCTATTTTTGACATAAAAGATGCATCTGCTATGCAGTTTTCAAGTCTTAAGCCTTTGGGAACATTAGTTTTTGGGGGGAAAAAATTAGAAAAGAAAGAAGAGATTGTTATTTTCATTCAGCATAGGCAAAACAAAGAATATCCTTTTTCTTCAGAGGTTGAAGATTGGGTTTTGCTTGTGTTTTTTGTTTTCAAGTTTTCCCAGAGTAATGGGCTCCTGCACAGGATATATTTGAATAGTTGTCCTCATTACTACAACTGGAACTGTCAGATTCTGTGTCCTAAGTTTCATCCCTTCACATGGCTATTAAATGCTCTAGTAGTTTTTGTTTGCTTTTTCTTTTCCCTAAGATGGCTTCGAAATGGAACCGAAATCGACATTGAAAGTGATTATCGCTTCAGTTTAATAGAAGGAAGTTTAATCATCAACAACCCCAGTGAAACGAAAGATTCTGGACAGTATCAATGTTTAACTACCAACATGTTTGGCAGTATTTTAAGCAGAGAGGCTGTTCTTCAGTTTGCATGTGAGTAACATTTTTTTAATCTTGATAAATCAGACCTTTAAGTTGTTTGATAAGGCACTAAATTGTAATTTGAATATGTTAGACAAGTGACACTGACATTGTTGGGCTAGAATCTCAAAATTAGAAATAAAGTACTTAGTAGAAGAGAGTGATTTTCTGTAGACTCGTTGCTTTTACAATAGAACCATCAGGGAAAATAACTCTAGTACATGATCCCAAATGCTGTACTTTAATGGCATACTTGAATACTCTGCAGTGATGTATTTCACTCATTGCTAGTTTCCTGAAACATCTATCGTTTTGCCACACTCTCTGAGCATGAAAGAAAGAACTGTAAACTTAGAAGTAGAATGAGATAAAGTGCCTATATCTCTTGGATAGTCTACACCTCTATTTTTTAACGTATATATGTATTTTAATATATATGGTTTATGTCCTTGTTTTTGCATAGGTATTCAATGTACTTTCATACATTATAAAACTGAAGGGGTTTCTATAGTTGTTAATGGAAACCAAAAATGCCTTAGCTTTTGAAATCATTCACTACAATATACGTTTCAGAAAGCTATCAATAGTTCATGATTTCAAGTAAAAGCTATGGTCTATCAGTAGCATGCTCTGTTTCAAAAATCCTATCAGGAAAAACAGGGCCAGGATTTCTCTTCAACCCTAATTTCCCTTCAGCACTTTACAGGAGGGCATCCAACATCATTTTATTAGTTCATCTAGATTAATCTTACCATGGTTGGTTTTTAAGAGGAGGAGTGAAAAAAGAATTCCATCCTAGTTTCTCAGCCCCCGCTGAAAATAAGACATTACCATGAATCATGAGGCAGATCCTCATTTAGCCACAGCTGGAACAATGGGTTTAAGGAGAAGTTGCCATCTGCATGTCTACTAACACAACTGCTGTTGTCAAGAACTCAACAAATCTAGTGTGAGGTCTGATCCTCCCTTAATCCACCGTGGTCGAGTCAGACCTCTTAAATCTATTGCTTATCTCCTGCAAATTCCGTCAAGGTGTTTGTTAGGAGATCATGGCACTGTCTGAGCTGAGAACAATGACATTTGTCAAAGTTTGCTCATGCCAGAGCAGCGTGTTTAAAACTCGAAGCACCACAAGAGTATCATGGTATTACTGGACTTCAGTCTTAAATGTTGGCTCTGAGAAAATTCGGTTGCATTTTTCTTTTAGACAAGAAAAATATCCTACAACAAATCTCTTGGTTAGACAATCCAACCACTGGTAAAAACACATAGTTCCAGACGTCTGAACCTCAGATTTCTGTTCCCATCTCAAGAGTAAGGCTAAAGAGATGGCTATTTAACCTCCAATTGAAAAAAAAAAAAAAAATACAGGGAAAGTGAGATCAGGACCTCAAACAACAGAAGAACTATGAATTTCAGTAGCTGCATCCACAGTCAATTCAGGCCCACATGTACTTATAATATTACCTCCTCCAATAAAACAAATTTAGATAAAGAAAGGGAAAGAAAAAAGATTTGGTTTAGTGGGTTTATTTTCATTGGATTTTTAAGTTTGTGTTACCTTACACACCTACTTTTGCAGGTGTCAAAATTATTACAGTTTAATGTTTGGAATGTGATTTTATTCATTCAAGTATTTGGAAACTGTAATGAAAGGTTCTTAGGAAAGTTTAATGGCGGGATGCAATTTGGAAGTCCTGAGGTGTAGTAAATAATGCTGCAGGACTTGCAAGAGAGAAAAGGCTAAGGACATAAAAATATTTTCAAAAAGAGTAATGAATGATTGAAATTATTTTAGAAGTTTGTGAGAAACTTGTTCGCAAGAGCAATTTCAAGTTCAATGTGTATTTGTAGCTCAATTTCTATGTAGTATGATACTCTCCCTCACACTCCTGTTTTAGTGCTTCTTCAATTTCCTAATCTTAAATGGTTGGTGTTAATGTTGAAATAATATTTGCATTATGCAGCATCTCAGATTTTAATATTGTTTAAATTAATTGAAGTTTAATGATGTCATCACACTGTAAACTCATATTAGCATATTGGAAGCTTGTATCACTGAAAAGCTCTTGTAAGTCAGATCCAAGGGTAACCTCTTCTAGTACCTCACCATTTTTATAGTGAAGTATTTCTTGTTAACAGCTGGCCTGCCTGTGTCCAGATGATTTCAGTAAGAGAGAAAGTAAAGTATTGGAATAGATTTTTTAAGGAAATGTCCTAACCTTACACTAATTAAAGTAATAGGTTCTCTACAGTTTTACTAATAGCTCTAATGGCTTGAAGGGTAATCTATAATTCCAAGGATAAACCAATTTTCCCTTTCGTCACTGAAAACCATGGATGTGGATTCCAAAAGCTTAGAAACTTACCACTTTCACGGCAAAAAAAACAAAGCAAAAACAAAAATTAGGTTCATGGAATTGTTTGAATGTGTGGATTGTACCTCTGTAGAAAATTCTTTGCAATTTGGAAGTTGTTCTTCTAATTAAAAACAGAAATGGCATGCAGCTCAAACTGGAACAGGGACTGTCAACCAAGACCTTTGACACCATCTTACAGAAAAGGCGTGTACTCTAAGGTGCCTATGCAAAAAATATAATGAAACCCGAAAAAGGAGAGCATGTTTATCACACTGGCTCTTAGTTCTCTCCCAATTCCATAGCCAAAAGCCCAGTTGCTATGGTTATTATCATGTAATTAAGCATTGGTGATACGATTGCAAATATAAATGTTTATGTACTGTATCATTTGCATATGTGTGCACAGGTAAAATAGGAAATACTTTGAGGTACATATATCATGTCTTTGGATTTGAAAGAGAATATAAAGAGGTATGAAGTAAACTTTACTCTGCTTATGTTTAGAGATACAATACTTGAAATAGCCCACTTTATTACTGGCTATTTTTACGGAGCAAAGTTGGAAGACCAGTTATGTGCAATTAAAGGTCTGCTTGAAATCTTAAATTACCACAGAAAATACTTATGAAGGTTTGAACTCAATAAAAGTTCTCTTTTTTTTTTGTTCTTTGCATTTCCTATGATGTCTCATGCCCAAGGACATGCTGCTTTATGCTATTTTAAGAAAGCAAGCCAACAACAACAAAAAAAGACAGCTATTGCATGCTGTAAATGAAATTAGAAGTATATTTTTTCCATGAAAACAAAACCTGATGCAAAATTGAAAAAAAAAAATTCAATTTGACTAAGTCTACCTGCCTTAGTGCAAAATAACTGCATATTTTTGTATGTGGTTCCACAGTTTCTCTTTGGAACAGTATCATAATAACTTTGGCTACAACAGCAGATGTATTTTGTGCTTACCTTTGCCACATGTACAATCTCTATATTCCATTAAGTCACAAAAAAGGAATTGCTTTTCCTTATCTGTGGATTATTCAAGTTTTCACAAGCCTATCATCTCAGTGATATTTACAGCCTGGGCTAAAAACCTGAAGAAGTGGTAGGGGAAAACAACTTCTCACCTGTCATTTATGCAGCTCCTCACCACAGTTTTATTAATCCGATTGTCACTGGCTTCTTTGTACCATTTCCTTTTTCTTTTAATAAGGCTGGCTTTTTTCCTTTAATCTACAGAGAAGGGTATTGATCAGATACAATTTAAATGTCCTTTTCCAAAGGATGATCTACAATGACTGACCAATGATGTACAGAGTAAGAAGTCACCCGTGATGGAGACATTTAAATCAATAATTTCCTGAGGAGACAGCCTGCCCACTGCCCATTCTATCACAGCACACTTTTGTCAGCCTTTTAACTGACTTCACCTACTAAGAAATGAGTTTAATCATCTATGTTTCTTTCTTGCCATCATGATCCTTGTTGGGTATATTTCATAATTTCCTAGCATTAATTTGTAAAGAGTTGATTTATTTAAACCCTCTAGACTTGAGAAAAGCCTTTGTTTCTCATGTTCATTTCAGAAAACACAGAATCTAAAAACTGCATAACAGTAGTAACTTTTTCTTCTAAATAATATCAATCCAAAGAGTTTTAGGTACTATAAATTAAAGGTGATAACTGAAGTGAGAAAACAAATCAAAATGCAAGTAGTTATACTTTCTAAAGTGCTCCTGATCATCCTGTAATAAACTTTTAAGTTTTTGACTGCTTTGCTCTGTAAGCATCACAGCTCTGTGAAGAATGTTACTTTGTAAGGCAAGAATAGCTACATCTACAGCAGTGACTTGCTCTACAAAATTTTCTTTATTGTTTTCTTTCTTATCTCAATATGCTCTCTTTAGAAAATGTATGATTAAAAGACACCTGAATACTATGTGTAAATGCCAGATAAAGTAAATTTTATGTAGAAATGTTCTCATTTTATTTGTAAATAATTTATTAATTGAAGAGTATCATTCCGTGAATCCGAAATGAGTGTGAATTTGTCAAACTCTACCAACAGTTTCAGCTGTCGTTTCCAGACACAGTTTTCCACATAAATCTTCAAACCACTTGCACATATCTACTTTAAAATTCTGCAAATCTTACTCTTTCTTTTATTAAGAAGATCAGGAAAAAAAGTTAATTGAAATATATATATATTCTTCATATAAAATGCTGAGAAAATTAGTTTTCAGTCATGTTAGAAGTCCGGAAAATGAAATTATTTTAATTTTAGCTGCGGTGATACTTACTTTGTTGTTTATAGAAATATTCGACCTATATAACTAAGTTCAGTGGTGCAAAATGCTAAGAACTTTGTCTCTAGTCTAAAAAAGCATTTTGTCTTAAAATGTCTGCATAATCCTTTTGAAGTTGATGGGGTGATGTACGTTCTTAAAATTCAGCACATGCTTAAACTCCTTGTTGTTGTTAAACATGAAGCTTCCTGAAGCAAGATTTGAAACAATCTGTATGGATTTGTTGCCAGTGTCATTATGACAGACACATAATAGGTTTAATTAAGCCTTCTGTCATTCATTTCTTGATTCTTTCTTCTTAAAGTGAATAAATACCTAAGAATAATAAACTTTAGGAACTAAAAATAGCAGCGCTCATTGCAACTCATTTTAAGCAGCATTTCTCAAAGCTCTTCTGTTGGAAAAGATAAATTTTGGTTCTCTGTGGTGGCTATGGTGAATCTTCAGTGAAAATTTGCCTTCAACTTCGCTTTACATAGGTAAATCCAAGTCTGAAAGCAAGTATGGAGAAATCAATAAAATAAGCAGGTCACCTAAAACTGTGAAGACGGCACCCACTCTTTCTGAGAGAATGGCAAAATTAATGAATTTTATCTGTTGTTCAAATTTCCAAACAAATCATTGAGTATTGCCAAACAGTAAACCCTCTAGGAGTTCAGCTGTATTAAGGAGTGGTATCCAGTGAAAGCTTTGGAAAAAAAATAAACAACTTGTTTCCTGGAACTCCCCTTTCACAGTATGCCTTTAGAAATTGTCTCCTGACCCTATCAGCAGCGGTTTGTCTCTAATAGCAAAAGATCAGCTCTGGTAGACTTGCTCTGTGTTTCTGTTCCTCCAGTTCTACTTTTGAAGCTGTCTGAAAATTGCATTCAATTTCCATTTTTCCATAGCTACACCAGCATTTAAAGACCAACTACCTTGCCTCTCTGTTAGGTCACTTTAAATACCAAAGGAAACCCAATCCTTTCCTGTCTAAAAAAGCAGTTGCTTTCTTTAATGAAGACAAGAGGAGGGTGGGGAAATTCTTCCATCTTCTGTCTGTTGTCTCAAAACAGTGTTCTCTCAGTTCCAAAAGGGGCTCTTTGTGATAGTAAAGCATTCCCTGGCACTGAGAGCAATCATATGTAAACATCCACATCCATAATTCTAAACTATTCTACCTTCCAAGACACAGAGTACTTCCAAACTGTTTTAAGAATGGCCCCTAGCCAATTCTGCTAACACCCAATATGTGACAAGAATTGTCTTGGAGAAGGCTATGGTCCCACCAAAGAATGCCATGGACTCTTCCAACACAGTGACACTATCTGTGATGAAAATTCAATGCAGGACATTATTCCTTGATACCTTTCACTATACTAGTATAGACAAAATTTCTGTCTGAAAGGCAAAGATATTAGACTTTCCTTGTTCTCCCAAAAGAAGTTGGTTTCTCTTTGTCCTTAGAAACCACTCACTCATTCTTTAACTTCATCCACTTGAATTTTCTGTGGTGAAATCATACATTACCTCAGCCTGAGAGGGACATTTTGGAAACATTGAGAAACAAAACACAGGAATCTCTAACGCAACAAAGCTCTTATTCTTTATTGAAATTAACATTTATTCTTTTGCATGATAGTATTAGAATAAAGGTGGTATGAAAAGTTGAGGTCAGATACCCGATTAGGGATTATATATCTATACAGTACAGATTTGATACTCATTAGGAAAAGTTACTAGCTTCAGAAAGGGGATCAGCTCTGGATGTACTTTATCGAGCAACATTTATTATCTCATTCCACTTGAATTGCACATAGACATAACTTCAATCTCATTGATCTTTGTATCCATCCAACACCAAGGAAAAGTTATGATTATTTCCAAGTATTCAAATGGAAATGAGATTTATTAATCTTGTTAAGTTCATTTATTGTTACATAAGTTTTGATGCCAAAAAATTATTTTGAGGTTTAATTTCTACTTAGTCTTTTACTCTGAAAATGTTCTTTAAACAATACATTTTATATTTCCTGTTCTTTGGAAGAATTAATATAAGTCAGTCATGTAGAGAGACACAGTGTAAAATGTAATTACAGCAATCATTTAAAGAAGCATACTACATCTACTGACTTCTCATTTTAGCACTGTGTGTTTCGCTGCAGGACTGGAAGGATAGAGTTTAACCTGCCCATAAGCTAACTCACCTATCTTTCACAATCTAATCTGTCATGCTAGTGAATCATTAGACTTGGCATTTAAGTATAGATGACAGTAATTAACAGCAGCATTACTAAACAGGAGAAATTTTAAAAGGTAGAAGGAGAATTTTGTGCCAAGACCAGACAACACTTTCTAAATTTCCCTCACAATTTCTAGCTCAGACTGACTTTTGGAAATTACTGTGTCATCTCTCTACTTACACCCTTCCAGGGGCAACATATTGTGGTGAGCACTACTGCAGCTTCTTTCAAACGAAAATTTTTCCTTGAAATTTCTTGCACAGTATCTGTATTGCTACCACGACATTCCTGCCCTCATTTTTCTCCCTCCTTTATCCTGACACAGATGTATTATGGCTTTTCTGAGAAACAGATCAGGTGCCTGGTCTCATTGAAAAATAAGGTGGTTTAACTGGTTATTCTTCTGTTTATAAGTGTAGGGGCACAGGTACAAAGGAAAGAGCAGCACAAGCCTGGGAGGGAAGGAGAGAGAAGTGGATAGGGAATTTAAGCTGATTTAGGAACCGCACTCTTAATAAAAGCAGTGGAGTCACTTTTGATGATACTTTGTAACTCAGGAAGGAAAATTCCTAGGAAAGAGTTAAGTTCTGAGTTAAAAACACTGAAAAGGTGCTATTAGTGCTATTATGAATAGAAGCCTACAATGAATAAAGGAGATTGATTATTAAAGAAAACATCTGGAAGGTTGTGAAACATGGATAAAATGAGAATTAGAAGTCAAGCTGAGTTTGCCTAGCAAGGGAAATGAAAAGAATACAAATAAGTTTTTTAGTTGGATTATTAAAAATTAAAAAGAAAAGATAGTGGGATAGAATTAAAGTTAATCTATATACAACCCCAACTTCAATGGCCATCTTTGTTTGATTTTCTATAAGGACAGAGAAGCTTATACATCTGTTTCCATATGAAACATGAGATACCAGTAGCAGAAAATCAGGCATTTAATTCGGGAATGGGAGAAGACAAGAATGTAAGAGTAAATGCAGACTTAAAGCAAATTAGTTCCAATGTCCATGAGTTCTATTAATGAAATTTAGTACTTCAGTGACTAAGCTTCACAAAACTCTGCAATTCCAAGGCCAATTTTTCTTTTGTCTTTCTTGATATTTTCACTAGTGTTCATAGCACAACTCTTAATTAAATCACCTAAAGCTGCCAAGATGGGAAGTTTTGTCAACATGGAAGCTGTATTCTCAACTGAATAATTATATATTTTATTTGTAATGTTTTTCTTTCAAAACCATTAACATGGTGATATAACTGTTGATTTGTTTAAAATTTCTTGTAATTATTTTGAGAATAAAATCAAAATAAATTCCAAAAATAAATACTCACCAGTGATAATGATAACATCAAAAGCTTTTTCAGATAACCACCATGAGATGATAATGTCAAGTTCTGTAAAGTGATAGTCCTAAATTCTGTGAGCTTGGGTAGTTTTTTATATCTACCATCAGCATCTAGCAGTTAACAATTTCTTCTCACTGGTTTTAAATGTCAGATGTTAGAGGTTTTTTTCAGAGGACATAGTGTATATATATAAAAAGAAGCAAATTCTTTCTATAAAATGTACTGTAACCTGTCTCCATATGCAAACACACACACACACACAGACAGAAATAAGCAAAAAAATCCCCCAAACAAACCTTTTAATTAGGTTTCAGCCCTATATCTCATCAAGCATGGAAATATGTAAAACTGTCTTCAGGAATCTATAAATATGTAAATCCTGAGCCCACCCACATACCTAACACACTAATTAAAACAAAATGTATTAAGTCAGGAATTTATATACTGTCAAACTACACATTAAATCTTAAAGTGAATTTTATTAGAGTTGCAAGCTCGAACATCCAAGCTACAAGATGAGGGATTTATCATTGTCTATGCAGTCTGAATTTTGCCTAAGATGATGGAGTCCTGAAATATAGATTTGTCACACAATCTTTTTCTTCTTTTGTTTCTTTATTTTTCTTTATTTTTCTTTTTTTTATTTCCTTTTTTTTTCCTATTAGACCCACTAGACTCTTTCAAGTCACAGAAGAATTACTGCACACTTACTGAACAGTGTTCTGTTTTCTATTGTTCAGTGCACAGCCCCCTGCCTTCATTAATTCAAACTATTCAAAACCTACCCTGAGGATGAAATTAATTTCCTCAGAAGCTTTTTATGGTGCTCATCATTACAGCATCTAAGTGCTTCATGAACATTAATACGTTTATTTTTACAGTGTTCCTGTGAACTGAGTAATTATTACCATCTCCTTTTTATAAACGGAAAACTACAACATGAGAGATTAATGTAAAATATCCAGTAATGTGGGGAACTGTATGTGAGCTCAACGAGAGCTGCTTTTCCAAGTGCTTAGTGGAGCCAGAACTGATCACTCTCCTCTTCATCTCACTGACCAATCTTTTTCTCAGCCTTTGTATCAGTCATATCTCAACCCTGCATCTGTTTTCTGATCTCTCTCTTGCTATCGATAAGGCTACTGATCCCATTTCCAGTTTCCTTACTTACTGAAAGTATCTGTTTGATCAAAAAGGATAGTAGCATCTTTCTGCCTCTACCTTAGTCTCCATGTGCTCATTTTGTTTAATTGCCTGCAGTTCCTCTGTCTCACATTTCCCACTCCCAGGCTCCTAATCTGTCTTTCCTTCCTTGTCCTTATCCAATACCTTCTCTGACACACTTATTCATTCCATAACCTGTTGCATCCTTAAGACACTGAATGTACACTTAGTTATTTTTTAACTAGAACTGAGAGTAGCTAAAACAGAATCTTCTAATGGAAAAATTTTCCATCTTAATCACAGTAGTTGCTATCTTTGATGTTTATAATAATGGATGTATTTCCTAACAGTATGAATATCCATTGGCAGAATGGATTTTTTGAATTAGAATTTTTTATGTCTTCAGGCTAAATAACTTAAATTGCCACTCCATTAGCTCTCATAAGCAAAGTAAGCCAAATCGTTGAATGGCAAAATTACAGTACATTGAGTAAGAACTTCTCCTGATAATTTAAGTGTTTTCCCTTTTAAATTATTAAATTATTAGTACAGACGACATTATAATGAAACAGGTGCCCCTTGGATAAATTCCTGCCTGGAATGAAATTTCTACTTAAACACTTTCCATTTATAAACACTTTTCTTTACTCTGAGATTTTAACCATCTTTAGACTTTAACAGAGATTAACTCTGTGTTTTGGTTAGTGACTGCAAGACTTTGACATTTTAGTCAAAGTCAGCCTTTATTCAGTCATATCTTCTGAATTCCACTGTCTTTTTTCCCTGTCCTTGCCTACTATATTCCTTTATGGCTCACAAACGAAAGAGTCTTGCTCTGTTGAAATTAAAGTGTGAGAAACAGAGAAAATCCTAGCATATGATCATCACTAGCCATGATGTGCCAAAAATGGGAGAAAGAACTCTTTTAAAATTTTCTTAGTTTCAGAGCTGGTTATATAACATCTGGTAACTCTGATATCAGGAAGTGGAACCTCCATTAATTTTTAATTAAGTCTTAAAGCTGTTGTTACCTCATTAAAATCAGATCTGCTAAAAAAAGTGACATTATCATGGATAAAATATGTGAGTGAATGTAAAAGTTGAACAGAAATACTGGTAAGAAAATTATAGCTAGCAGAATGAAAGAAAGTCTTTTCAATTCAAGATTGCCTTGTGGTAATCTCAATAGAAAAGCCAATCCTTTAAGTGTTTTATCCTGTCAAACACAGTTGCCAGCAGTGTACTCTAAGTCACTGGGATAGCATTCAGGATAAAGATCTTTGCTGTATATTTTGGTCACAGTTCTCTAAAATATACAGAATTTTGTACTATGTGAATGAAGGATGTTCAAATATTGGGATACTATTTCCACAGGAGATTTAAGCACTTCTTTTTTCCTTAGGATAAAATTCACTTTTTAAAAATTTCTTTCATGGTAAAATTCCAAAGCAATATATTTTGGAGTCAATGATTTATTTTTTTAATAAAATCAAATTGTTTTTTATACATTGGTTAGGAATATCCTATTATAGTGAAGTAAAGTAGTTTTACAGCAGTTCGAGTACTCCAAATCTGACTTTGTACCATGTTATACTACAAATATAAGAAATTCATGTCTATATGCAATGTGTATATAGACATGGCAAAGTTTGACCCAGTACTGTCAAAACTAAAAGCCTAAATAACTATTTTTATGTATAAGAATGGTAAAAAATACTGAGACAGAAATGCCATTATAATGACCTCTAATATTTTTTTCTGAAAACTGTGATATTAAGTCTCTAAATTCTGTCCTAGTTATTAAATTGTTGGAGAGGAGTTATAAGAAAATAATCTAATCAGGAAGGAAAGCCTGCAGATGAAATCATAGTGAAACTGACACTGTTCATCTAAACTCCTTCCCTCTCTTCCACCCAGCTCTTCCATACAGTTTGTCCTTAAAGAGATCCACAGCCTACAAACCATCCTTGTTCACTTTATCTACCTGATGACAAAGGTGTCCACATTCTGCCTATTCACACAGACCTACAGTGAAACTTGCAGCCCAGAAGGTCACCTTTATTTCCTGTTATTTTGCAGATACTCCTAAATATGTGACCATAATACATATCCACGCTTTTCCCTGGTGTAGAGTTATATAAAAGAGTATAGAGTAAAAGATACTAGAAACAGAACTGACAAAGAAAAACTATCCAAATGCAAAACCTGTGGATTCTCTGACTGTTTTAAATGAACTTTTTATCAGACCAAAAACACGAAGTGAAACATGCTTTACAAAGATCATTTAAGAAAGACAGTACACTACCATATAAAATTATTCCCACATTATTTGAAACCAAATTAAATAGAGTATTTTTAGGAGACATAGATCTAAAATATGTATAAAATTTGTTGAAACATGAAGGAAAAGGAATGAAATTCAAATGTTTGCTTCCACAGCATCACAGGTACCTTATTAAATTTAAATAAAATATTTTCTGAGATAAATTTAAATAAATCATGAGAGTTGGACTCTACGATCCTTATGGTTATGTTCTGACTTGAAATACTCTATGATTAATTGAATAGAGGTAAAAACACTGAATTGAGTTAATGAGCATTTTGAAAATAGAGTATTTTAAGGAGTTGTTACAGTCATGTCACAGAAACATAGAATGGTTGAGTTTGAAGGGACCTTAGACATCATGTGGTTCCAAACCCCTGCCGTTGTCAGGGACACCTTAAACTGGACAAGGTTTCTCAAATCTCCGTCTGACCTGAACTTGAATATTTCCAGGGATGGAGCATCCACAGCTTCTCTGGGCAATCTGTTACAGTGCCTGAACAACCTCACAGTAAAGAATGTCTTCCTAATAGCTAATCTAAACCTGCTGCCTTTCACAGTTTAAGGCCATTTTTCCTTGTGCTATCACTAGCCTTCCTGATAATGAGTCTCTTCCCATCTTTCCTGTAGGCCTCTTGTCATTCATTTTCAAGACAGTCATATATTATCTTCTTATGTAACTTATCACAGAATCACAGAACTGCAGAATCACAGAATCACAGTTGGAAGGGACCCTCAAGGATCATCAAGTCCAGCTCTTAGCTCTGCACAGCACCATCCCCAAGAGTCACACCATGTGCCAGAGAGTGTTGTCCAAATGCTCCTTGGACTCTGCCAGGCTGGTGCTGTGGCCACTTCCCTGGGGAGCCTGTTCCACTGCCCAAACACCCTCTGGGTGAAGAACCTTTCCCTGATATCCAATCTAAACCTCCCCTGACACAGCTTCAGGCCATTTCCTCAGGTTCTGTCACTGGTCACCACAAAGAGATCAATGCCTGCTCCTCTTCTTCCCCTCACAAGGAAGCTGCAGACTGCAATGGGGTCTCAGTCTCCTCTTCACTAGGCTGAACAGACCAAGTGACCTCTGCATGCGGAAAAAAATGGAGATAACCTCACCAGAGAGAATTTTTTTTTCAGTACATCTGTTTCTCTAAGCATTACATTTAGACACATATTAGTGCATAAAATTGTGCATTTCATCTTTCTAGGAGTAATACTATCTGAAAATAATCAATCCTGACATCAGTTGTTTTATACATCCAATTGTTTGCAACCCTACCTAATAAGCTTGTTTTGCAGTTCTTTCACTTCCTACAAAAATATTTGAAGATCTGTCAAATATATAATGGTTCTGTTGGTTTGTTTGTTTTTTTTTTAATAGCCAAGCTTTCCAGATCAGTTACAATGATTTCTTATCTTCAAACTTTATCAATTCAGAGCCTTACACTCTGTAGCAGTGCATTGCAATGAAGACAGCATTCATCAGTCTACTTCAGTTAGTCAGGGCTGCCAAGTTTTACTCCTTCTTTTTATTTTAATCTTATTGAGTATCCTGAAGTATGATGAGTTTTCTAGGATATTGCTTATGTTTTCTTGTTTGTTTTGATCTCAGTTAATGAAAAACAGTCAAGGCAAGTGAATCAGTCACTGATGCATAAAACCCAAACCAAATGTTTTCTAAAAGCAAGAAAAACTTTTCATGGCTTAGCAGCTGAAAAATCTGTAAATGATGTTTGTGTTAGAATTCTTTGCTCTCACTATTGATGGTCTTAAAATGCTTTCATCCACTTTAACTGATCCTTTTTCCTGGTAGTAATTATGACTGATGTCTTTTAAGCAAAGACTGCAGATATGTCTGTTGTTGCTATGAAAATGCATGTGCACTAGGTCACTGCTGCAATATGCTGGAATGTGAGTCTTCATTTTGTAAATGTTTTAGATTCCAGAGGATTTACTTCTGGGTTTGCTCAAATCTACCTTAATACTGAAATGAAATATTTATACTGGAATTAGTTTGGTCAGGCCATCATTTTGTTTGACAAATTAGGTCACCTTTAAGGGAATTAACAGTTTGTGAGCTCCAAACTCATTTGGGGTTTTGATACACTGCTCATTGTGAGCACCATGATATTGGCACACATGTGCCAATACTGTAACAATGACACAAAGTAGCTGGAAAGCACATTCTCCGGAACTAGTGAGGGTGAAATATCTGACTTTGGTCCTGAATGAAAAAAAAAAAGATTTCTGTAGAATTCAAGAAGGGGAAAAGAAACATCATGAAAACCATTTTTCATCAGTAATGTATTTTGAAAAAGCTTTTCCAAATGTCTTCTCACTATGGTTCACTTTAGGTTAAATGTACATCCATATTATCTGAATTTACTTTTCTTTCATTTAAGTAATTTGTTCATACAAGTTCCTAGGAATGCCCTGGTAAAAATAAATATGTGGACAGAGATTTAAATGCATATAATTTGTATGCTAAAGAAGTTTCACTCTTTTCAATGCTAATAATTATTTTCTCTGTGCAAAGGAGACAGCTAAAATTGGTGACATTGATTTTCAAGATGGAAGCTAACAGGGAACATCTTGAAACCTGGTTCCCAAACTAAACCATTAGAGAGCATCTCACATCTCTGTGTTTTCTGCGTTATCACATCAATGGAACATACAATCTGGAATTTGTATCCAAGCTTGTTTTGCCATTAGAAGGGTCTTACTTGCTGATTTCATGCAAGTTATCTAAGGTGAAAATACCAAGGCTGTGAAAGATTTATGTGATATGACAACTTAAATCAAGTTGGAAGTAATTACAAAAAATGGTGTTTTTTAATATAGTTTACTGACATTGCCTACAAGTAAAGTACCTACAGGAGCAACTTTGCATTCATGGTTTGTACCTGTCTGATGGAAAAAGTTGCAAAAAGTATAAAAAGGTATTGTACATTAAGCATAGGAATTTTTGGAAAAGGACTATAATAAAAAGTTTACAACTTTCAGTGTTTGAATTATAATGCCTGCAAAGATGATGTTTCCGCTTCAGCTCTTTAAAATACTGCTTGAAACAGGAATGCATTTAGGCACTTAGGGTTTGATTTATAAAACTTCTATTTACTTTTATGCAGGTTCTTCACATAATTTACTTGGTAAAAGTAGAACAGTTTTAGTTTACATAAATCATATTATTCTTTTCCTTTTTCATGGAAACTCTGGATGCTATCTCATCATTCTTATTTCAAGAATGTGCATTAAGATAAAAAGGAGTTGAAGGTGTGAAAGAACTGTGGTAATCTCAGACTCCATAAGCAGATTGCACTGCAATATATTTTATTTAAAGAAAAATAGTGGAAACATTTTACAATGGCATGCAGAAACTAGAGTAGCCTGGAGAAAGGTAAGACAGCAAAAAAAATAGTTCCACTTTGAAACAGTGTGTTTGGTCTGATTTGGCACTTCCAGGATATTCACCCTGAACTTCCTTGCTAGGTGATTTTTCTATTTTCTGGACATACATTGTTAAACAAAATAGGGATAAAGTTCTACTCAGGACAGCTTAGCTGTCATCTAGTTTTCCAGTCATTGTTACCCACGAGAACTGTGAGTAAATGACTGGAGTACAAGCAGAAAACTGATTACCATTTCTGTAAGTGCTCCCAAATTCTATCACATTCTAAGTTTGGGTCAGAGAGGAGGATATTATTTTCCATTACTATATTTTCTTCAAGAAGAGGCCAAACACAACAAACTGAGAACAAATTGTTTGAGGTAACATATAAACATGGTAAATGAGACAGTGCATCTGATGCCAGTTGGCATGTAGAAAAATAATGTATCCAAAACCTCTATTTTGCCTTGGTTTTACACTGGAAATTTCTCTTCTCACGTCTTTTGAGTCCTGGAATTTCGAGGCAGGGACTGTTGAAATTAAGTCCCAGCCATTACAGGAGAATAAAATTAATAGAATAGAATAGAATAGAATAGAATAGAATAGAATAGAATACTCCATATATCAAGGGAGCTTATATGAAAGATATAATGGACTTTTTACCAGAGCCCATAGTGGTAGGACAAGAGAAAACAGGAAGCAGGTAGATTTAGATTAGCTATTAGAAAGAAATTCTTTACTGTGAGGGTTGTGAGGCACTGGAACAGGGTAAATTGTGCTTGTCTGGGTTCCCCTGGTTTACCATGTTGCAAAAGTCCAGGTTGATCTGCCTGGAAATGGTTCCTGTGATTTCTTGATAGTCCATCAATTAGTGTAACTGCTGAGGTTTGTTTCCTCTCATTTTCTCCACATTTATTTGTTCAGGTGTGTGTCTCATTAGATGGTTTTTTTTTCTGATTTCTCTCTTTTCCTTTAGTTTCCTTCCCAGTTGACAAGGTCTTCTGAGAGATAACCTTGCTGGAATAAATGTTTTAACAATCTCACTTGCCTTCAACAATTAGTGTGGTCAACCAAGTTTTGTTCTTATGACTGCTCCCTGCATTTTGTTTAGGACTTACTCCTCATGTTTTTTTTTATTGAGAAAGGCCCTTAACCAGATAACCTTAAGGGAGTCCCTCTTCTTCCACATGCTATTACAAATATGACTAGAGAGGGAAAGTTGCATCATTTATTCACCAAGTTATGATTCTTTCCCACCTCTTCTGTCCCCCTTTCTGCTCATACGCAGAAGCACTCAAAAATCTTAAAGGAAGCTTGAGGCAAAAATGTTTCAAATAACCCAAATAACAACGAAAGCACTATGCTTTTGTACTTACTCAGTTGTTTATTCTTTCAAGCAATATCAGTTCAAACTGTGCTTTCCCCCAAGTATTAAATAAATGTAGAAGCATTGGGAGCATTAAAGTAACACTAGGCAGGCTCTTAATGTACTTTGCAGCAATTTTCCTTTCATCCTTAACTGCTATGCATTGTTGTCATAACTATCATGAGAAAGAAATCTCTGCTAGTCATAAGGACTGTGAACCCACATTCCATTTGCATGAATTTGCACGACATACTGTTTCCTGGGTTTATATCTGAGGATTTTTTTCCTGATCTTGAGCTCCATATCTCACAAAATCTTTCTTAAAAGAAAGCAAGTAGATAGTAACCCACCTCTCTGTAGTAACCACAGCACACAAATTTTCATTTTTTAAATTCTCTTTCCTGTGGTATCTCAATATCTGAACTCAGATTTTTCAGTCTACCTGCAGCAGATATTATACAATGGCATAACATTACTTTTTTAGCTCTGTTACAATTTATCAGCTCACCTAAAACTGGCAGTTTGCAGTTTTTCTACATCTCACTGTAAGCAAATGGGTCTGGATTTTAAAGTGTGAGCTAAGATTAGTGTGAAGAGCCTCCTGTTGAAATTGGTGCTAATCAACTACTTAAATGTGACAGAAGCAAGGTGTAAGCATATGTGTGTATTTAAAATGCAATTATATGCTTTCTATTTATCTAGCTGATAAATATGCATATATAAATGTGTGTATATGTATATATATACATATATATGTATACTTGCACATGTACATATATGTATAAATTTTAATTTCTGAGCCAGTTATTATTCCCAGACTTCTATACTTAATGTCACTGTATATAGGACTGGTTTATTTGATATCTTTTTTATGCTCTTGACTGTCTCTCTATGTTCATTGGGCCATGTTTGTATAAGGTTTTATAAGATAGCAGCTGAGCCAGATAATAGGGAGGGATTCCAAGACTGAGAAGTACATCCAGATCTTATGACTGAGGAACATGTAATGTGAAGGAGATGTGAACTACAGAATTTGCAAAATGTTGTAATGGTCATTGCCTGCCATTAGCCTCAAGATTTCCCTCTGTTAAATTAAATCTTAAATGACTTTTACTTCTCTAGAGATTGAGACAGCATCTTGACGTTACTCTGAACTTTCAAAGGACTAGTTCCTTCTGCACAAATTTGACCATTAATATCTTTATCATCAGAAGATGAATCCTTGATTCTTTCAGGATCTAGACTGAAGAGACGTAAAATTTTATGTTTAGTATTCAGTAGACTGTCTCCTGACAGGTTCAGCTAGATGGGTTAAAAAGCTCTGATAGTTACGAAGACTTTCATGAGAACAATACAAAAAATGTTCCAAGAATTAATGATTGTAAGGTCTCTTTTCTACTCCTGTGAGAGGAATATCAAGAAAAATCCACCTATTCTTCCTACACAGCAATCTACTATGTGCCTGTCATCACAACTGCTTTAAGTCTGATGGAAAACTACAGAAATTGCTAAGGAACTGGACTGACATATTTCGCCACCCTGCATGAATTCTTAAGGACACAGATCTTCGCATGAAGTTCAATCATGCACAGAAGCTTTTTTGAATTTAAAAAACCCCAAAAAGTTAATGAGAAAAAAAAAAAGAGTTGTAAGTTTTCAGGAGAAGTTTATTTTCTTTTCAGTATCTATCTGTAGTATTTCCTATCTGAGACTTAGAAGGGTCAGGATCTTAGAGCTCTTTTGTCTGAAAGGATTAAAGTGGGCTTGTATTATAACACCTATAAGCTTTAGGATGTGTTACAATATTTCCTAGGGTGCTGCTCTTTGTTGCTCCTTCATGAGTCGCATTACCATATGGATCAGTCCTTGGTGACAGTCTGTATCTCCATGGCACTTCTATTCTAGGGGAATGATTATTTTGAATCATTCCGGCTTCCATTTTATTGGAACTCTTAATCAAAAATCAATAAAGTTATTTTTCCATACTGACAATATGAAGACTCCTGATCTTCCTTTCCATCCTGGAGAGCATACCCTGGTGTGTACAAGTTAAAAAGCATGTTGATGGATGGAGAAAGATTTGGAGGAGTAGAAAAACAGACTTTGTTCTAAAAAAAATAAATGTTTTGTTAGTTCTACACTGGAAAGATACTGACACACTGATACATAAACACTAAGATTGCAATTTAGCAGGTGAAGGAGCAAAAAAATCCAGCATTTGAAACTTAAAAGTACTAGTTTTTTATTGGGTATAACCTGCAACCTCACGGAGAGGAAAAAAAAAACATTGGAGGAACTTGTCTAGAGAATAAGTGCAATTTTTTTCTTCTTTTTATTTAATATTTTTCATTTTTTTAAGATTTATCTACTTTAAAACATTGATTTTGAGAATTTGTGTGGCTCATGATACACTGGAGTTATAGTAGATGATTAGGATGGTAATTCCTTATTTATCACTTCTTATTATACCTGAAAATGTTTAAAAATATCTTCTGTATTTTTGACTCTTGCATTATCTGTTGGGGAAAATATGGCAGTTATTCATTTGCTGAATGCTGGCTAAAGACAGTAAAGGTAAAACTTTCACAAATGATCCTTCATCAGGAGCACTTATGACAGCTTGATTTATTGATATACCTTAGGGTATGTAGTCTGATTAGTTGCTTGACTTTGACATACCATCTTTTTACTCACAGGACTCTGAAATTTGCTTTCTCACGTTTTCTCTTCTCCAGTCAACGACATACAAGGTACCTGATTTATTCTCTGTGACAATCCTAGTACTAACCTTGTCATGTCTAACCATATAAAAGAGATTCTGACATTTAGATATAAAGTAAGTGGCCACTAATGTTACCAAAAATATTAGCAATTCATTTTTATTTTCCCTATATTTTAATCCTAAACTCTCCAGCACCAAGTAGCAATTTGCTAACTTTAGTCCTCTGGCAGAGAGTTTCCTTGGAGAGATTCTAAACTTGATCAGACAGGGCAACATGATCGAGGCTGGCCCTGCTTTTAGTAGACTGTTGTACATGATCTCCAGGGTTCCCTTCCAACCTGAATTATGACCATTTTATGGAGGAGAAATGAAAAGTTTCTTAGCCAAAGCCAGACTCCAGTTCCAAGTCTAAATTAACTTGCCATAGGCTGCATACCTGTGACTCAAATTTGGCCATCCACACATACTGTCCTCCAAACGGGAAAAATAACAAAAGATACCTTCTTGCTGTGTAAGATGTGAGCATGAAACAACATAATATAGAATTGGCTGGAACTGCTGATAGTTGCATCCAGACATACAGTGGTATGGAAGGTGGTGACACATGCAGAGGGAAGCTGGAGCCGTGTCTCTGCACAAAGCTCTGCTGCATTTCCAGTTTCAAAGGTTGACAAAACCCAGTATTCCTGTGTCCTGCAGTTACACACTGGGAACAGCAGCAGCTCCTCAGCTGTTTTCCTCTGCAGTGCTAATGCTGATTGCATAACTTTACATACCCACATATTTTAAACACTGTTCTTGATACTATTTCAGTGGAAACAACTGCCAGAAATAATTTAGATGCAAATGTAATAAAATGTGTGTGACTCACAGATTGATTTTTGAGGAGATAAAATTCTTGCTTATGTAAATGAGAGAAAAATTTAAGCTTAAAAGATAGTGTCTTCCTGCCTCTAACACAGCGATGAGATTACATAATTTGTCTGATAGAAGTGAAAATTTTTGCCAGGGTGTATTGAATGTCACAACTGTCTCCTGACATCCCTGTATTTGTCAACATCAATGGGTGCCCATTTGCCCAAGCTGGATACACTCATGCTTTTAGCATTAAGAGATTCTGACTGACTGTGTCACAGTACCTAAATTGCAGTATTTATTTTCTTTAACATTGAGGCAAGGAATTATTTCTTTTTCATTATTTCAATAATAATTTCAAATTATTTTAAAGGTTCTTTAAATACTTAATATGGTAACATGGCAATGTTCAAGAGATAAAAATTGAGGACTTGGACACTTAGGAGATAACAGTGTCTGCTGAGGAGATCCATTTGTTCCATGAAAGGACAAATTGATACTTTTTCCAGTTTCAGGCCTACCCACAAAGATATTAGGAAGTTCAGGGGAATTCAGGGGAATCCACCAAGATGGTGAGCACTGGAGCACTTGCCTTGTGAAAAAAACCTGGGGGAGTTGGGTTTGTTCATCCTGGAGCAGAGGTGGCTTCATGGGACCTAGCAGTATTTCCCCAGTCCTTACCAGAAGGTTCACAGGATTTTTCAAAGTGGTGATTACCAGGAAGAAAAGAGAAAGCAGGCACAAACTGGAGTGAAAATCATGAGAAGAAACATTTTGTCTGTGAGGACAGCTAGGCAGTAGCACAGGTTTCCCAGAGAGGTTATGCATTATCTGTCCTTGGGGATTTTCAAAACCCGAGTAGATGAAGTTCCAAGCAACCTGGTCTTACATTTTTATGACATTACTTAAACTGGGAATGTGAAAAGGCACTTCTTGAGCCCATTCCACTCTGAATTATTCCCTGACCCTTTGATTTTTCTAACTTCCATACTCTCTGCGTCCCTCCTTCTGTTAAAAAATTTTGACTGTGGTATTGCAAGAAGTATCACTCTGTGTTGCTAAATTTAAGTGAAATATACTTCAGGGTAGGGCTGTGAAGTGCAATATTTTCAGTTTATTCAGGAGGCAAACAAAGACATATATTTTCATTTTCTGTGAGACAGGCAGAAAGCACTTTGGTGCCAATTTGAATTACATGGAGAAGTTGGAATAAAAAAAAACAACAAACACTTCTGTGCCTTGAATTATATATAGAAAATTCATTTAAGGGTGGCTTGAGTCCGTCACTGTACGAAGAACATGAAACAGAACGTTAATCACCTAGATTCAGATTTTTATTAGGAGGAGAGTTACTGTTAGATTAGGAGTTTCAGCAACCAATTTTTGTTTAGCGGAGAAAGTCAAAATAAAGAGTGAGAGCAGTAAGAGATTTTTCCCCCAGTCCTGTGAGCTTGCTGATATGACAGAATATCTAAATGACAAGCTGTCTCTTCAGGTTCTCAAAATTTGGCTGAATGTATAGTCAAGGGGTAGAAGACATAAAGTATCCTCAAGAAACATCAGCTTTAGTTTTAAAATATTGAATTTACGTGTGCCCTGAAAAGAAATGAAAGACAGATTTTTAAACTTATAAGATAAAAGAAAGAAATATCTACACAGTGGGACTTGCATTATCTGGTTCTGTGGCATTTGAAGGTCAAATTGCAATGAAAGTTCTGGCTCCATTGGTCACAATTCCTTACAGGAGGACAAAAGATGAAAACAGCTGTGTTGCTCCATCTGTGATCTGTTACAAACATACTGCTTACTAGTGGAGATGTTGAAGGACATCCAGTCTCAAGCAAAAAAGCATTCACATTCTCCCTGATTTCCCCCTTCTACCTCGATGCAGACAAACCATGATGAGTGGGACAGCGTGTTCTTCCCTGCTTAGCACCTGACAATCATTTCTACACATCGTCTGAGTCCTAAGATAAGATTGTAAGATCCATGCCCTGCATATGCCATCCTTCCCGTATGAAATAACAGATTCATGTCCCAGGATTTATGGGATTAAAGAACATACAGGAGAGCATTAAAAAAAGAGTATTTGTCTATTGCACTTGTTATTTCAGAAGTTAATTACATTAAAAATTGCAAAGGAATTGCAAATGTCCCCCTTTTAATAATGTTTTTGTACTGTGACCAGTAAGAGTACGCATATCTTTAGGAAACATTACATATTGTAATGTAAGTGTAGGCAAATTTCTTTGCTGTGAGATAGAGTATGGAGAAAATGGTAATTATTTTGGTCCACTGTAGTGAAATGGCTTTTCAAATTTGCATTTGCATGCTAAACATGAGATTATTAGTTCCACCTACAGCAGACGTCCTGCTCTTCCTCCTTGAGAGAAATGTTCTACATTATTTTTTCTGAGCTACACCTGAAACTTTTCTCTCAGATCAGAAAACATACTAATCTTGACCTTCCATGTCCAGCTAAGCAATTTGATTCTATATACAGGCTAGGATTCATCTGTAGAGCACTTACCTTTGGAAGAGTCTTGTGAAAGCCTTTGAAACCAGATGACATGTAAAAATATTCACGTTGCATGAGCAAATGACAATGAACCTAGTTTCAGTATTAGTCTGAATGACAACTCCTGAAAAGTTGTTTGCCTCTAGGCTTTCTGAATGACAAGTCACCATTCCACAGTAAATATGTATGCCTACCACTTATGCACTGGAAGGGTACCAGAAATCTTCTCAGAATCCTTGCAAAAATTGTATGCATTTTTTTGTCATTGAAATAATTGACTAGTGTAGACCCTCAATGTGAAACAACCTTGGAATATATTCTCAAATGCATGAGTATGTATATCCTTGAACAAATAATTTTTCCTTCTCTTATTTGCACAAGAACATAAAAAACAAGGACACAGTAAAGTCTGTATACCTTCCCTGAGACTTTTTAACCTGAGATGCATTAAGGTAGATGCTTAGGATGAGGCTGGCTAGGCAATGGACACTTGTCCTTAACCAAAATCTATTCAAACATTTAAACTTTTTTTTAGTTTTTCTTAATTACATTTCATGAAAGATTACATAAGTTAATGATTCTGGAAATTACTCTTTCCATTATGTAACAAAAAGGCTGACAGGAGCTATTTTATCAAAAAGCTATAGAGCAGTCTGCTGGAGTTAAACAGAATTTTTACTGCCTTCATCACCAAAGTATTGGACATGCCTTCTCTACAGCATGAGCGTGTATGCCAGCTTTACTGAAAGGCAATGTCTATAAGATCTACCAAGACCAACCAGTCGTTGTTTTTGTCTGCAAAACACTTCAGGAAATCACAAGTCTTCTGGAGAGACTGACTGCACTAATATAAAAAGACAAAATGACACTTCAGAAAAACGGTAAAGAAAAGAACAGTGGAATTTCATTTATTTTTCCAGTAATCCCAGTGACCAGGAACACAACCATTTCATTAACTAGAAAACAATGGACCCCAATAAAGGGGAGGATAAACAAAAGTAATATCAAACTAATGAAAAAAAATGGCATAAATGGGTGTAGTTTGTTGAAGGACTTAATCCTATTTATGTTGTATTAAAATTCATATTTTTCAAGGTAAACTTTTTGAGAGAAATTACTTCTGTTCTCCTATGAGAGGTCACTGCATTACTCTAATTTCCATTACCATATTTTTTTACTTTGTATCTGTTTCTTTTGCCTTTGGCCTCTTGAATCTGCTATTTGGGCAGTTGTGTATATGTGGAGGGGGGGAGGGTATTATTTTTACAATAGTTATTTTCAAACTTCAGAACATTAATTTGTGCCGTCTATCAGAAGTTGTTATGGCCCACATTGCATCTCCAGCTTCAAGCATTTAATTCAAAGCCTCATAAAAGCATTAGGCTTCTATTGACCAGCAACACATTTTTGCAATACATGTTCATGACCCGCTGGGGATTCCAGGATTGTTGGAGAGAAATCAGTGTTTACAGCTTTGCTTGACAAATGTGTTAGGCATTTGTTAAACAGTTTGGGTATTCCTTATCATAATGATTCTATCACAGTCCCATTCATCTGCTATTTTGAAGAGGTAGAAGTGCAGACTGGAGAACTGAAAACATTTTATTTCTAACAGAGCAGCATTGAGAGTATTTTTATAGGAGGAGAAATTTAAAACTGCCTAACAAGATATTTGAAACTTAAACAATAATGCAGTGCAACCTTCTGTAGTAAATAATAAGATAGTTGAGTGATGAAACACAAATTATATCCTTTCACATACAATAGATTTAACATTATTAATGCCAGTCATGTATACCAAGCTGCTATTTGTGTAGTTTCATTATAGATACTAAAATATATGACTGCATTTCAATTTTCTATTGTATGCCTATAAAACTACTGATTGGATTGTAATTTAATAGAGTACAACTACGGAAAAATAGTTTGAGGATTTAGGGCTAGCTTGTTTCATCCATCAGTTTCACTTGCATTAGAAATCAATGTTAGGATAAAATAAAATCTTCCACGTCAAATTAGAAAAAATTATTAGCCTTTGTACATACATCCCATTGTATGTATCTAATAAGTTCCTATTCAATCCTAACTTAAGAGAACTAAGCACTCAAATAACTAGGAAATGTTTTTATAATGTTGGCATTTAAGAGGAAGGATTTAACAGGTAGAAGCACTCAAGCTGCATTTGTGAGGATAAGGAGTAGGTTTATATGATAAGCAGCCATCTTTTCTTCTGTCTGCTTAAAATCAATACCTACCCAAGGGCATCACTTCTGTGACATTACAGGAGTTTCTAGAGAGGGAGATAGTTTCCTACGCTCTTTATAAAGTCAATGCCATAAAGTAAGTATATAATAATACATCTTCCTTATTTTGAAAACCTTCTGTTTCCAATGGAACTAAAAGCAATAAGTAGAAAATGCTGGTTGATTTTGTGCATGCTGGATGAAATCTCTGAGTCATCTTAAGATGGACATTTATTAGAGAATTAAGATGGCGCTAATTCTGTTATCCTCTTTCCTCCAGTGTCTTCCCAAGGTGCAGTAGATTAGGTTTTCTTGGTATCAATCAGGCTCAGCAAACTGAGCTGAAGTTTTCTTCTGCATGTACTTTAATCATCAAACAGGTAGCCAGAAGATGGAGTCCCACACATTGTAAAGTTCTTTTAAACTTTAATGTAAAAATCCTTTAATAAAGATATTATTTAGACTTTCTATACTGCATAACAATGTAAAATGCATTGGGTGTTTATACAAGTTGTTTTAAATTTAGAACTATCATCTTTGTCCCTCAGGAACAGTGTCTTAGCATAAAATTAGTGCCACAATAAGAAAGACTATGAGGTTAAGGGCTGAATTTACCTTTATTTGGACATTATTTCAAAACTACTATGCTCGTATGTTATTCTCCTATGTAGCTTTAAAAAAATTGGTTAGGTCACTACTGTTAAGAGTAAGAAACTGTTTACTTACAAAGGTCCAACACAGTTTAAAAAAATTATATTTGCCTTTTGTTACTTTCCTTATATATACATGAGAGGAACCCTTTACCATCTTCTGCTTAGTTTTATCAGGGCACCGTAGGCAAAATAATTATATTGAGAAAACAATCTGCAGATCAAGGAAATAGTAAATTGCCTCTAAACACACTTTATTTATTCTCCATTAATGTCAGACTGTCAACACCATAGGCAGCTGCAACTGATCTAATTGTTTTGATTTCCTACTTAATCTGTTGCACTACTGGGATGCAATTCATTCATTTCAAGTTGACATCTAAAATAGGTCAAATGAATCAGGCCTTTGAAGTGTCTATTTCTTTGGATTGCCTTGAAAGGAAGACTAGGATAACTGGCTCAGATATAGCTATAAGGCAACTATGCTTTCGTGGCAAAATGTTAGAAGGAAATCAAGGAAATCACTCCTTCAAAAAAAAATATTAATTAAATAATAGGGATAACAATTTAAGATTTTGTTTCATTACATCCAGAATTATGTAAAAATCAATCTTTTAAAGTCTTTTTTAGCATTAACACCAAATTGTTACCTATAAGTACCATCACACATGAACTTCCTCAATTACTAGTCACCATTATTTGGTCACTATAGTGTTCATTATAAGTTTGCTTACATTTTATTCAAATTTGGTAGATCATAGATACTTATGATATGACTATCTGAACCAGTAAGTCTAAGTACTCTAACATATTTTACTTGTAGTGAACTTAATTACAGTTAATTTTAATCTAAAATCTATGATTGTATCATTAATTGGAAACTTATAATATCTACTAGTAATTGACTTGGATAAAATTAATGAATATTACCACTGAGGTTATTCTTCTCAATAATTTACAATTACACTGATAAAAATCCCATTCATGTCCTCAGAGTGTGAAACGTAGAGTGGGTTACAATGAATTAAACAAAATAGTTTATATTAAACTACAATGACAGTATGAATGCAATTCTCCCCAGGTATTTAGGTACCATTCCCTCAAATGTCACTTCTTCACAAGATGTTTCATCAATCTTTATTAAAGTGATAATATTGCAATGATCTGGTACCATTTTCCTGTTCTGTCCCACACATCACTAAAAAGCCTTCACATTTCTATTATTCTTTGTTATTTTAAGAGTATATCTTAGTTAGCTATTACTTTTTGTGTAAACAGTTTATGCATTAAATTTATGCTAGAAATTATATTCCACTCTATGGAAAAATTATGCACATATTTAAATCAGTAAAGTATGCCAAGTCAAAGGGAACCATCTGCAGAATGAAATTCCAAGAATCACGTGAAGCTTAATTGTAGGATCAGTTAAACTCATTAAGAGATTGATTCTGAAGCTCAGATATTTTCTTTTGAGAAAAAGAAATTATGGAAAACTCTTTTTCTTACCTTGAACTCCATCAGAATTTTTTTTATGCTTAGGCATTTATCACTGTAAGATGTTTTCTGTAATGCAAATTAATCTCATAACTTTTCTCTAAAGCCTTTCAGATTTATCAACCTCTTTTTCGCAAGAATGGCATGAGAAAAACATATCATACTTATGTGACAGAGAAGTTTTCAAAGGACCTGATTTTCAGACAGCAAAATCCCAGGACTTTTAGCTAAAAACAACTTCCTTTCTCACTGGAGCTGGGGAGAACAAACTACTTTTATTACGGATAATGTTAACTTATTTAGAAGGTGACAGGTATGAGTAAGATTTTACTCCTGAAATATTTCAGACACATATACACAAAATTTCACCTATTATTTTTTTGTTAGCTGTATTAGGTCCTTTATAAATTAATACCACATTCAGTAACAATTCTTTCAGCGCATCTGAGGTTACAGATCTATTTGTTCTAAGCTATTCAATGATCATCTGCCAACACTGCTGCAAAAACTGTTTATGTGTAACTACTTAATCCCTGGATTTTGTTTCCCTGATTTTCCTTTTGATATTCGCTACTATCCAATTATTTCTTTACGTAAATTCATGTTATTAAAATCTGGATATTCACCTTCATAGTCTTCATTTGACAACCTCTAATTATTTGGTCCACTTCAGTATAAAATCCAGGCAGTATTTTTTCAACACATTGCCTCTTTTGTTTTCCTGAATTGAATTTTTGTTTTCTATATACTGTCAATTCAAGACAGAACCTTGGATTCTTTTCTTGATGGTAAAAACATGTATTTACTCTGTTCTACCAAAATCGCATCATATACTTAAAATGGCTAGACCCTTTCAACAATTTCCCCCATTTCTTCTTTTATGTCTGACTCTCTCTAAGTACCTGTTATAACTCCTTTAAGGTCCCTTCCTATTAGACCAGTGCTACAGGTCTGATTACTGTGACCGAAGTTTTTCAGTTTCATGGAGAATTAATGTATTCAGGACTCAAATCTTCTCCAGCCTGAAATTTATCCTTTTTTTTTCTAACCTCTCAGTGGTTGATTTTACCCACATTACTCAATACCTGTATTGCACATGAAGACCAGTGCTCATGTGTGGCAAAGCCTTGTCTAAATATAGGACTGTGATTATGGTCAATGATAGCTTTAAGCTTTACAAATGCTGTGTAATTTATTTTTATTAATTCGGAGGAAGTATGGTTCCTTGGTAGGATGCCCAGACCTGTCCTGTTTGCAAGGTCAGTTGGCTTGTCAGTAAATATCTGCCCAGGATTTTTTTGGTTTTGTTTTTTTAAAGGATTGTATGTTTCTATGGTTAGGAATAGCTGCAGGATTAGACACCGTGGTCTAGTATTTGGTACTCTCTTGAGCATTGAATTGTCAGCAGTCCATATGAGAAGAGAAGCTGTCCTGCTGTTCTTCCCCACTGCATTAGAAATACTACCAAATTACCCATAATTTCAAAACCAACAGCCTTTACAGCTTTGCTTGCATTTAGTTTCAGTACCAAAAGTCATTAAAAAAAAGTTACAGCTGGGACATATTTGGCAGCAATTTGCTTTGCCCTAGGAAGGTCAGTAAAAAGAGAAACAATTATTAGATTGCTTAGAGAAATCAATCACTATTGTGGAGCACCTAACCGACATAGTTCAGGAAACATATTTTATTTTTATTTCTATTGATTGGTGGATGGTAATATATAATTGTGACAAATGGCAAAGGAGTTAAAAGATCAGATGAAATGCTGAGGGATTGCTGCCTGATACACATTCCTAAAGCAAAGACTGTGATTACATCTTTGTGCAACCTTGTGCAACATGGCAGCCTGCATAACGAGGAGAGGAGAGGAGAGGAGTGGAGAGGAGAGGAGAGGAGTGGAGAGGAGAGGAGAGGAGTGGAGAGGAGAGGAGAGGAGTGGAGAGGAGAGGAGAGGAGTGGAGAGGAGAGGAGAGGAGTGGAGAGGAGAGGAGAGGAGTGGAGAGGAGAGGAGAGGAGTGGAGAGGAGAGGAGAGGAGTGGAGAGGAGAGGAGAAGAGAGGAGAGGAATGCTTCATAATATGGAAGCCCTCTGACACTAATATGTGCAGAATTAAAAAATAAGTGAAATAAGGAAATAACATTAGAATGCAAAGAGAGAGATGGGAGAAGTAAATGCCTTTTAGAAAGCATATGAAACTGCTTTAGCCAAGACTTTATGAAATTATGAAACCTTCTAAAAAGGTTTAGCTTTTCAGATCAGAAAAAGAAATAAATATTGTGCCATTCATTTGCAACACATTAAATCATTAAAGGACTGTTCAGACCACCTTCACAGGGCTATTAATTGATGTGGTACAGATTGCAGATTGAAAAGATCAAAGTACATAGATGGTAATTTATAGTTGCTCAGCTGGCTAGTGACAATTTATTTATCTTTGATGACTCTTACTTGTACAATTACAGGCTCATATCCCAAACTGTGATTTGCAGTGACTGATATCACTTTGATATTAAGCAGAATAACATGCCCCGATACAAACTGTTTTATCAAAAACATTACCTAGCATCATACATAACAACCAGCTGCTACCCAGGCAACACTCTGTGTTTGTAAGGCCTTCATTTCCAGCTGAGCTATTCAGCTAAGACCAAGGTCTTCCAGATTTACTCCTTGGATGTGTCCAATCACTTCGTTATCTTGTCACAATTGACTTGTAGGTCATGCTGGGCACTACAACTCTTAGAGAAGATCAAATAAATAATTTCTGGGAGATTATGACCTTCTCCTTTTCTTTATGACAAAGCAGAAGTGAAGTACGGAGGCATTTATACACATTAGTCTAGTGAAAACTCAGTGCAGCAAAATGACCTGTCTAGAGTGGACTCAGAATTTGATATGTCATGTCCCATGGAAATGGTGTCTACTGGCCTCCAGCTGTTACTGAAACCTGAACAATCATGCTGTTACCCAGACCTTAGATCTGAACAGTGATTCTCAGATATTTGTCCCAGTTCATGCATTCTGAAACAAAATATGAAGAAGTCAGGAAAAAAAAAAAAAGATAGTAACTGAAACATTACCAAACATCTTGCATATTATCTTCATAACAGGGACCCTGGGTGATCAGGCTTCTCTTTTATTTCCTGCAGATTCTTTGTCTGTGTAATGCCAGCAAGATAGTCTCAAATACAGACACTGTGAAAGTTGTAAAGTTTTTAATTTAGATGAGCTCAGTGCTATCATTTCTGAACTTGGGAAAGCTTACTTCTTTTGCCACCGTTCTTTCATGAGAAGAATTTAATTTCTTAACTTTTTTATACCCTTGCTTCTGATAAATTCCATCTTTGGCAGGGCGAGCTTTGGAACTTTAGAGACGTAGGAAAAAGAATCTTTGAGACTAAAGGTTTTCAATATATTTCTGAATATGTGGAAGTTAGGCCACTATATTATTTTAGGATTAGAATCCATGAAATAAAAGTATTAAATACGTATAAGAAATGTTTTAGTAAACTTCCTATTATGAATTTGCTCAGTGAAATACAGAACACGTTATCTTTAATGACTTGTTCACCCAGAGGGTAAGAAAAGTTTTTTTTCTGTGTACTACTGTTACAGCCTCCTGCAAATCATAACACCTACACAGGAATCTTCCAATAAACTACATAAAGATTAGTCACTGTCCATTTCATATTACATCATATGATAAGAAACTGTACTATGATAGTCATTCTGAGTTTAATCTTCCAAAATCCTAACTGGCTGTGATCTTTAATTACTAATTAAAAGAAGGAAAGGTCTCATCCAGTTGAAGAAACTTGCAATAAAATGAAGGTTGTTTGCAATGTAACTTTGAAGGTTTGTAATTAATTTAATTGAAAAAAAAAACAACTAAAAGAGAAATCAACAAAAAGGGAAGGAGGACTCAAAAGAAGGAAAAAAATAAGAAAGCAGAATCATGCGTACAGGATTTATACGGGTTACTATAACACTCAGTGTCAGGAACTTCTATGGAAAATGCTGGAAATACAAATGTGTGTTTCTCAAGATGCGGATAACATTTCGTAAAACAATGTGTTTTAAAAAATTACATTGCATATATTACTCAAGTGAAAGAATCTATTTGCTTAGAAGCTCTGGAAGCAGTACTATTTATTGGCCCATTTTATTTTGGTGGTTAAATATTGGCATCTGTTCTGAAAATCTCTCATTTGTTGCTTAAGATTTGTTGCTTATTTGTTTGGTTTTAGTTGTTACTTCTAAATGACAGCATGAAAGGATGAAAAATGCTTAACTGTAATATTTCCACTTGATTTGGTGTTTTGTCTGGACATTGCGTTGTGCAGACGTGAAAGACAGCTGAGAAGTGCGCTGAAATAATTCTTGTGAAAAGAGATGAAACCTGACAGACACAGGATGATTATGACTAATTAATCATAACCATCAACAACTGTAACCATGAACATCCTAATTATTGTGAACTTAACATGCCAAGTTGAATCATATAGCAGCTCTGTAGTCTTCAACATAATCTTGTTATTTTATTTTGTGTGTAAATATTTCTTCTAGTTCACTTCGATCCAGTACTTCAGGATTTATGAATGCAGAAATCCTACTGAAGTTCAGGGAGATTTTGATACCTATTAATTCCCTTTTTTCTCAAGGCACTGGGGAGAATTAAGCTTTGTTGATGATACTGATGGTATTAATGTTGTTTAAACTAGGTGTAACAAAAGGAAAAATTCTTTAAAGCTCTGAATTTCCTCAACCTTCCTGGAGTATTCCTCCATGAAAGATTAGATTGTAGAAAAAATGAGTAGTTAGACAAGACAAAACAGTGGACGAAGCATATCAATTCATAATTTACATAAAGCTGTGTAGGATCACAAGTAATGAATACCTTAATTGAAATGTAGTATTCTCTTTTTAAAAGTACAGCATGGTAAATAGTGAAATAGTATATTTTTTGTCTTATATAGAACGTTTAAGTTTTAAAATTAATAATAATTAATAAATATGAATAATCCAATTTGGGAAGGAAATTAGAAAGCAAAAATAATTCATTTTAAAGCAATCCGGGATTCTATAAATCAGTTTAGGAAATAGTTATATATATTAACAACTGAAATACAGTACAATATAATAATAACAAAAATAATACTTATAATGCTGACAATAGCAACACTAATTGCAATTAAAAAGGAGAAAACAGGAAGGGAGAAAGAAACAGAACCTAAGAAAAGCCAGTGATGCACAGTGCAGTTGTTCACCACCCGCTGACTGATGTCCAGCCCGTCCCCCAGCAGCGATCGGTGCCTCCCGACCGACTCCTCCCAATGCATGCACTGAGCAGGATGCTCTGTCGTATGGAATGTCTCTCTGGCCACTTCGGAGCAGCTGTCCTGGCCATGCTGAATCCCAGCCTCTTGTGCCCTCCTCACTGCCAGAGCACGAAGCACTCAAAAGTCCTTGAGTAAAAGTAATCACTGCTCAGCAACAACCAGCACGTCAACGCTTTGCCAACATTATTCACATAAATGCAAAACACAGCACTGCACCAGCTACTAGGAAGAAAATTAACTCTATTGCAGACAAAACCAGGACACTAGGATAGTTAACCACCATTGTATATGATAGAATGCATTGGCCACATTTATGGATTTATGACTTCACTGTGATAGGAAATGTAGAAAGCATAAAAAATGTTTCTGCTTACAAGGTAAAAGAGCTAGACATAGCTATGACATACAACTGCAATGAAGAACAATAAACAGTAAACCAGGTATTTTTAAATTGTTGTCACTTATAAAAATTATATAAAAAGACATATGTCATTAAGGAGAGAAAAATGTTCCTTTATTTGATTATTAATAATAATAATTAATATTAATCAATACTGATTATCAATAGTGTATACATAATCAATAGTGTATACATAAAATTTCATGCTGACACCATGGTAGATAAAAAAATCTTTTGTTTTTGCAAGAATACATCCATGGAGAACCATTAGTCAAAGATTCTTTTTTTTTTTCTGAGAAAAAAATAACTTGTAGTACCTGAGAAAGATTCTGAAGATATTAGTCTAAGCATAAGCACAGTATCTTGTGTCTCCTCTCTCTATTTTTCACATTTTCAGAGAGGAGTCTTAAACATTCTCCTGAACTTCTTGTCACCTTTTTTCAGCACTCCCTGAAAAAACCTGAATGTCGACCCGCTTTTCTTAAAACTCTTTAATGGCTCTGCAGATGTACATAGAGAGAGGTTGGTGTTATGCAGGCTTGAAGTATATCACTGTTTTTCTATACTCTCTCTATTTCTGCTTTTGCATAGCAACTTCTCTGAGAAAAAAAAATGACCCTTTTTACATCATGTCAGTCTGATGATCCATGAAGGATTAAAAGCTTTCTGGTAATAAATAATAACAGCAGCAATGATAATAAGCATGATACATCCTAAAGTGTTTGAATCTTGCCCTTATTTTGTCACCTAAAAGTCATATGGTAATGTGATTTTTGAAAGTTCAAGAGTGTGTTTTTCCCATTATCAATAGTGAGATGATGTTTCTGTCATGGTGGATATCTTTTTTCCCGAACTTCCTTTCACACTTTTTCTAGTGAATAATATCAGTATTAAAAGTTACTCTTAGGTCAAATGAGTGACTCTACTAGTATAGCTCTGTCTCCCTAATCTGGTATTCCTAGAAAATAGGTGCATGTCCATATAAAATAATCTATTAATTCCCTTGAACTTTTGGATATTCTGAGTATTGTGTTTAATTCAGCCAATGTAAAAGTTCCCTATACAATAAGACGTGCTATCTTTTCAATACCCACCTTTTATTCTTCTATAGCTTGTGTTTGTGAGTTATTAAACAGAACATTTATATTTTCCATTGTTCAGAGTGTGCAGTCAAACCATGTTTTTGATTTAGGTTATAATGGGATTTTGAAAAACATGTTTTAATGGAATTCTTTTCCCTGTAAGTCTTACCTTTTTTAAAGAGCTACATTTCCAGCTCAAGGTCTATTTCTTAGTCCCGTCTTTCAAATCCAAGGAGAGGAAGGCTACCCTCTCTTAGTGACAATGCAATAAATAAGTTTGTCCTTGGCCTGACAGAAGAATCTTATCTTGTGTAGAGCTATTTTTACCTTATTGGAAAGAAATATTGCCTGCTTTATACTTGTCTTTAGGTATCTTCATGATATGCCTTTAAACATTTTAGCACATATCATATTATGTCCATTTTAAACTTCATAATAAATTTGCATATAAAATGGTTTAAACTTACAGGACCGAGCTGGCAGAAGACATTGTTCTGCACCAATCTAATTTCTACTTTAAAGCTAAATTGACTGGTTTAAGTCATTGATAATGAGGTACAGAGCCCTTTACAGCTTCCATGCTAGGTTACCAAGCAATAATTGCCTACAATAAAAGCAAGATCTGTTTTTCATCTTTAATTTGATCCTAATTTCATAGCAGCTATCCGTCGACTGTTGACTGGGTCACAAAAACCTGTTGCCCCCATTAGCTGCAGAAAACCGATGAGCACAGTGAATGAATGATCCCTCCTGCACATACCTAAAATGCAAACTGCAGTGAAGGTGACTTGGAAGGCCATTAAGTGATAAAAACTTCTCCAACTTTTGTAAAAGTCCTTCAGTCAACGGCAGAACATTTCCCCTTTTGTTTAAATGTTTATTTTGTTGTTAGACCTGCAAAACATTTTGGTTGCTTCAGCTGCCTTGAGGTTTTTCTTATTTATTTCCCTTTACTCCTTTCACTTCCTGAAGAAGTGTTTCCTTTTCTGCTGAGTCTTATCAAAACTGATAGTTTTGTGTTGCTGTCATTCTTCCACAATGCATATCAATATATAGGTGTATGTGCTGAGAGAAACCAATGTTTTAGCTAATTTCCAAAGAATGGGAATAGCCACTGTGGAGAGAGCTGCCCTACCTGGCAGCTCCTTTGGATCAGATATATAAATGGTTTTCCCAAGTTTATAACTTCTCTCAAAGATCAAATACTACACTGAGCTAATGTAAATACACTTGCAGTGTAAATTTGACATTCAGAAAGCACTGCACCAAACTCATTGGATTTAATGTCTGACATCATCAGTAGTTCTGGAATTTCTCTACTATTTCCCTTTTACAGTGGAGACCACTTCTGTCTCACAGGTTGAACACTAGTGACATTATATAAAATTTTTTAACTGAATCATTTCTTAGCAGTAAAGGAAATTCGGTTACTCCTGCCACATGCACTCCAACTAAATGTGTTTTGTGTGTTTTGCATACATACTGTTAATAGTAAGTTACAGTAGATATGGTGTCTGTCACTTTATATTTTTGTGAAGTGGTCGATGCTGTTTCTTATGTTAAAGACTATGGGAGTTGTATAGCTGAACCCCAGGAACTGCTTTGAAAATAACATAGTATGTGTTATCGTTTCTGCCACTAGCACTGAGATAAGAGTAAATCAATCTTTCAGGGTGAAAGATGAACACCTATGGAGCATAATAAGGCATTTTCTTATCCATCAGCTATATACACCATAATAAGATGAAGGACAGACTCATTCTGTGTGGGGCATTCTGACATGTCACGTGTTACGGGTTTATACTGCAGTAAGAATACTGAACTGAAGGCTGGTGTGGCTGTGTGAGAGGTTGCTGTTCTCACCCCTAAAGCTGGATTCTGTCTACCCTTTCTTTCGTTATCCACCTCTTCAGAGTTTTAAAGTGAAATGAAAGAGGTTCGTACAAATTTCTAGTAGCAGCCTTATTTTTTCAGTGTGGATAGATACGAAATGCAAGATTTGCAAGAAAGCAATTAAATTTTTCATTAATTTGATTTTTCCTTATTGTGCTTATTAGTTTAATGTGGGAGAACTACAAGCATGATCCTTAACCTTTCCTTCCTTTTAAGATTTTCTACATTTATTTGTTTTGCAGCTAAATTCCTGCTTTTGTACCTGCTAATCCTTTTTTCTGCTGTATGCTAAGAAGAAATCCGGTTCAGAACCAGCAGATAGCCATAAAGAGCTGAAATTCAAAGCTCTTTGATACTTTTGTCATTTAGTTTGAAAATAATTGTTTTGAACAAATAGAAGCTTGAGTCATACATAGTACTTTTATGTTAAAATAAGAAAAAATATCTTTGTTTTTCATTTGGTAAAAAAAAAAAGTATATTTTTCTATCACAGCGACCATTCAAAGTAGGAAATGGAAAAAAAGATGTCCTAAGGTGGCTGTAACTAATAGGAAAATAGCATTTAATCACCTGAGGACTTAACTAAGAAAAGTTTCAATTACAGGATGTCCTTCCATCCAAACTTTTCATGCAGGGATGTACCAGCCCACTATTTTCTGGTCACAAAATAATAATTACTTTTCTGCAGAATATGCTGTCAGGTAACATGCATTAGGAGACACTTTTAAGAGAAATTACACCAGAATGTATTATTATCCACGGCATGCTTATTTTAAAATGCAATACAATATTTAAATTTTTAATTATCTATTGACTAGCAAAATTTTTCAAAGCTTTGTAATTTAACTCTAATTAAAAAAATATTCTACTGGACTCTACATACCTTTTTTTTATTCAAACATGATACCTATTTTTGAAATCAAAGAACTAACTTATTTTGGCCAAAGACAGCACAAATTTAAATGTATTTCAATTTTAGACTTCTGCCTGTGTCCAAAACATAATTTAGAAATGCAAAAAACAAACAAAAAAATCTACTCAAATTACTTTTGAAAATCATTGAACTTCAGTTTTATGCTGGAGGAATTTCGGTATCTGACAGAGAAATGCCAACTGAGCACAGTTAAGATAGGAATAATTCTGCTCCACCTGTTCAAACTGTTTGGTGGTGTCTGACTCATCCCAGCACTCTGGTCTGTATGGAGAAATTAGAAGGTATGGCTACAGGCCATTGAATCTCCATTAGAGAAGCTCCCACTGGCCCAATCTACTCATATTTCTGATCCTCATTGAGTGCTTGCTGAAGCTCCTGTATCCTTTTCAAAGATATCTTGTTGCTGCTCTCTTCACCTTGATCCACATCGGACAGAAATGTCTCTAGAAATGTTCTCCCTGAGAGAACAGAGGTTTTAAACAAAATCATTCGCTCTGAGGAATGGGTGAAGACACCAATCTGATGGCAGAGTTGAACTTTCATATCTCTTTACTACAGATATAAATGCTAGAGTGTAACTATCCACCCTAAACATGAATCCATATTCAGTGTTCTGTGTGGTAAATTTCTGGTTGAGAGGCTTTAAATAATCACAGTGAATGTTCATAGCAGTTCTCTACAGCTTAATTCAAAAATTTTTGTTCCAATTGTGAAATATTTCTTACTGCCCTGATGGACGGTAATTTTGGAGGGAAAATATGTTTATCCACAACTGGTTTGGGTTTATAGCACCAGAGAAATCAGAAGTATTTGAAAGAGTAAATGTGCTATAGAGTAGATTTGGTTTTAAAACCAATGTGTTGATTTTCCTTTCTGTCATCACTATGTGCTGTGTGCGTTGTCCAAGTGGTGTCTGCAGCATCGTCAATCTGGATGTTAGGCAAGGTGTTCTCTCCAGTTGTATTTCTTCTTTTTCACTGTGCATGAATCCCTTCTACTATGGGAGAATATCAAGCAGAATATAGTAAAAGGAAATAAAAGCACTATTAAATGTATTTGCAAATGGCATATATATATTGTCTGCCGCTATTTTTTAATGCTGTATGCAAGTGCACTAAAAAGGAATAAAGTGCTGATGCAACATGGAATTTTTTGTAATGGAAATAAAGTTATTTTTCAGGCCCTCATATTATAGATCAAGATATGAAAAAAGGAACAGTCAGCTTTAAGAGAGGAAATAAAATGCAAGCCATGGTAGCCACAAAATTTAGAATCTTTGGTATGTAACTAAAGTGCTCTGTTCTTTTGATAGATCTGGGGAATTTTAGCGGTCGGACAAGAAGTGCTGTATCTGTACGTGAAGGTCAAGGAGTTGTTCTGATGTGCTCCCCTCCACTTCATTCTCCAGGTACAGTAGGCTGCAGCCTGTATTCATGCTCCTCCTTTACAGTTTCCTCATTATTGGATGCCCAGGATTCTAGATACAATGTGTATTTGATTGTGGAACTTCAATGATGAGACATCCACCATTCTTCTGACAGTTTTTGGAGTACCAAAGGACTAATTTAAGCTCATATATCGCAAATGCCAATGAATGAGCAGCAGAGTTTCTGGTATAGAACTTGAATGTAACAATAGTCTCCATGCCATCAACGGTGAATATGCTGCCTTGAGGTCACAGAAGATTGCTTTTAGTGTTCAGAAGCCTTCAGAAATTGCTCCAAATTCCAATGTCATTATACATTTTTTGAATACAAATTTTATTTTCTTTTGATTAGTAGAGACATGATTTGGTTGTTTCCTTTCACTTTATAACTTAGTTTTGTAAAACTGCATCATTGTTAAAAGTCGGAATTACCATAAATTCTATTAAATGCCCATGGATTCCCAAAAAAAAAAAAGGTATTCCAGAGAGGTTACTTTTTTGCTTTTCAAACTGACACTCCTGCAAAATCTGTAGACAGCTAGGTATATCCTTATATTTGCATGTCATATAACACTTGAAGACACGATGTGAGCCAGAGCATCTTGATTTTCAGTAGATGCAGTATAGCCTATGCTTTTCTTCTCTGGGAAATGATGTCTGTACTGAGGGGATTTTTCTACTCCAAATTTTTGGCCTGAAGAAAAGTAACATTGCAGATGGAAGATCTGCAGAAAATAAAATCGCCTCTGAGTTTCTATTAGAGAAATGTGTTCAGTATCTATTTATACTGTCAGAATTGTTATTACTGTATTACAGTTATCGATGCCATCTCTCTGCTTTTCTCTCTTCTGAGCAGATTCTCTTGTGGTTGCATCTAGAATCTCTTTCTGAGTTTGACACTGCAGTCTATATGATGCAACTGAGTACACGATGTTAAGGCGAGACAGTGATAAGTAAACTGAGAGGGAAAAGATGTAGGCAGAAAAAGTGAGTGAGCAATGGTTTCAGCAGCACAGCTGAATTTCATTTCCCCAAACAAACTGAGAGTGAAAGAATAGATGGATATCAATCAAGAGTGAAATTTTCATACACCTTTTAACAGCTGCCGTTCCACAAAATGCATCTTTATATATCATCACAATATTTAGAATTATTTTCCTGAAATTATGCTTCTGAGTTTTATTTAGTCAGATTTTAACACAGTGTTCTACTGCAACACAGATGTTGCCTTTGACAGTGAAAACAAGTACATTTCTTTTTCACCACTGGGACAGAAAAACCCCTGCTGTGCAAACCACTGTGTCCAAAAACAACATTCAGTTGTTTTAATTTATATTGTTTGAGTACCAGTCGGCTATGCCAGCAGGAAAATTACTTCCAAAAAAATACTTTTATCGTCTCTTGGCATAATTTTTTCACCATAGATAAGCCAGAAAAGGTCCTATACAGTGGTGGAGTAATCTACAAAAGCTGAAAAATTGCACTGGTATGCAGATGTAAACACGAGCTCCTATCAATGGGAAAGGGACTTGGCCTCCCTTCCTTTTGTTCATTACATAATGAAAGTAATGCAGTTCTTCATCCAAAGGGTTGTCAAGCACTGGAACAGACTGCTCAGGGAAGTGGTGGAGTCAATTCCTGGAGGTATTTAAAAACTGTGTAGATGTGGCTCTTAAGGACATGGTTTATTTATAGAACTAGTGCTAGTTTAATGTGTGGACTTAATGATTGTAGAGGTCTTTTCCAACCTAAATGACTGTGATTCTATCACAGGCTATTTGCTTCCAGCTCCCTACTTGCAAAGTACTGGAGGCCAGTAAGTTCTTGTGGTACTGCAGTGGGACTGCAAGTGGCATGAATACAATGGCTGGACTCTCCCTGGAGAGGGGAGAGCTACCTCCACAGGCCTAGTGGTGTTTCAAAAATAAATCTAAGTAAAAAGGTCTTTTGCCAAGCAGAGGTACTTCTAGGATTTGTATGCAGGAACATCTAAAATTTTTTTAAGCATTCAGTTTCTCAGTACTCCCATTTTAGTTTCTGTGTCTGATTTGCAAAGATGTTATTATCTTCTAAATAGCCCTATGAAATTTTGAACATTAAAATCACCCAGGAAACAAACCTTCAAGTGGATCCTAAGATGTTATAGTGGATGTATCTAAGCTAAAGAGTATTCAGAGCATGTTTGCAATGTGTGAACATCTCAAATTACCAAGACCATGAGTTATGGAAGTGTTTTTGATGATAGAGAAGGTTTTGTGGATGAACACTGCATGCTTTGTGATATTGATTTACTCACATTGATCAGTACCTTTAGAAATAATTTTCACTTACTTATCACGAGAGATAAATCCATGATACAATATCAAGCCTAATAATTCTCCACAAACTCATAAGCAATTTGTCCTTCAACAGAATCCCATTCCTCAATCTCTCCAGTCAATAACTGCATATGAATTTGCCCAAGAACTTCAACTTGAGCCCTTTCAGGCAATGGCATTATCAGCATGTGAAAAGAAAGATGACTTAGTGGAAGAACACTGTATTTAGAGAGATATAGTTTTATTAACATGTTTTCAAATGGAAGATATAGTAAATACTTTTGATTAAATAGTGCCTACATTCCATTCTTACAGAATACAATTTCAGAAAAAATCTGAAAGCCTTTACAAAGCTACTACTGAAAAAAAACTACACTAATATCTTTTGATGAGATTTTAATCAGAAAGGCAATTTCATATGCATATAGACTTGATTTATGTTTATTTATGCTGTGATATATTATCAAGAGGTAATGCATTAAACATACAAACATACACAAACTTGTGATGTATTTATATTATTCATATATATGTGAACAGGCTTTCATTAGATTGTTGTCCAAATATTTTACAGGAAAAATAAGGGGGAATGTGGGGTGATAAGCACACCTGAAATAGATTCTGAATATTGCAGTGCAGATTCAGATGAGAGAGAAATATCTCTTTAGTTTGATAGATGAGATTTTTAAGTTATTGCCATATTTGCTGAGAAATAGCAAGGCAACAAACTGAGGGAGATTTTTTGGAGAGACATTATCCACTCCTTCAAAATTGTGAAGAAAATATATATTCAATAAAAAGATTTTTCCACCAATTCCTTATGTCAAACAACCACCAAGTGATTGTCACCTCCTGCTTTTCCTGGACCATTGCTCATAAAAAATGCTGCCTCTAACTTCCTTGGGAGTCCTGTATCATTTTGATGTGCGTACTCCAGAAGCTTTCCCACTAGCACTGTTTTTGTTGTTAATCCTTAACTAGTCCCCTGTGAAATATATTAAACGTGGATAACTTGGTCATTCATGAATATAACACTTTATCTTTTTTTTAATCCATAAACACAATATCTGATTCTTCCCAATTATTTTTCTCCAAGACTGGTTTCCTGGGAAGTTAACTCTTAGTTGTCCTTGCTAAGCAAGAGTTACATTAATTACCGACTGCTTAAATAACAAGCTTTGTTTGATGTTTCCAATTTAAACTGCGTCTACTGTTTTCTTTCCATAAACAGGATTATGGTTTTTCATTGTGGTATTCTAAAGGATGTAAATATAGGGTTTTATTCAGTCATTTAATCATCTTAATTACAAGGTTTACCATGGCAAGATTAAAAATGAATGGAAGTTTTCATCCAGATTTACATGTTTCCCTCAGAATTAATACTTTCAGATGAGCTTTTTAAGGCTTTTATTCAGGGCTTTCAGTATGAGCTTAATGGAGAACGACGATTCCCATTGTTAGAATGAGCAGAGCTCTGATGCACACAGAGGAAGGCAGATGTGTGCTCCATCCAGCCTCAGAGGGATGCTGCTGTCTGGAGGGAGCTCTGCTACATAATCTATCTGCAATATGTAACATCTGTACAGTTGTTAAACTTTTTTTATCTCTTTCTAAAGGGCAAAGTTGATCTTAAAAAGTTTGGAAATTGTGCTGTAAGCTGCATCTTTTATACATCCCCTTGACTGTTATAAAACTGTACTTTTCATGAGAAATGTTTCATCAAAGATGATTGATGCCAGAGTCATGGGGATCACAGTCCTTCCCATCCTTGTCTGGATGCCTGCATACTTTGTTGCTAAACAGGCAAGCTGCTAAAAATTCCTGCAGTTGTAGGCTAGAAATTTTTGTCCTGTTCTATTACCTACACAGTTGTCTTGGTCCTCGTATTAATTGGAGAAACTCACACAAAATAAAGTTATTGAAGTCGTTCTAAGCTCCTATTTGTGTGTACTTCAGGCATACTCAGAAATCCACTTCGGAAGTAAACAAAAACCTATCACTTCTTACTGTTCAGGGTCTGCTAAAGGGATCTGAAAGCTACATTTGCATTAAATCCACAGCTTTGGACTGTAGTTTTACTACTAGTTGGAAACCAAGTCCAACTGAAGTGCAATATAGCTTTAGAACTCCCCTGGTTTGAACACTGTGCAAATTATACATAGAAATAATAAGAGAGGCTCCAAATCACCTCATTCAGGTAGAGAATGGTAAGTAGACTTCTCCAGGCAAATTAGTTATGATAACAAGATGGTTATATTTGGGCTGGACTGCTCTCAGTGTGCTTATTAACTTGTTTACAGGGAATTGGCTCAGGTATCTGCATGCAGTACACAGCAAATTCTGTTCTGAAGGGTTCCATGCACCCTCTGGATCTCAATTTACTAAGCTGATTTTGGGAATACAATTCTCAGATGTCTGTCTATATGTAGCTGAAGGTCACAAGGTTATTTTAAGGTTGAGGATTAAGTCCCAGGATCCAGACACCAATTGACATTTCAGTCCACAACATCAAAGAATTTCTGTTCTATATGTAGATCTAGCCTCTACCAGTTTCTTCAAAATCACAGGAAACCTTCAATATCTTAGATTTCCAATGTTCCAGCCCTCTCTAGGCATGAGTGGATGTATTTCATCATGTTAACCTGTCAGTACAGGTGAGATTTCTTCCTGACCATGGCTTATACTGTATTAAAAATATTATGCATTAAATAGTAAAGTAACATCCAGATTCTTTTCTATTATATGTTTGGTTTATTTTTTTTTCAAATTTGAATTTTCAAATCAACTTTAGAATAGAAAGCTAAATAATTTGCTTCCAGAGGAGTCTGATACATTGGTGAAAGTGATATCTCTCCTTTTTCCTTGAGATCAAGGTAGAATTGTTTTGCTGGTGCCTATCAAAGCACTGGTCACTCTCAGTTTACCAAAACAGCTGGACAGGTCATGCCTCTAACCATGACTCTCCCATAAGCTAAACAGAACTAATTAATCACTCAGTACCTTCTCTTAGTTTGTAGAGGTCAATATGTATGAAGCTGGTGATGGCAAGTAGAACATTTCACATTCACCAAAAGCAATTATCTCTTCCCAGCTGCTAGACTTGCTGAGAAGGCAGAGCTGTCCAATACTCCGGTATACTTCCTCTTCTGCTAACAAAAGTGAGATTGAGAGAAACACTGATGTTTGGGGGGTTGGGATGTTGTTGTTGTTGTTGTTGTTGTTGTTGTTGTTTTTCCTTCTTAAAACTTATATTCCTGTTATAATGGAAGCCAAATCATAGTATCCTAGACTTCACCAGTTGTTGACCTGTACTAAGGGGTTCTATATGGACACTATAGAATACTCAGCTTTGTTTTGTTTTTCTCATAATAGCATGCCATAGTTTGCTCTTCACTCATTTTAATTCCTAATAGTAGCATGATGCTGGTTATCAGAAATAGGCCACTTCAGTAACAGTAGCAGAAAATAATTGCTTACTGCAGAGGACAGAAAGGTTTATTTAACAAATACTTATGTCACATATAAAATGCAAGATGACAACTTTCCTATCTCTACTTTGCATGTTTATAACTTATAAATTATCTATGCAGAATGCATTAAAACCTCTGTTTGAGAGCCACTTCTCAAACAAATGAGTTAGATATCATGAGTTGAAGGGTTCCTGAATTTCCCTATTAAACTGTATTATAGCCTTGTGATGATTAGTCTTCCATGGGTAACTTGAATAAACCTTAAATTTTGCATTTCAATTATGGGTGAATAAAAAACATTAGAAGACAGGTTCAGAGACCCTTAAACTTTATTTTCCTGTCTTAATTCTGCATTAATTTCATAGGGTCATTTTATCTCTTCACACATAACATTTTTGCTTGGAAGAATCACAGTGACGTTTCACTCTTGCATCGTCTATTTTGTCACTTTTACTGGACTGCTTTTGCAACTCTCATGTCTAGTAATGCTAATTTGCATAGGTGTTATCATTAAAGAGAATGTCCATGGCCCCTGACTTTGCTCAACATAGGAATCTGTGTTCTTTATTTGTGCAACTGATTGATGACTATGCCTGTAGTTTTCATTATGGAATGAAAAAATGCAATTAACTTTTTTCTTCTATGGTCTTTTCATTACTCAATACATGACCAGTAATTTTGCTGCTGACTTCCCTGAAGCACATTTTAAGGTTTCCTTCCTCAATCTTGTTGAAGGCATTCATCTGAGGATATGAAATTTAAGAGTTTGAGAATTATAGAATTTTCTGTAGGGTAGCATTTTAAAAAGTTGCATTTGCCAGAGTGGAGTTACTCCCAGTCTGTTGGCAATGTGTAGTTATTACATTTTAATTGCATTTTAATGATTGCATGTGCCCCAAATTCTAGGCAGTGTCTGTATAGTAGCTGTATAGATAAATAAGTCTAGATTTTTTCTCATTTTTTGTTTGGTTTGATTGGATTTCTCATGTTGTTGTTGGAGTTTTCCCAGGTTTTGGAATTTTTTTTGCTTGGTTGATTTGTTGGATTTTTTTTGTAATTTGAAAAGTAATAAATGAACAAAAATGCACTACTGGTCCAACTGCAGTAAATTCTTTCAAGGAACTTGTAAGTATTAACAGGAAAGGAAAAAAAAAAGCCCACAAAATTTTCCAAATATTACCACTATTGAAAAGTCTTCCCCACCCTCCCAAAAATGCTAGTAAATCTTTCATATAACACACTAGCTTACACTAGAAACTGCAAGTTGCATATCCCTACACCCACTGGATCACTCACTAGAGCTGTTTGTCCCCTCAGGGACTATGAAAATGTATGAAGATTGTTGACCTTGCCCAATTAAGGCAGCACACAACAATGGATGATTCGGGCAGCCCTGACAGGGCTCTGCTTAGGGGATGTGTGCTGTAGCTTCACAGTCACAGTATTGTCTACAAATATTACCCCAGCTGACAGCTCAGGAGAAACAAAGTGAAAGTAGATACCAAGAAAAGAGGTAGGAAACATGAGAGATTAATTAAGTTTAAAAATATGTGGAGTGAGTTGACCCTCAGGCTCACGCACTATTACTCTCAGGCACCAGCTTGACAAATAGGACAATGATGAAAAGTTTCTGTAGTGGGCAAGCTCCTCTTCCCTCAAGACAAGTTACTAGCCTGTTACTGATATGACCCAAACAATTAGACATTACTAACATCAACCTCTTAGTCTAGGGTTTAAACCAGACAGCATTGTCCTGCCCGGTTTAACAGAAATGGATGTTCATGCTATCACATCCACTTTTCCACAGCTAGTGTTGAAAAGGTAACAACTGAAGTGTTGCACAAATGCTTTCTGTGGCGATGGTTGCACAGTTTGTAAAACAGCAGCAGCCCAAGGTTCATAGATTTAAGACTGATGTAACAAACAGCAGTTACCATGCCAGAGGTTCGGGGCTCTCCCAGAACTGACTCACTCATAATAACCTTTCCATTAGAATCCATTCACTGTTTAGATCCCAAGTTTTACTAAGCTGATGCCTGGAAAAATACCATTTCACAAACATGTCAGTTAGTTAAATGTCAGAAAGCCCATGTTGTTTAAGGTAGAAAATTCCTAATTAATCCTAATTACCTCTCCATATCACTGAAAAAAATAGAGTGAGAATGCACACATTAATCTATGTAACTGAGGAGAAGAAGCTAGAAATAAAATGCTGATCAGGCAGTTGAAAAGAGAGGAAACGGAAGGAAAAAGAGATGAGAAATTATCTATTTCTAAGGCTCTAGATTCTACCTTTTTATCTCCACAACAATTGTGATGAAATCTTAAAGGATGTGAAAAAAAAGGATGAAAACAGGGGAGTTTTCAGAAAATGCTGTTCCTCCCATGCTAGGCATGATTAGCTGAATTCAATGGTGATTCCACTAGAGATAACTACTTTAAATGTTAGGAGTCCAGTTTTGATTCAGAAGCAGAAGGATTTGGACAGAACTGATCTGAGTTCTGTCAGATTCAATTAAAAAGTTTCCCTATATAATAAAGTCAGTTATTCCTTATTTCGTAAGCATGAAAGTGAACTTACAACCATTTGAATGATACAAAGCTTAATGAGACATAAATTTTCATAAAGCCTGATTTAATTAGATCAGGAAGATTGTTCCAAATAAATTAAGTTGTATGAAAAAAATTGTGGTTGGGATATCTAGTTTTTCAAGGGGGAAACTAGAAATTGTTTAGAAATATATACATATATATATATGGATATATTATGGGGTTTTTTTCCTATCCTACACAGTTATAACTGGCATGAAGGTAGCTATAATTTAACATTAAATATGTTAAAGGCAATTGCTTGTATTTTTCAGGGAGAAAATGACTGGATGGGTATAAGCATAATATCATAAGAGTTCAGGTGGCAATCTGGTTATAGCCAGATCTGAATCACTGTGCAGGAGCCCATGTACATTCCATATCTTCTGACAACAAAATATATTTTCCAGAGTAATAATAGTGGAAAAGGGACTTTATATGACCAAAATGCCATCTTTTTAACTATGTAATAATTAATACCACATTTAATTCTGATTATTTGATTGCCCACTTCTATCTCCCACGTTCTTATGCTCTGTTTTAATATTGTTGAAATCATTGTGATGATTTCTCTAGCCAGTTGATAGAATTCTTGCTGTTTTGATGCTGCTGCCCCAGAGTGGAGAATCTGCAACCAGAAAATTTCACTTCATTTATTGGTTTATTGAAGCATTAATTTGCATGCTATTTTCCTCTTTCAATGACTGAGAAAATGACCTATATGAGACTGCAGGGATAAAAATTCAGGAGTAGGAAAGGAGAATGGAAAGAAGGATTTAGGTAGTACTGGTAAAGGATTTGTCAGCTTGGCTTTTCCTGCAGAACCACAAAGTCTTTTAGGAGTTTAGCAAGCTAATTTCAAGTCTGAAGAGTCTATTTTCAGCTCTACTAAACTCAGGAAGAAAGAAGTACTACCTATTTTACAGAGGATAACAGTGGATGATCTATAAACAAAACATCAAAGAAAGACTAAAACTGCACCAATCTACAATCTAGATCTTGCCATTTTACAAAATCCAGATCTTTTGTTGCCTAGAATCGGAAGAAAAACTTTCCAAATGATATTAAAATTGATAGCATAAAGGGCAGTCTTTTGGCAAAAGCTTTCAGGTGCACAAAGTATACTTATGTGCACACACAGGACTGAATTTTCATATTTTTTGTGTGTTTAACTAATTTATACATCTAGCAAGTACATCCAATGGGAGAAGGATTGTCCTGGTAACCCACCCTTGGACCTGCTTCATTGGGGTTCTTAGCCCTATACCTTGTTATATCTCCCAAGTGCTGGTGCAAAACAGGATGCTCTTGTTAGAAATTGTTTTCCTTGAAAATGAAACCAAGCAATTGCAAGAGTGTGACATAATGTGTGAGAAAGTGTAACTACCGTTCTGAAGTGTAAGAAAGTGCTACAGACAATAGAGCTATATATAAAAAATCTACAAAGCTACAAATATATGAAAAAAACCTAAAAATCTTCAGGCTTCATATCACAATTCTTTCCTATTCCTAAAGGAAAATGGATTTCAAAAAACAGAATAAGACTTCTAAAAACTATGCACAGTCAGCAGGAGAGAATGAAGGACTGTCTGCTGTTTGCATTATTTTATTAACGGTATTTCCTTTAGAATAAACAGAAAGAACAGGAGAGTTGGACCAACATCTTCTTCTTCCATGTGATATGTATGTGTAATGGGACACATCATATGCATACATAATGTTCCATTTTGACTGCTATTGCTAAGAGTTTGAGGAGGGGCTGCATAATCCTGTGATACTGGTTCAGGCTGAAAAGAAGACAACAGAAGGCTACATATTATGTCTCAATAACAATTATGTGACAAGTAGAAGATAGGTGGAAGCAGTTCACTGGGTTCCCAGCAGTGCAGACCAGTGTGTGCAGGGATGCAACAGTGTAATGTCTGTATGTAGAAACAGGTAGGAGTTACATTCTCAACATTGTTACACCTTAAATGATTTATTGTTGCTGACGTTAGTTGTGGTGATTTATTTGTACAACACGGGTGAACAGCAGTATCAGCATTCTGGGGCAATTTGCTAATGTGACATGTTTCTTCCTCTCTGTCTGCACTTTATTTTTTAATTAAGGTAGTAAAAGTCATCTGTCACCATCATTCTTAGTATGTAAAAATTTTATTTCATGGACTATAAAATTGGTTTTATGCTATTCTCTGAGGCATATGTTCACCAGTTCCATTATGTTCAGAAAAATGTAATGGCCAATCCATTCTTTGGTACATTTAAGCCTAGAAAATATACCAAGAAGGAGCTGAGCACTAGACCTTTAACATCTGGGGGATTGTGAGATTTATACTGATATTTTTTTGTTTGGTTTTTTGCATATTTGAAAATCATATTCAGAGGAAGAATGGGAGAGCAGCTACCTGTCTCCAATATTCATCCACTAAGGTCCTAAGGATTCATTGACTATAATGTTTTTTTGTGTGTTGGCATTTCTTGCGGATCTAAAAAGAGCTGGTGAGGAGAGGAACAAATATTAGAAATTAAAAGAACTGTGTGTTACTGGAGATATCCATTTGACTATGGCTTGATTCAGGACTGCTGGAAAACAACTTCCTTCCATCTTCTTCAGTTTTCTCAAATAAAAGTGATGATAATGGTACTGCTGTTCATTGGAGACCTCAGGATAATAAATACTATAGGACCAAAGAAGCAGGCCCAAGAAAGATTCATCAATCATATTGTGTCATGCCCATGGTGGAATTCACGAAACACTGACCTGCAGACAGACCCAGCAAAAGCCTTTATATTTATATTAAAACACTAAACATCAAGAGAATATAAAGCAGACAGGCAAAGGCAGTGGGCTGTGTCTTAAGTTCGGTGTGTGCAGTCATACAAGGGTAGCTCTACAGACCCCAAGTACCCAGGTTTCGACAGTGCAATTCCTATGACAACAACTGCATATAAAGACTGGTGAATTCTGCTAAAAATAGTCTTTTGAAGTATAAACTAGAACTCTAGTTGCCTTTTATTTTCACTTCTATACCCAGACGCCAGAATTGAAATCTTGTTATAGAAATCTTTCTGCTGCTATTAATCCTTCCTGGCATTAGGATTCAAGGTGACTGAGGTGTAAAAGGACAAATTTAAATTGCTTTCTTTCTTGTAAGTAAAAGAAACTTAACTGAAACACATATATAAACTCCTCAAGAGACTGATACTATTATAGTTGAAGTACTGGTGAGTATTTGTAGCCAAATTACAGAATTTGCTTGACAGAATTTCTTCTGCTGAATAAGAAAAGTTGCACATTTTGCATCACTTAGCTGAAAAAGAGTTAAGACAGAACAATATTCTATACATTTGGATGATCATCATCCAAACATTACTTCAGTTTTATTGTTTCGAAAATATGTCCTATTTATGCCATCAAAATGCATTACCTATTGGCATTGTTGTAGTAGTCATAAAATGAAATTTCCATGTAAAGCAGTCATCCTCTTGGGTGCAGGACTCTGGGTTCACTACAAGAGACAAAGCTCTGGAGTAGGATTTTTTTATCATACCTCTGCATCAAACTTAAACAAGCAGAGCGTGCTGAAGGAACTGTCACCAGTGCTATTAAATTGTAGGGAAATCACGTGTCATAGCATGAGCAGAGAACAAGAGAAACATAAAGTGTAAATGGATGGAAAAAAAGGCAAAAAACCCTCTGAAGGCTGTTGAATGTTTTGCCAGAGAAAATAATTTCCACATATATCCTGCACAGTGATGTTTTCCTAGCATTAAACAATATACTCATTGTTTTCCAGTGCCACACTTTTCATACGCATGTAATAGTTAGGTAGGCATTACCACAGAACTCTTGTTCATTCAAATTATTAAGGAACAATCAACTTGTGTTGTAGATTCAACACATTTCCATCATTAAGAAGGTTATAATAATAATAATAAGCTATCAGAGTTTATCAGCGGTTTGTTCCACATATTTACCCTTGCCAAATCTTATACTTCCTGTAGATCAGTGATTACAACTGCATAGGTTTCTTTTAAATCTTAAAATGGTCAGCAGTAGAGTACAAAGGGTCCTCTTGATCATGCTTTGCAATCAGCTTTTATTCCCTTCAATGCACAATAAGTTAATTTTGAGGTTATTCTAAATATTTTAGTCAACATGATTTCTTTATAAAACATGAATTTGAATTCTAGACACATTACAGAAACTTTGCTCTCTTGGTCAATACAAAGAATTATAAAAATGAGCTAGTTTGACTAGATACACTTTCTTCCAATATTGTTAATTATATCTCACTTTTTTAACTGGATATTAATCAAGTCTCCTATCACCCACTGAACTACTTAATCAAAGATTGAAACAGATGAATTTGTAATGATGTGCATCTTCTTGATTACCCTTTCTAATGATAGACCAAATTTAACTCTAATTCTTGTCTTTGGAAATTACTAATCATGGACTAATTTAGGTTGGAAAAGACCCTTAAGATCATCAAATCCAGAAACCACAAGCGTCATGGCTGTATGTCTTCAAAATACCTGCAGGGCTTGTGATTTCACCACTTCCCTGAAAAGCTTGTTCCAGTGTTCAACAACAGTTTTGGTGAAGATTTTCTAATATCTAATTCAAACTTCCCCTGGCACAACCTGAGGTCTTTTCTTCTTATCCTTTCAGTTATTGCTTGAGGGAAGAGACTGACCCCCCACCTGGCTACAATCTCCTTCCAGGTAGTTTTAGAGGCTGAGATCTCCCTGAGCCTCCTTTTCTCCAGGCTAAACACCCCCAGCTCCCTCAGCTGCTCCTCACAGCACTTGTGCTCCAGACCCTTCCCCAGCTCCGTTCCCTTCTCTGGACACGCTCCAGCCCCTCCATGTCTTTCTTGCAGTGAGGGGCCCAGAACTGAACACAGGATTGGAGCTGTGGCCTCAGCAGGGCCTCACCAGAGTACAGGTGATCACTGCCCTGGTCCTGCTGGCTGTGGATGTTCCAGTAGTTTCAATAGTGATTCTCTAGTATTAATTATTTATATTATTTAACTTTATTGTTCTTTATCAGCTATTTTTTTTTCTACTTTGTGTAGCAAATAAAAATTTACAGTGGCATTTGAATTATCTGATGTGTTTTGTGTTTTAAATCATAGAATGTCAATTTATATGGAGCATTCAGGAATTTTCTACATAAATATTGGTTTCCATTCCTACATAAAATATAGATGAATGTCAATAACAGAGTTGTTGTTTAAAATCTCTTAATTGTTTTAAAAAGTAAATTTTAAACATTCTATGTCGTTTTTTCTGCCATGTTGTCAGAATTTTCTGTTTCCAGTGTTTGTCTTCTTAAAAAAAATCTTTCAAATATTATCACAAATTTGTTTCTCCTATACACTTTTTTTCCCCATAAATTTCTGTCATTTAAACATCTTCTCTATTTACATTAAAAAAAATATATATATTGATAAAATGACCTCAAAGCATGTCTAAACATTTCTTTGCATGGAAAGGTTACTGAGAACATATATCAAATAAATTTTATTTTTTGCGGGTGTGAGTGACCTAGAAGAAAGGAAGGCATATTTACCACATTTACCATTTACCAACCTGTAAGAGGTTACAATTACTGCAGAGTATAGAATGAAAATCAAAACTGATCAGTGCATTGGAGAAATGGCTTGCAAGGAATAACACTAAATTCAGCAAAATTTGGATTACTGTACTTCTCAAAGATCAAATATACAAATAAAATAAAAGGAATAATTGATTACACCTCATTTTTCTTGGAAAAATGCAATTACAAAAAATAACAGGACACAGTAGAATGGATAATTCAGTAGTAGAATTCTAGGACATCCTAAGAGAACTCTTACCTGTGGAGTGCGAGTGACTATCATTCCACTGCTCCACAGTGCTGATGCCCAGCTTTGGGTCCTACATTATAAGATGTAGAAAAGCAGTAGAGATGAAAATAATATAATTAAGCAAAGGTTTAAAAATCAGGACTTCTGAAGAAAAGTTGAAGAGATTTCGCTGATCCAGCCTTGCAAACAGAATTTTGATATTCACGAGGTAATGGTATTCCACTGTAGCTGTGAAAGTTTAATATTACTATCCAGTAATGTGTTTTCAGTACTTCCAATATGGTAGTTGATATAGGTAATAAACAGTGTTAAAAAAAGTATAGGCAAATATTAAGGGAAAACTGTCTAACTATCCAAGTAAATAAATAGGTTATTGTGAATATCTAAATTTAGGAATAAAAATCACTGGAAATTCTTTAAGAACGGGCTGAGAATATTTGGTCTTGCCTGAGGGCAGAAGAAAGGCCTGAATAACGTGTGGTTTTCATAACAGTATTTTGACCCATTCTGGAAAAGGTTTCTTTTTTGTTATGAAAATCATACCAATGACAATCAAATACACATGATAATCCAACATCTTTTCAAAGCTGTATTTTTTGTTGTATGCTATATGGTCTCTTTAAAGAGTGCATGTATGAGATATACATTTCATCAGTCTTTATATGTTTCAATGGCTGGCTACATTTCCTGCATATTAAAGTACAAATGAGACTACATTGACTGTCTACACTGGCAACAACAATATAATATTTACATCCTCCAGAACAAGATGAATCCTGACAGTACATTTACCTTTTCTAGAATATTTTTAGCTATTAGCTGTGTGAGTGGTTATAAAAAAGAAAATATTTGGAGATTTATCACCGTAATTAAATCTAAAGAAAGACAAATATGTGATTGGTAGAATTGTGTTTCAGATAAGTGAGCAGTAGATACAGAGTCCCCAGAGAAGGAAATAAGCAATTTCATTGCTAACTGATTAATAGACAATATTTGTTTGCTCTATGTGGGTGTGTTACAATGCAACAAATAAATTATGTTCATTAAATATTTTCTTGGAGGATTAATGAGCACTGATAATAAATCATAGCAGCACAAAGAAATGCACCACAATTATTTATCTGGTCGTGGTGGGAGGCTGGAGGAACAACCCATTGTTATCATTCATTTTAGCTAAGAAGAAACCTCTTTCCCTCTCAATGTGAAGTATTCCCCATCATTAGAGGGTACCGCATATTGCACCCTTATTCTGTGGATAGCATACAGAATATCCAAACAGCAATTGTGAGGAAAAAGTTCAAAGCTGGGCTTAATATAAAATTAGGCTTTATATTTTCAGAAGGGAAGATGTAGGCCTATATTTTTCCTAACAGTTTATTTCATTCAAATAGAATAGTTCTAAATGCTAAAGCAAAGCCATTTTGCAAATTTCATGGTTTGTAGCTATGTATAGTAAATTCAGCCTGTAATTTCAAGTGTACTTTTATCTGGTTTACTTATCGATTAAAAAATGACAATAAAAACTTCTTCAGATTTGCAAAAATTCCCAGATTATCTCAGATTTTGCCTGTCATCAGGTGTCAGTACCATTTATTCATCAAGTACTGCCATCTTGTGGAATTAGAGTAATCAAAACAAATCCCAAATGAAGGGAAATATATTTTTCCAACAGGACCTCCCACTGCATCACAAAAAGAAGACTAAAACTGGAGTTATTTCTTGTACAAACATCGTAACTCCACAGAGGTGCAATTATGGGATGGGTGTTTGCATGCTTTATCCTTGAATAGGCAAAATTTAGCTGTGTTATGGACACTTAGGTTTTCAGTGACCTTAAAAGAGTCCATATGAAAACCTGCTTGCTATGTCTTCACTTGCACCCAAAATACCACTAAGCTAACAGGACTGGTGAAAAGGCTGTCCAGAAACCTCATGTTAAAAGAATGAATGGAGCAATTCCTTAAGAGAAAACCCTGAAGCAAATCTGGGAAACATTCAGGCAGTAACAAACACAGGAGTAAATATTTGGTGTTATCTGAATGCTTCAGCACAGCTCTTTTTACAGTACTTCAGGCATTATTTCATACTGACCCACAATGACAGAAAGACTTTTGCATTACCGTAGTACTGACATTTTCTGCATTAGAATATCTCCAAAATCACTAAGAAAAATGCTGATATGTCAGTATTCCAGCTTCATCCACTATGGGAAGTACATCACATTGTGACCGTTTAGGAATTAGTGGTGTTTAACAGAGAAAAAAGAACTACAACAATCATTTAAGAAATTATAGTGAACAGGATGTCAAACTATAAATTCATTCAGTCAGGAAATAGATGAACTCTTCTTACTACTTCATCACCTAATGACCCAGATTTTCAGCCTTATAGCCTAGTAAAAAGTGCTTAATAAAATGCAGAAACAAATCAGATATTAGGAAGGCTTTCCAAATCATCTTCAGAACAAAAGATAAATATTTCCATAGAGACATCCTTCTGTAATCAAGGTTGGTCATTCTTTGAAGGAACTATCAGTTTTGTAGTTACCAAAATGACTTATATAATTTTTACACTGAGACTATATGTAAGAGATTTTAGCAGCAGAGTTTTCCAGCCCATGACAGAAATTTCAATTTACAACTGTTCTATAATGCATAATTTCTCCATCTTTTTATTCTCTGTTTCTGTTTGTATTGATGCATAGTATCTGTGGAAAACTTTCTTTTGTGTTGGCAGACAACTGTAATTTCCAGGAAAGGCTCTGCATACTCCTTGTCATTTTGCCATTGGTATCACATTAAAAATAAAATAGATGAGCATAAAAATAAAAAATAAACTCAGCACACATTCTTTAAAAACTCCAGAGTTCTGTATACTGCAGTGTTTAGTTTTCTCTTTCATCTTAAACTTATTTTTTCCTTATTGAAAGCAAATTGTATACAGCATGGAAAAAGTATTAACTAAGTTTTTTTCTCAAAAACAGATGCCTTTATAAGGTACATATCTGAAGTAATTACTTTATGATTTTAAAGTTCTAATTTAGTTTATTTTGATTTTGATAGCATTGACTTTTAGTGTAAAAGTTTCTTGAAGGTCTTTGTTATTTTTCTGTCTGGCTTGAGACGCATCTCTGAACTTCAATATCCTATTAAAAATAATACAATGACGGTTGTATTTGTGCTTAGCCAAATGACACTGATTCTAAAATCTTTTGGCATAAACCATTACAGGAAAATTCAGGCTTGAAGTTCAGTTAAAACTGCAGTGAACTCTGCACAAATAGACCTGGTCTATTAGTCATCTGTTTGGTCTCAGGCTTCTTATTCTGAAATCCTAAAAGTGTAATCAGCAGTTTACCATTTTGTAAGAGTAGGATTTCAGGTAATATTTAAATGCCTTTCTTCTTGCAGTTTGCGTGTGCTCCTGTGCTGAATTCCTGTGGAACTTGTGACATATGACTACATCCACTGTTGTTTCAGAATATTTTACTGTGCCTGTGCTATAGACTACACCCTTACAGAGACATAGCTATGTTTTAAATGTTGATTCTCCGTTATTGTCTTTTTATTAGTTTTTTGGTTTTATTAATATGTCTTTGCAATCATTTGGGTAATGGCTTATGCTTAATCCTGCCAGTAGAAAAACAAACCCCCAGGTTTTGTACTTGGCCCGCTCTTGCTAGCAGTTGTGTTTTTTACAAACTCTAACTTGCAATTTTGCTGGCATACAAAGTAGAAACAGTTAGAGCCCAAGAATGTGAACAGCGATGCATGTTTCATCCTCTTCTAGGGCTGCAAATTTAGAAGCGTGAGATATTTGCACAATGGATCAATGTCAAGGTACACCCATTTTCTCTTAATTGCAGTCATTCTGTGAACACCCTTTTGTAAAATCACTTCTGCAAGATCATCCATCTATTTCTGTCAGCTAAATACTTTGGGGTCCCCAGATCCCAAGCCAGCTGTGGTTGTTTCTGACTGGTCTGCAACATTCTCTTGAGATATTTCCTCTGAAGCCTATGCATAGTGTATGGACATGACCCTCAAAATTTTATTTAAGAATCTGCTGAACTCATTAACGAGGTCTAAAAGGAGAAAAAAATTCCTGAAGTGTCTAAGGGGCTTTTTACCTGCAAAGGAGACCAAAAATTCCAGATTAATTCCAGATCTGAGCATTCAGATGCATTCTTCAGGTACTTTAAAGTGCATTCCTGAGGTTTTACATTTTAGAAATGAAAAATAGTAGCAATTCTTTCAATGTCAATGGGCTGACAAGAATCAAAAAGTAAACCACTGACACTTTTTAAACACTTATTTCAGAGTTTGGGCTCCTGGCTGGAATATAGATGTTGTAGGTGTGCACAAAAAAACAACCAAACCAAAACAAAAAACCCCCAAGCAACGAATATAAAAGCATTAGCACATCATTATAGCATAAATGCTTTGAATTTTGGATTTGGCAGGAGTTCTGTTACTTTTTTTTTTTCTCAATACGCTATACCAGTACACATTCATCCATCACATCATTTTTAAAAGCAAAAATCATTAAGAAAGTTACAAAATGACAGCATGCCCCTGGATTCAGCACCGGCAAATACTAAGTATTTTATTTCCTTAGAGGCACAAAAATTTATTGCCTGAAATCTGTTGCTTAGTATTAATTCTAATTAATAAATGAATAATTAATTGTAAGTGGTTTTAGGCTACAAATGGAGAAAATTCTCTTCTGTGTGAACTGCCAATGAACCCTTACTGATGACTGTTTTGCATTTGGTTTGAACTACTTTTAAACCAGAGCAATTAGTGAAACTGATTGCTTTCCATTTGAACTGGTAACAGGTCTTCAGCTAAAGCCTATGTCTTTTCCTTGAACTTGTGTATTCATCATCACTTTGTAGAATTTTATACTGCCATGAATCATTTTTTGCCAGATAAAGCATTATGGCAAAATGTGCTAATAAAATTTTCAGAGACATATTTGGGACATAATTAGTATTTTGCCTGAAACATACAGAAGAGAAAGGAGAATCTGAGCACTCAGTGAACTTTCTGAGAGCCCTTAATTCCTTAGAGTCCCACATAGCCACCAGAATTACTAATAAATCTAATAAAGATTTTAGCAAAAATCTATGCGTGCAGTTTAATTCCCCATTTTGAGATTTTGAGGCAGTCTTCCCTTTCTGTTAGGTAAGTATGTTCAGTCCTTTAACATAGCATTTTTATACTGATACCATCAGTCTTCTAGGAGAGAGTTTTCATCTGATTTCAAAACTAAACTTCCTAAAAATTGATTCAGAAGGTATTGCATCTTTACAGCACTATATGCACTTATATTGGTTTAAAAAGCAGTCATTGTGCTTCTCTGTTCCTTTCTCACCATGGTGTCAGCGGACAGTACAACATAAGGATGGAAAGGACAAATCAGTTGGAATTTCTAATGCTCTCTATACTATTATAGTCAAAGTGCACACCTGGCTAGGATGTAATACATTTCACATTTCTTATAACAAGAACAGCTGTACCAGGTCCTCTCCTACCATTAGAAGAAAAGCGTATAGCAAAATTTAAATTTTGAGGTGTTTCCTCTCACCCCTTTGACCCTTCCATCTTTGAACTAACTTTATATCAAGAAAACATTTTGACTGTTCTGGGCAAGAAAGTATGAGAGAACCAGACTGGCATACTTGAAATTACTGTCTTCCTGCTGCTGCTGAAGCTGACTAGTCACACAAGAAATTTCAGTCTAAAAGCTTGGAATTTGTTATATCAGAGGAGCAGTTTGCATCTTGGTGCAGTAGTGTGGACTTTACATTCCTGGACTAGCTTTGGCTTTTCTCATTTTGAAGCCAGGTTTTTGAAGGCTATACGAGGGGGACATTACAGAACAAATACCCTTACAGCAAATGTGCCAGTTTAAGTAGCAAACAATATTTTTTTAAAGTGTGAAGAAAGAATGAAACAATGGAAGATAAGTTCTAAGGAGAACAATGTGCAAAGAAGTGTACATATGGTTAAGGCTTTAAAGTCAGAGTTGGTGAAACTCCACATGAATAATTCCCTGCAAGGAATATCCTGCTAAATCAGAATCTCATTAACTTTACTGATATTTCTAATGTTGAGACATAAATGAATCTAGGTTTTTATTAAGTCATGATATAATCTCATACAGAATAATAAGAAATTTTTTTTTTTTCCTCAGCTAATTATTATGAGTATAAAGGGAAAAGTAGTGTTCAGGTAAATAGAGTAGATGATTCATGGGATAAGAATAAGAACCAAGGGACTTGATTTAACTGCTATTTCTAAAAGTCACTGATTAGTTGGTAGAGTTGGTTTAAGAAATTATTCATTGATCATAGGGATTTAAGCTGCATAAATGAAGGGTTAAGAAATTCTTCAATGAAGCAGATGGTAGAGCTAAGATAGAACTATAGAGGCAAAGATAGAACTATAAGGCAGTAATTTACCTACAAGGTAGGTTGAACAGTTACTAGAATCTAGTGATTATAAAAACAGACATTTAGAATGAAATCTGTTTATATGCATACACTTGCAGAAGTCATCCATAACTCTTTAGGAATAATCTTGATATATTTCCCTGCAAATCTGAACAGGTAAAGAAAATAATTATTTGGATATTATTATTGGTTTGACCCAAAAGACTAGAAAAGGGAATTATCTAATATCTTATTGCTGTTTTCTGAGTCTGCTGAATAATTCAATTATTTTACCTGAACTAAATTTGCCTTCACAAGGAACTCGTGGATTCAACATCCAGGCTATTTTAAAAATCCCAAGGGGAAAAAAATGTTCTCTTCAATTCTAAACCAAACAAATAAAATGTTTGGTTAACTTTTTTCCCCCATAGATTATTGAAATAAAACTAATGAACATTAATTTATTGACATGACACAATATTGTTTCCGCAATTACTTTATCTTATTTTCTTTCTGTGTTCTTCTAGAGATCATCTATAGCTGGGTATTTAATGAATTCCCATCTTTTGTGGCAGAAGACAGCAGGCGCTTCATCTCTCAGGAGACAGGCAATCTCTACATATCCAAGGTGCAAACATCCGATGTTGGCAGCTACATATGCCTGGTAAAAAACACAGTGACAAATGCCAGAGTTTTGAGTCCTCCTACTCCTCTGACACTGAGAAACGATGGTAAGAAAAGCATTATTTCTGGGTACTACATGAAGGGAAAATACCAAATGAAAAATACTCTAATTAATATAAGAACCATGATTTTATTGTTTTTCTGTACCTGCATGCATTTTCTGTGGCAACTGGCAAAGTTGTTCATGGAGGCAGTTTCTTTTAAAACATCCAGACATTGTGAGAATATTTAGGTATGCAAAGGTTGAGGTGCAGACTGACACCTCTTGGTGTATTTTGCTTAGAACAGTTACTGCACCTTGCTATACTGATGTTCTGCCACTGACAGAGAGAAGCACATCTCCTTTACAGGCAATGTCTATTTCCTTAGGGCTCCGTTCAGTTGCCACAACCCAAGTGGCAACTGCCACGCTGATGCTCTCAGGCCCCTGACATGTCCACAGGGGACTGGCCAATGCCACATGGGGCTTAGAGACCAGCTGCAGGATGCTAGGAGATCATTCGTGTATTTGGCCACTATGATTACAGACAACACAAAAAGTTTCCCTAAATACACTGTCAGCAAAGGGAGGGCTGAGGAGAATCTCCATCCTTTTTTGGGTGCAGAATGTGTCATAGTGTCAGAGGATGACAAAAAGGTATAAGATATTTAGTGCCTTCTTTGCCTCAATCTTTAATATCAAAACCAGTTGTTCTCAGGATACCCAACTCCCAGAGCTGGAAGTTAGGGATGGGTACTTGAGTGATACCCCCATAATCCAGGAGGGAATGGTTAATGCCAATGAGATACTGACAAGTCTACGGGCCTGGATGGGATGCACCCAACAGTAATGAGGGAGCTGGTGAAAGAGCACACCATGCCACTCTCAATTATTTACCAACAGTCCTGGTTATCTAGAAAAGTCCCAGTTGACTAGAAAATTCAAAATTTGAGGCCCACCATCTGCAAGAATGATCAGAAGGATAATCCAAGCGCTGGGTTCCACATTTCGGTCGCAACAGCCCCAGGCAGTGCTATAGGCTTGGAGCAGAGTGACTGGAAAGCTGCCTGGCAGAAAAGCACCTGTGGGTGCTGGCAAACAGCAGCTGAACATGATCCAGGGTGTGCCCAGGTGGCCGAGAAGGCCAATGGCATCCTAGCCTGGATCAGCAATGGCGTGGCCAGCAGGAGCAGGGCAGGGGTTGATTGTCCTGCTGTACTCAGCATTCGTGAGGCCACATCTCAAGTATGTGCCCTGTTCTGGGCCACTCACTTGAAAAAAGGGGATTGAGGTCTGGGGTGAGTCCAGAGAAGGGCAGTCAAGCTGCTAGAGGTCCAGAAAACACATCTGATGGGGAGTGGCTGAGGGAGCTGGCCTGGAGAAAAGGAGGCTCGCGGAGAGTTTATCACTCTACACCTGCCTGAAAGGAGCTTGCAGGGAGGTGGGTGTCAATCCCTGCTGCCACGTCTCAGAGGAAGAGAGAAAATGACCAATATTTTCATCCTTTCCAAGATGTTCCACGTTCAGTTATGCTTTCTAGTTCCTCATAACAATTCAGCACATGCAAATTCATACCTACATAAATCAAAGAGAGAAAGAGAGAGAAACTTCTGAGAGTTTTCTTTTGTCTTGCTTACAGCTTTTTCTTGAACAAATAGCCATCTTCTGCTACAGACACAATACAAAATCTGGATTTAAACACAGATGACTTTGTTTAATAGAGTAAATTAAAAATATGTTCACCAATTAAAATGAAGTTAAGTTAATGTTTATTCATCATAACAAATTTAAATTTCCTTCTGCATAGCATGTAGCCTCTGCAGCAAGAAGCTGCTCTTTTAATTTATCACTTCCTATTTTCTTTTGCTGGTTTAGTACATACCTATGTTAATTATTGGGTTTCAGGTGTTTAATTTTACTGACTTAACATAGAGAACTTAATCTTTTTGATAATATTATTTTTTTCCAAATTAAAACTCCCAAACATTGACTGCCTTTTTAATCTCTTTGGACTCTGAATAAAAAGGAATTTTATTGTCTTATTTATTATTCATATCTTACTCTATTTATTCTTTATGATATTTCTTCATGCTTTTATTTGGCTCCATCTTGTGCAGAAATTCAGCAGATTAATTATCCATCTTGTACTGACAGTACCTAGGTACACAATACACTGTAGGAAATTTAGAGAGTAAATAAGGATAAAGGCATCTTAGTCTACATCACTAAGCTAAGAAAAAAAATCTATGAAGGAAAACTCCAGATTTTTTTAAATGTCAAGTGGGTAGTAAATACCAGCCTCCAGCAATTTTTTGTTTCATGGCTGGCTGTCACAGGACTGTGATGATCCAACCTTCTGAACTGTGCTGGAGTATTGGGGAAGTTTTGCACGTAGATGAACAGCTCCTCCACAATTTCCCAGTTTCCTGACTTGTTTTTTCACACACATGTACTATTTCTAGGCTCCCATGCCTTAATTTTAATCTGTTGGTATTTCTGAAAAGCTCCTTTCTTGTCATGTAATTCTTTCGTATTTCTTAGTAAATTGCTTGCTTTCCTGTATGACTGAGCAAGTTTCTCAGTGAAGAAACCTCAACTCTCTACCTAACTTTGCAGTCTCCATAAACCTATCTTGAAAAAAATTGTAAAGGAAAATACTGGTTGCTAAATCATATTATTTGAGACATCTATCTGGTTCTACCCCCTCTATATAATGCAATAATACAGGCCTTTTAAAAACTATCTGGGATTATAACAAAAAACTTCCATAAATCATACTGTACTTTTTCATTTTCAAACAAATGGCCTTAGGTCCACTGTCCATTGACAAATATTAAAGTGTGATGGGATACTTTTTAGAGTATGCATTCATTAGGTGCCAAAAATACAGAAAAACTGCTGAAAAGTAGTGCTACCTAGTTAAAGAAAATTAAAGTAATTTATGAAGAAAGAAACAGCTGGGAATAGACTCCAAGCGGAAAGTGAGAATTTAAAAATGGCATTAAAACAAACATCAAATTACCTGAAAATATACTCCACTCTGTGTTTGCCGAGTTGTGTTATATGTTTCTAAATATGGCTTTTAAAGCTTTTTTGTCATAAAATTACTTCAATTACTTTGAACTTTTCAAATACTCAGTTAGATTTAAAAATAATACATCTTTCTGAGTTCCAGTGGTTGGCATCACAACTGACATTTCCCCAAGCAGTCAGCACATTTGTTAGAAACCACAGGAAGAGCTTGTGGTTTTAAACAGCTTTACAAATAGCTCTGTATAAATAAAATAATTTATATAGCCACTATTCTCCAAACATATATATCATTAACTCCAAAATACTCTAATTTATTTATTTATCATCATTCTTAGATTTTGATGTATATACAGTACCTTTGCCCAGGGGACTAGACAGCTTGTGACAAAAGGCTCTTCAATGACAACACTGGTCTCTATTTATCTATGAGAAAGAAATGGGATAATATTAAGGCATTCTGTCAAACTCTGCAAGATTGTAAGAACTTACCGTGATTTTATTAATCTTTTATTTCTTCTGTGATGTGTCTCAAAGGGGAGCTTAGCTGTTTGATATGAAGCAAATTAAATAAAAACATCAAGAAATCCTTCAATGGATTCTGAATTAAATGAATACCTCATTTGTTCAGATGGCCTTGACAATCAGCCTTTTCATATAATTCAATTTCACTTCAAGCTGGGTTATAAAAACACCCTAAAATTCTGAGGAGATAAAAAGTTTTAGCAGGAAGTAAAAATTATGCATAATTTCATTAAATGCCTTTTAATGCATTACAATCTTCGAGGAATTATTTGATAATGGTTTACAAATAATAAACAGCTTTGTTAAATTGCATCTTCACAGGCTTGGATGCTGATTGGGAGCAATAAATTATCTTGACTCATAAAAACAACAGAAAGTCTTTTCAAATTTAAGAAATAGAAACCTAGGAAGAAGAAACATTTGATGTTTGAGAGCACAACACAGCTATTTCAAGTTCACACATTTTTATTCCAGTGTTTTGTACTTTTTTATCCTTTCTTATCTTTTTTATTTCTTTGAAAAATATGTTAACTTTAATATTATTACTGTACAGTAGTAAATTATGCGATTCTTCATTTTAGCTGTGTGCAGATACTGCATATTAGCTTTGCTATGGTAAAATTTCCAGAGGGGAAAAACAAACAAACAAACAAACAAACAAACAAACAAACAAACAAACAAACAAACAAACAAACAAACAAACAAACAAACAAACAAACAAACAAACAAACAAACAAACAAACAAACAAACAAACAAACAAACAAACAAACAAACAAACAAACAAACAAAAAACAAACAAAAAAACAAAAAACAAAACAAAAAAACAGCAAACCCAGACAATTTTAGACATCAGAGAATACTTTCTACTAAGTTCCATTAGAGCAAATTAGAGCAAATTAGTTTAACCTCCAGCCTCAGAGGCTGGTATGTCTGACCAGACATATTCTCATATAACTGACCTTCAGATTTTTTCCATGTCTTTGTAGTCTGTGAACCAGTGAACTGAATTTTGTTTGTCCTCATTCCATTTATTAGTTCAGTGTGATTAATAGTCTCACATAATGATAGAACAATAGTTTTCGAGGTATGAAGGATGTTAATTTCTAATTTTCCATGATTAAATATTATCTGCATATACTTTTTGACGTTAAACTCCGGCATATGTTGCTTGAACATCACTATCGCTTTACCAGCATGAAGGAAAATGTGGGAGAAATCATAGCAAATTCCCAAATAATACAAACCAAGCAATAAAAATGTCCAGTGTAGCATAATAATGTAATAAATAAAACAAAATTTGCAGTTTCACAGATTTAGCTGTACGCATCTCCGAAGAATGCTGACAGTTGTTAATTTACTAATACCTAGAATTTTTTTAAAATTTACTTAAATAATTAATGGGTTTGACCTGTCATTCTTTGCCTTTCTCTGTTTTTGTTTTGTTTTGCTGGGTTTTTTTTGTTTTGTTTTTAATTTTTTTCCAACTTTTATTACTGTTTTTGCCTCTAATGGGGTTATTCATACGGAGCTGAATTGTAGAAGACAACAAAGTACCCCTGAATTTTAATACGGGTTCAAAATACATATTCAGCTGTGACTTAATTCTGTTAGGTTTTCTGGAATTTCCAGCCTTATAGGCTTTCTGCTTCATGTGGGTTATATTGCAAGATTTTGCAGTAACATTTTATATATGAATTGTGCAAGTCCATAAAAACTGTTTAGAAATTGCAAGAACTCTTCTTACTCGGTACTCCAGGGCAGGAATCAAACCTGAAGAAATCCTACTTTGTTGTTTTTTTGTTTTTTTTTTTTAAGCAGAGACAAACTGTCTGGGCAAAATCAAGTTTGTCCTTTAGTGGTATGCAAAGATTGATAACACTGACAGAGACATAAGTGAATGTATGCAAGGTTTGCTCCAGGGGAAGGTTGATAAAATGGCAATGTCCCTGGGCAGCCATTACCTGGTAGTAAATACGTTTCTCCTGTAAAACTGTAGTGAGTATTTTAATGACGGGTCACTCTGAAAGCTGAAAATAAAAGTCCTCCCACAATCTGCTTTGCTCTACTGAAAGTGTGTCCTGCGTGGGTTACAGGTTTTTTGAACTTTTTGTCTCTTTTGGTGTGCTCTTGTGCCAAGGTCTTCCTGCAATGTTGTCAAAATAACAGGATGAAAATCAGGATTAAGAAATTTCAGTGTAGCTGCATTTCGATTAAAAAAAAAAAAAGAAAGAAAAATGAAAGAAGGACATACATATAATAAGATGGGGGAGGGCTGTTGGTTTTGTTAAAGGGTTTTTTTAATTCCCAAAACAGCAACTATTTTTTTTTTTTTAATTTATAAAGTCTGTTCCAGTTAGTAGCAATAGTAGTACCTACAGACAAGAAAATCTATAGTTGGGTAGAGAATTTTATAGAGGTTTCCTATACAATAAATCATTTACAGAATGTTTTCCAGGGATTATAGAATAGTTGAAGAACACTCTCAAACAGCACACAACAGTTCAAAAACACTATCTGTAAAATATTTAATCTAAAAAATAGAGGAAAAAATAACTTGGGGTGGTCTTTTAACAATGTAAAAGGTCTGAACCCGGGGGGCTGTTACAGGAGGAAAATAAGGAAAGCTTGGGAAAAGATTATGTCCCAGGATTCATTGTAGAGCAAGAGCTCTTCCACTACAGAAGTTTGTGTTGAGTTTAGTCTGCCTTTGAGCTCTGTTAAGGTAACCTCTTTAGAGGATTTTTAATTGCTAAGTCTTCCCATTAGTTTATAGATATACTTTATGCTGGAAATGCAGTTGCTTTTTTAAATTAGCTAAAATAGGTCAAGATTCTAGCTATGTAGCGTCTTGCACATCTTCTGCACTCATGTTTTCTTGTTTCACTCCTTCTCCCCATGATCCATGAAACTTGCACAAAGAAAGAGTTAACTGATCCATTACAGAATATAGAAAGCTCAAAATAACTGAACTTGAAAAAAATGTTCCTCTAAATTCAGGACAGGATTAGGAATAGTGTTGCATTGAACCATAACTATTAATATTTCAGACAGAAGTATGTTGGAAATATTTAATTCTTGGTGACTGAATTCAAATTTGTGCAAAATTATAATGAAAGTAACCTTTACAGCTGTAAATGGTTTCAGATTATGAAGAATGGTCCTGAATGTTATGTATCTTAGTGTCTCAGGATGTTAGATACAAATTCACCAGTGCCTGCTGCTTTGCAGTAATAGGGTTTGGCATAATATTCAAATAAAAATTAGTTGTCAGTTTGGAATTCTTGTCAGAGTAGCAAAATAATTTGATTGTGAACAGCAGGAGTTCTGCTTGAAGTTAAAACTGCAGCATATAGGTAATAGGATGATTTGTTGCTATTGGATCTAAAACAAGGGGTATTGCAACACATGTTGCTGATGACAGAGAAATTTTAGTGTTAGTTTGGTTTTTCATATTGAGAAAATAAGAGGTTCTTTGTTTTGCATGGTTATATGAGTAGTCTCAATTCAAAAAATATTTCTTATTTAGGAAGCTTTTTCCAGTTAATTAGATACAATGAATATTAGAGCAACACTGTTTTGTAGAGTAACACTAGAGTTCTAATTAATCAGAAACAAAGGAAATACTCATTCTGGACATCACAATAGTTTTGACACTTTTGGCACCCAGTTGGAAAGGGAATATTCTGTTTTCATCCCATAAAACAACTTTGCAGGTTGCAAGGAAAAAAAAAATAAGCTTAAGGTCATATTTGAAGTACAATTATGTAATTTCCTATAGGAAAAATAAGATTCTTAGGACATTTCATCAGGAAGATAATTAGAAATCCCATAAAAATTAGATCATCCTCCTAATCACTTAGATAAATAATATTTCCCAGGTTTCTGAATATCTTTTGTGAACCCATCCTGGATGAATATCAGGCAATTGGAAAGGAGAAACAATAAACATTGGCCAGTGATGCCGAAAAGAAATCTGCCACATATTTCTTGTGCCAAGCTCAGTGCAACCTCATTCCCTATAAAAACAAAATGTAACAAAACCCCCCATGATTTGGTTTTTGTTGATCTAGGCCTCCCAAGCAAGATGGTATGTTGACTAGTGTAGTGAGTAGTTGTTTTTCTTGATGTGTGTGGCTGCTTAGAAAAATTATCTACATACCTATTCAGTGAAAGTGTTCAGGTTTTCATGTTTAGATACAGCTGTATATGCATAAATCTCCACATTGGAATGTTGTATACAAGGCGTTCACATGTCTTCACTCATCTCTGAATGTCCAAAGGGTGAAGTTTGGTTTCATCCAACGCCAGATGTGCTGGATTTAGAAGGAGAGCTTAGGTGCCATTTTACAAATATGTGGGAAATTGATGAAGTCTAGGTTATTACTCAGTAAAGACTTTTCACGGAAAAAGACTGCAGACTTGGTCATAGTTACTGCTCAACATCTTCAACCACAGGTAAACAGAAATCTCTGCAGCCCAATCTGTACATTAGAAATTTTGGCCCCTCATTTGAAGAACTAAATAATATAGCAATATTTCCTTCACTGCTTAGTCTGAGACTGTCTCATTGCTTTTGTGTCTTTAGGGTTTGGACTCAGTTCCTTTTGTTTAGTCATAAAACACCTGTTTTCAATTGAAAATTAAGTGCTTTTAGTTGTTTTTGAGGTTTAAGAGGGGCAGAAAGCACATTTGTATGTATGACATACATTACATTTAAGACTTATAAATAATAATGTGTTTCAAGACAGTAATACTATTTCTAGAAAGGGCTTTCCAGACAGAGTTCATAGTTCAGTGTAACTGATGAACTAGTGAAATCAAGTATGAGTAAAATATGGATTTTAAAGTGGTGAGAGTAAAGTTATATTTAAACTTTAAACACTTTTTTCTGCTAAATCTGATTTTCTTTCACATTTATTCCTCTAAAATTAGGAATACATGAACACCTTTTCCCATAGTTGTAAACTAGAGTTTATTCCCTTCCTGTGCTGTATTCATTATGATATTTTTTCCAGACACTGAATTGCCAATTTTTCTTTTATATTAGGATATATTCCAGTAAAGACGTTTTTTCATCCTGTGATATGCAATAGGATTTGCTCTCTAACATACAAAAACAATGTTGGCATTTCAGTATTAGTTCAGTTTAGTGCTTAGTTCAATGCATTGCAGAATGCAATTTCACATGAGCATTTTCAGGGCTTCTTAAATGATAAATTTATAGCTCAAAACCTGGCTGAGAGACATCTAAGTGGAAGGAATGCTGTGGACTGTTCTCTTAAAACAACCATTCCCACGGTAAATTTTGAGGGACTTACAGGAGGCGCTGGTCCTTCCATTTAGAATAAGATTAATAGCAGGTGAGTCAATAAATTCTTCCCAGTGCATTTAAAATCTCTGCTGCAGACCAGATACAATGGTGGGTATCATCATTATACTTGAATTAATTCAGTTTGTGCTGTCAATTTACTGTCACTGTAAATGTGCTATTCAAGGCTCTCCCAAACAAATGTCTGGAGACATTTAATGGTCCAGGTCTTCAGGGAAAGTGCTAAATATTCATTTGCCACAAAGGGGCACACACTTTAGACAACCTTAATTTTCATCACAGACTATAGATAGGAGAAGAAGTTATACATTAACATTCTGTAAAGAATTTCTGAGACAAGATTTTCTTGGGTTTAGATACATATTCACACAACAGATCATCATTACAATGTGGTAGGATACTCAACTTTTGATCTGTAAAATTATTAAAAAATTCTTATGCGGCAGGATGAGTTTATCACTCCTCAGGAGGTTTCCCAGAAACTGAGAGGAAGATCCAAACTAGTAAGAATCTCAATTAAATTTGTCTTTAGAGCTTTATCCAGGATATAAGAAAACCATTTTAGCATTCCTACAACGTCTGATTAAGATCAGGGACTTCTTTGTGCAAACCTCTCAGATGAACACTCTCAGTCACTGAGCTGGGAGGGTTTTATCATCTGTTAACAAAATAATGGCAAGTATCAATCCATGCCTAATCTTTCTCCTGTGTACAGGAAATATTTGGCCTTCATTTTCTCCTGAACATTCCAATGATGCTTAGCCAGGAGCCTTACAATCTTTTCTATCTACTGTCTTAAATGTTTATCAGCCACTTCTTCCAGAAGTCCCTGTCACCTGTTCCATTCAAAATTAGGCTTCAAAGGAAGTTACAGAGCTATTACTGAAAGAGTATGTAAGGGACACAAGTCATTTTAGCTGAAAGTATTTAAGGAGCCTTAATGTTTTGGGAGATGCAAGACAGTAGTTAATATCTGGAAGATTAATAAAAGAAGCATTAGCCTCTATATAACTGAATAAGAGGATGTATCATGACTTCTCAGCATTCAGGTTTTATTTGACCCCATGACAGAAAAAATTCTAATTGTATGGATACTGTCATACTGTTGGTTTTTCCACACTCTTTATCTGAGGTTCTATAAATCATGGGTTGGCAGGCTAAATGAAGAGGTAGAGCAGTCCTTTGCAAAGTAATGATGTCTGATATCCTGCCTGTAGCTCTTTCCCTTGTTTTTAGCTGAAAGGACTGAAAATCATAAACTGATCTTGCTTCTTTATTCCATTCTCCATTTCCACTAAATGGCACAGAGTGGATAATGTAAAGAATTTTAGCTGCAGTAGTATCTGTAGATGTTTGAAATTTTACTACATCTATTCCTGTGATATGTAAGTGCCTCAAAATCAATATTTATCACCTTGTTATGTCATCTATTTTTTTTCCATATAAAACTGAAATGCAGACATTATAGCTTAAGGTTCATAAGACACTGAGTAGCAGAGTGTAGAACTCAAGTCACAGATTTGCAGTAAAGTTGGAGGAAAATCTTGTTAAATGAAACCCCTTATTAAAAGTAAACCAGATGTTCTGAATATTTTTTTTAGTATGTGCATTGGACAATAATTACCTTGTGATTTATTGCATCATTGTAAAAAAATATCTGAAGGTAAGATCTCTTCTTTATATATTGAGGTCCCTTTCTGGCTAGGTGACTAACAAGCCATTGATTCTAAAAAGGCCAGACTGTGCTTTGTCCTGGGATATAATTTAAATCAGTGTCTTCTTTGGTAATCAGAGACAGAACAAAGGATTATTGGTTTATAAGTCTCACCCAGACAAGAAGGCCCTTCCTGAAAGGGCAGAGACCCAAACACTGGAAAATTTAAGGTGTAATGATGTATTTCAGAATGAAGGCCAGAGACAAGATTTACTTAAACAAACAGTAAAGTTTGGCTTTTAAACCCATTTCTAATCCCAGACCAAATTTCAAGATATGGTAAACTAGATTTATTTTGAATAGATGTGTTTCATATCAATCACAAATTCAGTACTTTTATACTCAGATCTGAACTCAGGTGAAAGACAAAGCTTGTGAAGTAGAGAGTGTAGTAAACTAAGTAATTAGCCTAAAAAATAATGAATGATGGGCATCAGGCCTTGAAAGGTAAAGGATTTTCAGAAAGGATGCATTTTCATGGGAAGTCAGAGCACAGCAGCATTGAGAACAGCATCCCATTGCTCTGTAGTGCTGAAAACACATGAGATCTGTGATTTGTTAGCCACTTGAAAATCATATATTATGTTTTTATTCTCTGCTGATCAATTTTATTTATTGTTGTATTTCATGTTTGATAACTAGATATAAAAAATGACTGAGAGGATTTTTTATGGCCCTAGCCAAACCTTTGTAAGAGAGTCATGTACATAAACCTGAGAGAGATTGATTCTAGTGCATGTAGCCAAAACCTCAGTACTTCTTAAAAGTTCAGGTTCCTTTTAGCATCTAACACAAATGAACAAAAATATTAATGAAAATGCAGGTGATGGTTGTTTTGTCATCACTGACTCATGGTGACCAAAACAGAAGCTGGAAAGCTAAAGAGCCTAGAGGCACCACAGCCATAGCAGAGCAATTATAGCGTAATGTGGGAAGGTAAGGCCTTAACAATTCCCTTAATATCTATTCAACTGTAATGGCCTTCATGGTCTCAAAGATCATAAATAATAAGAATGAAAAATATCCCTCTGCAATAATGGACTTTTGTTTCCTAATTTTCATAGGGACACAAAGCAATTGCTCAGTAATTTCTATACATTTCCTGCCAGTTGCTGCAGGCATGTCGCTTGCTAGGGTAGCAATAACCCAGAAGAACAGGATGTGGTACAAAGCATCAGTACAAAGCATTTCATTAAGAATATTAAATGATGGCATGACATGCAAAGAGCATCAGTACATGTACAGATTGCACTTATCAAAGGGACTTAATGTAAGTTAAAAACATAAGATTTGAAAGATAATATTGTCTCAGATGGGTAAAGATGTACTATATTATTTTAAAGGCGAGAATAATTTAACCCTATTTTAAGTTCTGTTTTTATTCAGGGCTAAAAAAAGCAAATGTTAAATACTATATAACAACTCAACACAATTATTTTCCAGAACAAAGCCTTACCCAAAAGCAAAAACGCCCTCTTTTTAATTTCATTGAAGCACAAAACCTCAGTGAGTGTGAACAGTCAGCAGATGTCAAAGATTTAAAAGGAATACCTTAGGAGTATAAGGCTCCATCATAAAATCCAAGTGAACAATTTTCAGCAGTGTTCACTACAAGGGAACATAGGAGATTCCTCTATCAGGACTGAAGTTCTTGTAATTGTAGTTTAAATAGAAGAAGTGTTAGAAGAAATATTGACATTACAAATAATAACAAAGCCCCAAGGCCCATCTTCTGTATGGAAGGAAGCTGGATGTACTATTTTCCTTCACTGAGCCCTAGGACTAGAGGGAAGGTAGGTAGAAAAGGTGAGGTTTTTTTCAAAAAAAGAGGGTCCTAAGAACATCTGAGAAATGACAGACCGCTAGGTCTGACTTCTGTGTAAAGTGTGTTGATAGAAAATACAGAAAAAGTATAATCATTAGGATTGTATTTAGCACATTATCATACAGTAGTCTTACCACACAGTCATATACCAACAACACAGCTTTTAACCAGGGAAGTCATGCTTCAGTTTGTATACAGCTTTCCTAAAGAGACTAAGAGGATACAAACAGAAATAGCCAAGCTGCTTTCATTTCACATAATTCTTTACAGGGTCACTCATCAAAGGATGTTAAAGAAACTAAATTCTTAGAGGGGCTGAAATACAGCCTCATTTTCAATTAAAAATAGATTAGAAAAAAATCCACCTATTGTATGTGTATCTAAACAGTTTGGAGAACTGGTAGATTGTCAGTGAAGACTTTCCTGGGATTTCACTATTCAACACATAAACTATCTGGAAATAAAATGAACAGGGAAGTAGAGAAGATTGTTGATGTAGAATTATTCAGAATTTTGAAAGTTAAAACTAAGCCTGAAGAACTGCAAAAGGATATTGTGATAATAGAAATAGAGTAGATAGGCAATAAATAGCATCACCACCAAAAATTTATATAATACCTAAACCTAAAAATATAATACCTTTATTAGATATAGTCAATAAAGAGATTAGGGTGCCATGGTGTACAAACATCAGCTCAAGTATAAACAGCAAATAGAACTCAATTTTGTGGAACAAACAAAAACAATTCCAAGGAAAAAAATAGTATGAAAGAAAGATCTACATCTTCATTATTGTTGTGCAGTTCTCATCTTCACATGTCAAAGCAATAAAATGGAATTTGAAGAGGTGCCACATGGGCACTAGGAATGTTTATTAAAGATGTTTTAAGGAAGGGTTAATGATCTGGGGTTTTTCCATCTGTTAAAGACATTTTTTAAAGGATAGATATCCTGTAAAACTATGTAATTGGTTGACTGAGATAAATCAGAAAGTAATATTCATAATCTCAAAAAAAATGCAGAAAACAGTAAACAAAGTCACAAGCAATGTAAGTAAATTACAAATTTATTGACACGTTACAAGCCAATAGGAATATATTTTTTATGAAATATTATACTAGCAATCACTTCAGTCTAGGCTAAGGAAAATTTTAATTGACTACCATTTTTTGATGACCTGGCTTTATTTTAATGCCCAGGACACACATGTTAATTTCTTTTCATATTTAAAAAAAAGGATTCATAAAGCAATGTAAAACACTGATTTAGTTGTGTCTTGGAGGAAACAGGTCAGTATTGCTAGCACATGTAATACTTGCAGGATTATGTTTTTAAAAAGAAATCTGCTACCTAGAAAGCCACATTATTTACAGAATTGCATTATTTGAAATAAAAGCATTTTATGCTTTCTGTTTCTGTCATTTGATTCACTTATGAGACACATTTAGATTTTCTAATTAGACTTAAGCCCCTGATTAAACATTCAAATATATTCAGACTTCCTCCCAGAACCAAGCTCCAGGAGCCTGAATGACTGGGAAAATGAGAGCACAGCCCCACTGGAAACTTCTGAGCCCCATAAGGAGCATTGGAAGGCTAGGACATTTGATCTCTAAAAGAGATAAAAGATCACTTTTCTCTCCTTCCTTTTCATCTCTTGTTCCTATTTGCTTGCTTGAGAGTTTTTTTGGAGAATCTTGACTGATTTTTATAGATTTAGACTTGTCTTGTTGCTACTTTTTCAACAAGTCAGATTTTATTCAGTTTCCCTCATCTAAAAATCTGAACAATTATGATTTTTTTTTTAATAAAGCCTTTTGTTCCCGAGTATTTCCTACCTCCATAGACCAAATTCCATCTAACCAAACATAGCTGTCAGAGTCATATTCTTCTCCTTCCATGCTGATTTTGATATTTCCTCCAAATGGCATCAAGGATAAGTGTCTCATCTCACCTTATAAAACATACCTCCCTTTCCCTACTTATTTCTCATTTCCTAAGGTCTTGTGATTCCTCAAAGCTGTCACTCGCTCTACAGTAAATCTGAGACAACACAGATATTGATTTACATTTTAATATTTTCCCATTCGTGAATGTCTCCCCATTTCCTGGATAGCATTTGCTAGAATGCCATCTTACAGTACTTAAAATGTTGACCTGAAAAGAAATCTTCTCCCAAATTAAAAGTCTAGTGAAAAGGACATAATTGAATTTTGCATGTCTTCATTTCTGTGTCTGTATCTGTGTACACAAATGCTCCACATAATTTGAGGGCTTTTTGCTGAGCTTAGGAGATCCTCAGTCAAACACAGCATGATATGTTGATTTATTTGTCATAATTGCCAATGTGCTGGTAAACAAAGATTTGGCCTATGAAAATTCTCACTCTCCTATTGATTGCCCACTTGAATCTTTGAAAATGTAAATATTAACCCAAGTTTGAAAAAATAAATCCTTTTTTTAAGCTCAATGTTGTGCTGCTGAAGAGCATTTTAGTATATATATATATTTATATACACACTGGACCTGAGCACAGTGTATCAGATCAAGCAAGGCTATCTCCGTCAATTACCAGCTTTACTGCTGGGCAGACTCAAAAAGCAAGTCACGGGTCTTTCTGTGATGATGGAAAATTGATGCTATTTTATATTTTAAACATTTGTTATTTTCCAGGTGTGATGGGGGAATATGAACCAAAAATTGAAGTCCATTTTCCTTACACAGTTACAGCTGCAAGGGGAACTACTGTTAAGATGGAGTGTTTTGCACTTGGAAAGTAAGTACAGATTCTTTCAGAATTAGACATCATTGTTTATTAAGATGAGACATGCCTGATTTGTGGTTTCATTATTTTGCTGGATTTTATTTTTACAGACAGTCCTTACTGCACTCTCAAAATAACCAATTAACTAAGTAGCTAATTAAGAACTCCCTGCCCAGCCATTTCTATGGTCAGGAATTCAGTCAAGTTAACTGTCTCTGTCAAAATGAAAAGTATCAATCTCATAAACAAAAAGAGGAAAGGTTTTTTTAATTGAAAATTTTACCAGACTCCCATACATTTTTTTCTCTAGGATACTATCTACCAGTTAATTAGGATTCGTTCTGTCAAGATGTCGTATTTGGAGAATAAATACACAGTAGAGTTTTCTCCCCTCCCCCATATTCATAATTTATACATGAAGCTAAGAGCACAATGTCTTGATCATGTTCTAACACACTTTTTGGCAGTGCCTACTCTACAGTTTCTACCTGGCCTAATAGCACTAGTGCAGAATGGGTGTTTGCTCTTCATGTCAAGATGTTTGTTGATAAAAGAGTTTAGGGAGAGAAAGGTGTGAGAAAGTGAAGCTGAAATTACTTCTATACAGCATTCAGATTACAGAATATGGGATGAAATTGACAACATTTCAGTTTTGTGGTGGTAGTTACTACTAGTTACTCAAGTTACTATTATGGTTGTTTCCAAGAATTAGGCTGGTAATGTTAGTATACAATCAGACAGAAATAAGAGTCAATTCTAGTGATTCAAAGAGATTCTTTCTTCTTCACATGTATGCTGTTAAAAACGATGTTGCCACGATGATGTTTCTCTAGAGACACATAAAAAATTATAATACGTTGGGCTCTTTCCAAAATACCTCATCAAATTCTGTGTGGTGCGTTGACAAAAATCTCACTGTATTGAATTCTTTTCAGTTCCTTTTCATAATGATGTTCCTTTTGGATATCTTGCCCCTTGTCTCCAAAATTATGCTGCTAAATATAATATATCCTGCTTGCTTTAATAGTCCATGGCTTATCAAAAACCATACAAGTTTCTTACAGCATGGCCTTGATTAAAAAATAAGGGAAGGATTTGTCTTTGTAAGTCTTTTGGAAGAACTTGACAAAAGTGTTAGCCTGAGAAATACTATATCTTACATACCAATTCTTCTTATTTAACTAAGGAGGAACGAAACATAAGAGGTTGGGAGTTTCAAGACAATAGTCTGTTTTCCTGAAGATCATTCCTCCAGCTTGTTCAGTAGGTCTGGTTTGCCAGAACGACTTTTCAAAGCCTGTCTCTACTGCCTGAGAGGGTTTTTAAAATGCTTTTATAGTCCTTTTGATCTTTGTGTCACTGGTCACTGGGTTTTTTCTGTTCCAATTTTTCTCTTAATAGTTCCTAATTACTGACTGGATGATATATGTCTGAAACTTACTCCCTTCTTGCTGGTTTTTCGTGTTTGACCAATACCGAAATGCTCTCAGTGTGCAGGTCAACAGAAATTACACACAAATAATTAAAGAGAAATTCTGACAAAGTTTTTCTGTTGTATCTATTTAGATTCAGTGAAGTTGATGACGAAAACAACTATGAGACAAGAACTTTTGCAGAGTAAAACACAAGTCTTATGCTTTATGTAGTAAAGATGAGGGAAGAGGTACATGGCAGAGGACAGAAAAGCAATAAATGGAGAGATTCCCTGAGATGCTGAAATAAATGAGGAAAAGGATTGTTCTGTAGAGGCTGATGGCTCCAGGCTCTCTCCTGTCAGAAACACTGCCAAGTCAATAGAGGCCCTCTTAGACTCTTGGCTATGGTTGAAGCAGTAACCAACATATTACTTCTTATTTTCCTCATTTTGCTGGAATTAAATTGCAGTTGCTGACAGTTACGAGTCAACTTTCCAGCAAAAAGGATGTATGACACACATTGTCCTTTACAACCATCACTGAAAGGTAGCAAGCAGACCTACTGATACCTCCCATCTTCAGCACTGTGAGATTTAGTTAACTCTCTCAAAAAGATTCAATCGCTATTCATAAAGGAATGTGAGGTTAATAGGAAAGACTTCAATTAGGTTATTTCCTGTTTTTTATTTGATGTTAATCTTTAATAAACAAAACAGACAAAACCACCTGAATGATCAAGGAATTTAAGGTTATCTAATAAGATAATTGACCCCATTTGCTGCTATTATAATGGGCAGCTATTTTTACCATGCACATTCCTTATCTTCTTTTCCCAGCCATTAATGCACAATCAAATCAGCTGAGCTGAAATTGCTTTCAACTTGATGTGGTAATAATTACATGAATGACATTTCAGTCACCATTTGAAACCTGGAGGCTGAGGTGAGAAGTAGAAATGCATCAAATTTTCTATTCATTTTCATAATTTTCATTTTTTGTCCCCATTTCTTATTCCTGATGCCCCATATGGGTTGTTGGTTGTTACATTGCCATAGATCCCACTTGCTAAACTGAATCAACAACTAATTTGTTCCTTTTTTATTTAGTATTTTTAAACTTGGTATTTTCAATTCTTGTTGTAAATAACACTGGGGTTATTACAGTCTCAAAACCAATAGGTTGCTGGTTTTCTCATGCTTTAATTTAGCTGTCTGAAACACTCTGCTCTCTCCACTGTAATTGTGAGAATGACAGACGTTCCAGTGAGATTTCCTGAAGCAGGCATTTGGCAAATATTCCAGGAAGAGCCTAGTCTTTAGTTACCGATTAATGATTTATTAATAGTGTTTATTTAGTACTGTCAGTCACTATGACTGAAAGAATCAAATAAATTGAAGCTCTGTAGCTTTTATCTTCAAACTAAAGTCAAACATCTTAATTGCTTGACAGAGAAAAATTTTCTGAGAAGGATTTTATTCTGACCCAAGCAATACGTGGCTGGTTCAGTTATAAGTGGAAATATATTACTGACACCACTTACAAACAGACTTTGTAGTCGCTGAAGAATTCAAAGTAATGCAGGAGTGAAATATCTCAAGATTATCTTATTTGTACTAGATAATGTTTCTTATCATGAGCATCAATCACTGGCTAGGAAATAACTGTATAAATTTATCATTTACTGCTGAGGTTTAACAAGACATAAAAAACAGAGGAGCCAAATAAAACTTACTGCATCTATACATATATATACTGATATATATCAGAGTGTGCATTTTGCAATTAGTGACCTTTTGGCTGGGTGTATGTGCTGGCCCAAGGTTTCTTTTATAGACATATTCACTGCCACATCTACACAACAACTTATGTTTCAGTTACATATATCTTTCATACGTGTACCTCTATATAGCATACAGATATGTTTTCTGCTACTCATTTAATTATGCAATTTCTATTAGAAATGCTTGATTGTTGTTGTTGTTGTTGTTGTTGTTGTTGTTGTTGTTGTTGTTGTTGTTGTTGTTGTTGTTGTTGTTGTCTAACAAAACTGGGGATCGTATTTTTTAAAAAAACATACTAAAAAACTCACTGGCAATAGCAAGGTATTAACGTCTTCTATTTAACTTTTCACAATAAAAGAAATGCTTTTTTATAATTGGCAGAATTGCTACATCCTGCTTACTATCTACATAAAACGCTGTTAAAATAATCAAATAACTGGAAAGAAAAAGAAAAAAAATCTTATTGGAAGCATTCAACGCATCTAAATTAATGAAAATAATTCTAAACAGCAGTATGTTAATGTTTGCTTTTGAGAAACACAGTTTTCACTCCGTGTGTCTTCTCTTATTTAAAAAGACAAGCTAATTTTTTTTTTGTAAATCTAATAAATGAGCTAATGGGTAATGAGGTTTCTGTTTGTAGTCCAGATAATCCTGATTTAGTGCGTCCATTTCAGTGTCAGACCTTAGATTTCTTATGCAAACCAGGAAGGCAGATCGTGATCTTGTTCTTTGGAAAAGTTCTGGTGTGCAAGATATCATTTTCCTGATAAAAAAAGCTGATACTTTTGCACAAATTATAGCAATCCTGGCTTTTCCTGCTCCAGAAATGCAACTTTTCAGATGCTGCCTTCTGTGACAGCAGGTTGCCATTTTAATTTTCTCTCAAATGTTACTGACATTGCTTCCAAGAACATCTAGAGGAAACTCGTCCATTCTTTAATTTCTTTTTTCATGTACTTTATTCAAAGAAATGATTCTGTTGCCTTCATTTAGCTTCCAATTAGAAAGAGATGAAATTAATGCTGTTGATATGCAAAAGGACTCTAAATTCCTTCCCCACTATATGACACACTCATTAATGAACCACTTTAGTGACAGCCATCCAAGCATCCTTTAGCACTTCCTGACTTTGGAGCATACTTATGTCGTTAGTAATTTTAACACTATTATTTTAAATACAGATTTAAAGGCAGGCATAGATGGAAATATACTTTTTTTTTTTCCCTTAAGCCTCAAAATGAACAAGTTTTCATAGTTTTTTGTCCAAGTTGGCATGAAAAGCTGTAAGTTCCTGCCCTCTTCAATGAGCCCAGACCCTTGGCCCCAGAGGAAACCAAGAAAAGTGAAAGTGTCAGAAACAGCTTTCTTTTTTTTTGCCTTTATTATTCTTTCTGGCATATAACTCTAAGTTGTCTTCTTTCTTGCATTTAAAATAATTCCACTCTCACTCATTAACACAGTTTTTAAAATTTTAAGCTATGTATAATGCACACATCCTACCTGACCCTCACACTTCAGCCTTTTCCTTTGTGCATTTTTGTTTGTGCATTACGCCAGACTTCTATTTTATTTTCCATATAAAAGTCACATTTCATTGGTTTTCTGGCTCTAGTCAGAAAAAAAAATGGAGTTTGTATTATGATAGTGCCAGCAGCTAATTTTGAATAAGTAATCATATTTTATTTCTCATTAAAACAAATTATAAGATGTGGGCTATTGCAGTACTTGTAGATTACCAGAGTTTTCAATCTTTGGTTTTAAAATAAGGACTGTATAGATTGCCAAAAGGATTGTTTTGCTAAAAACAAAAATAAGTTTTATGCATCCCTTTATTTATACTATGGGGTTTTTTGAACCACATAGATCAACACATAGATATTTGAATCAAAAGAATCAATAGACAACAGTGCTGACAGACAATTTTTCTTATGACCCATTTGCTTGTTCTTCTGTATTTTTGGGACACCATTTTATGCCTATGCTATTTCCGTGCACTAGTAACATCCACTTATTATACCAATATTCTTTTTAAATGCTAGGTTATTTCAATTTGGCAATGTCAAAACTATGTTTTTCTTTTGAAATATACTTAGATAACAATAATAATAAATTAAAAGTATTTATTTTATTACTGAATTACAGCAAGGCTATTTTGATAGACGTGTTGTTCATTTTGTCATGTTTAATGTTGCCTTAATAATTCTATTGTTAACCTTGTTTGGAAGAGATTTATAGCTCAGCTGTAAACATTCATCCCATCAGTAGTGTGGCTTGCAAGAACCCAAATGAGAGTCTATTTAAAATCTTATTTTCTAAATGAAATGAAATAAAAAGAAGGTGAAGCTAAATATATTTAAGTCACACAAGTTAATGAAATGTTGTGACTTTTAATCTAATAAATGTCCAAAAATGTTCTCTTGAAACCATGAGCTCTGAATCAATTCAAATTAACAAATATCTCAAAGTTTTAAATCCATTAAATATAGTATTTTTTGTTATCTGCTCTGCCTGGTTTTCTTTTACCAGACTTTCCTAATTGATCTTCAAGCTTTTATTAAAAATGTTATTATCTGTTTTATGTCACTATCAATATTTTCTTTGCAGACCATATACCTGTTGTGGATGCACCATCCTGGAAGTGTTTAAGGCGAGGTTGGATGGGGCTCTGAGCACCCTGGTCTAGAGGAAAGTGTCCCTGCCCATGTCAGTGGGGCTGGAACTCAATAACCTTTGTTTCCTTCAAACTCAAACCATTCTATTTATCTGTGTAGATAGAGCTTACTAAATATTTTTCCATGTCCAGAAATAAGGGCAAAGTGTTTGGATAAGTGAGTATAATACCTAAGCAAAGATCAGAGCAGCCAAATAAAAAATCCTCATGGTCTGGTGAAGAGCATTTGACTGTAACTGTGGAGAATTGCATGAAGTTTCTGACAAAGTTTTTTTCCCAGTGCGACTCATTAAGCCAATGACATAGGGTAATGGCTATGAAGCAGGTTTCTAGATATTTTCTAAATTTCTAAATATCTAAGATCTAAATCTTTTTGCAGTGGTAAAAAGATAGGTTTTGCAAGTCAACATTTTAAAGGGCTGTTTCAGTGGGGTCTGGTCAATGTCTGGCAAATAATGTAATGATGAGGAGAATAATTTCAGAAAACAGGGTTAATGGCAGCCAGGAATGAATATTTGTCGGAGGTTTCACAGTAGCCGATTCTTTTCATTTCTTCATCTGCCACATAATTATATATGATTTTTGGAGGAGCAAGAAGTTCCCAAACAATAATTTTATAATGAGTCACAGATCCAGTTTGCACACTTCTCTATCTAGCACATGCAGTTATCCATCTGGTATCTACATACAGGGGAATAGAAGATTCCAGCATTGCACCATTGTTTCCTAATTTTAAAGGACTGACTTTTAATCCTCTCTTCAAATCTGTAAAATATATTTCATTTTACTTGATTTCTGTCCTCTAGTTGGCTTATCTTGGCAAATCCATTATTACCTACTAGTCTTGAACGTTTCCAAACAGGTCTTCCAAGATACTTCCTCCAGACCTGGCAGGAGGCATCTCCTGTAACAAACTGTCAAGAGAACCAGACAAGATGTTCCTGTTCCCAGACCATTTCCCAGTAATCTAGTGTCAAAAAAGGTCTCATGAGGATTTCTATTCCGGGATCAGACTCTTTTCTAACCTAAGTCTCCTTGTTATCAGCATGAATCCCCATCTTGCTTCACCCCTGGTGTTGTGCTAAAGAATAGCAGAGTTAATGCACTGGTGATACTCAAAAGTTCACCTCTGTCAACTGCATTACATTGAAACCCGGGGCATTGGCATGAGTAAGCAGTCAAGGCAGCCAGCAGCAGATGAATATTAGTGGGCATAAACATGGGAATAGAGCATGTTTCACTGGTTTATATATGTATGTGTATATATATATATA
>VWZS01007862.1:135009-326685 GCA_013397075.1 Rhabdornis inornatus
TATATATATATGCATACAAAATAAAAAAGGAAAATAACATCTGGGATATAAATCAGGCTTCCTTGTTTTTAGGGCCAAGTATGACAGTTTTCTTGTCAATGTATTTAGGATATGTCAGCAGATCTTTACTTTTCTACCTGAGGATAAGCTGTCTTTTCCTTGAACAAATGTATGAAACTTCCCAGGGAGTGATCGCCTCTTTGCTAAGGATTCTGATATCTCATGGAATAGTCATTCATCCCTGTAAGTCACTTAGTATCTTTTGGAAAATATTAAGCTACTTGTACTTTTTCATGAACACAAAACAGTCCTTTCCTCTTCCCACAATAACGGTGGCGCACAGAAATACCTTTGATATCAAAGGTAACCTGGCATTAAATAAAGCAAATGATTCTAGATGCTATACACCCAATTCGTTGTTGGAACTTGGATTGAAATATTTAGTAGTTTGCCTATATATAGCAGAAACACTGTGGGAATGAGGCATGCTAGTAAATTAACATTTTCAAGCCTCAAGCTAATTCACAATGTAGAAGTCCACAAGTAGTAATTTGCCTCTACCATCAAAACCGAGGTTTAGCATGATGTTCTATTTTTCATCTACAGGTCACAGAGACATGAATTGTCTGTTTTCTCTTTTTTAAAACAGAGAAACCATGTCATAGAGTATTAATCTTGTTTAATTATTTGCCCAAAATGAAACTGCACGATAGATACAAAAACTGATATAGAAATACTGGTTTCTAAGTTCCATAGGAGAAAAAATCAAGTTACTCCATGTCCCTGCACACCAATTCTCTCTACTGGAAAAACATTTTGTTAATCCTATCAGATGTCAGACATGGAAGCTGTGGAAGCCATTTTTAAATTTTCTTGATAGCAATATAATTGCAAGAGGGAAATAAACACTCTCTGCAGAACGTTTATCAGTGTTATAAGTAAGGATGTCTTTTCCCCTCAAGATAAGCTTGTGATGAGAGGAAGGAACCTTTTTAAACACGGGCATGACATCTTCAAGTTGAGTTTGTTTATATGACAAAAATAGATCCAAGATTCTCTTTCCTTTTTTTTTTTTCCTTTGACAGCACATATTGTTTATATCAAATAAATATTTCTAAGACTTTCATCAATTTCAAGTTAATTTTTAGCTCTTGCTGAATAAGTATTTGTGTTATAAGTTGCTAGAGCCAGACTGGATTTTGTTCCTGGTTTTCAGGCTGGATTTATTTCTGTCTTCTTTTAGGTGAACTTGTTCCTGAACAGACTTTATAATACTGTTGCAAATATTGCAATCATTCATAGCAATGTAATAAAGATTCTTTGGAAAATCTTGAGTAGCACTCCCAGGCCTCATTCTGCCTCACTCTAAATCTAAAAAATTAGATTTCATTGCTTTTACCATATGGCATAATGAAAGTGGGAAAAAACCTCATCAAACTGTAAGTCCCCATCAGTAGAACATCATTCTTGAAGAAGCAATATTACCAATCCTTCCCTTTGTCTCTCAGAACCATCAAAGAAAATTTATAAAACCTGTGTTCAGTAACTTGTGCAGCTTTGCTGTAGGTTTAAAGATGGAGAAGCTTTTTTTTTTTTTGCATTCCAAACTTACTATCAAGAAGCATATGTGTAGACTTTCCCTCTGTGTCGGAGTCTGAGAGGATCAGAAGGAAAAAAATCTGTAATTTCTCAAGAGTAGGTGACCAGAGTTACCACTGTTATGCTTTTCTTCAGGATTTCCCACAAAGAAATAAATGTATATGGTACTATGGCACAAGAGCCTTAAATGCAGCACTTCTGGAAATCATCACACTCATTGTCTTCAAAGTGTGTGTCTGATCAGAAAGTTCAAAGCCCTCTTTCGCTCTTCAGACATGCTAGATTTGTATTTACATTTGCACTATCATTGATGGTTTTTAATGATTTTTGGGATTTTCGGACTCATTGTAACTAGTCTTCCCGATTTTCTGAATCTGTACATGCATGCTGACCACATTTGTACAGCAGAGTCAGGACATCCCAGATCAATGTGCTAGCTACAGAAAATCTGCCTGGACAACGTTTGAAACAGAGAAAAATGACACAAAAAATCAGTTATAAAATAGCTTTAACACTATAAATAGACATATATATATATATATATATGTAGGTTTAAAGTGTTTACTATATGTAATAAACACTATAAAACTATAAGAAGGCAAATAAACACTGTACTGTGTATTGCAGTACTACGACCCTGAAGATCTGTATGAACATCTGCCAAATATGTGTCATCTTTTCAAATAAATTTTCTGTTTCAAAGCATTGTCTCTTACTTAAAATCATGGATTCTTCAGGCATTATCCCCTGTAGCAAAACAGCAGATATCATATATGTCTTTTGTTTTTCAAGTTGTTCCAGATTCTCTTCTCAACAGCCTTGATCAAGTCCCAGGCTGGTGATAATTTGCCTGTTATGTCTTTAATATTTTTAGAAAAATGTCTGCTTCAGAATGCCCCTGGCCACATGCTGAGGTAGGGTGTGATAGAGAGACAAAAAAAAAATGGTTAATGGATGGCTGAGGAAAAAACAGAGCTTATTTCCATCATTTTTCTAACAGACATGATGGCTCAATACCTCCTCAGTCCCACCATATAAATAGTATCTGCAATACTAAGATAACAGAAATATAATACAGAGTTTTACGAGTGCAACACTGAATACATAGGAGGAGATGTTCAGCTCTTTTGTATTAATTTTTTACCTGTGCTGTTGCAATTTCATCAAGAGTAAACACCAAGAGTAAACATCAACAGTACCTAACTTTTAAGTGCACACCCAAAAGGTTGTGGAATAGCCCTTCCAGTTTCCTCAGTAATTTTCAAACAAATACCTTTGCCTATTATGGTTCTTCTGTTCTCATTTGATTACACCTTAATCAGGTGACTCATTTTTTCGTGGTTAACTCAAATTTAAGAATTGGGAAAAAAATTTAAATCACCAAAACTATTGGTTGTATCATCTAACTTAGGGTATTGGACAGCTATGTTACCTAAATTTAGCTGTTGAATAGTTAAGTGTCAAGATTGAGACATCAGTTTAGTCTCTGATCAACCAGTAAAAAGAAGCTCTGGAGTAAAATTCACTGCAAATAATGAACCATTATAGAAAGTGAATCATCTTTATACACGGCACTATTTTAGATGTTAGAGATGCTCTAACATGTCATAATTTAAAATGTGAATAAAATGCTGTGGAGCTGGATATGCAGCCAAGCAGGCACTGTCCTTGCTCTGTGCCACAGAGAGCAAGCTAACAGTGGTGGTAAAGCACATCCACATTAATACATGACACTCATATATGCAATAGAGGTTTTTAGCACAATCATGGGCATCTGTTGAAGTGACCTGCAGGCCTGGACTTGTTCTTGCACACTGGCCTCAAGCTCATCACCATTTGCTTCTATTCTCTTTTAATTTTTAAATCACCATATTCATGGCTGCTGAATTCCATGAGTGCTAACTATTTTTAAAAAACAAATGAAAGGAAAAGTGGTTATTGTGTCTTGTAAAACTCTGACCAGATTTATATGGGACTTTCTAAAGGTAGATGTCAATGGCTGATAGGAATTCCTGGAAAGCATCTGACAGAGAATTTCATTATAGTCTTCAATATTTTAACCCTCATAATTATCCTATAATAATTAAAGATATCTAACACAGTTGCAAGACAGGTAGGCATAAGAAAATATAGGTTTTTTTTCTAGCCCCCATAGGCGTGCAGAGGTTTTCAAGATATATTATGATGTGAACTTGTGGGTTTGAAGGTGCAGCTCAGAACACTGATGTTTGGTAAAGAGAAATCATGTGGAGAGAAATTGAAATTACAGTAGTAGATAAAGTATTTCAAAATATCACATCAATCTGTACCAACTGAGTATAGAAAAAGTAATCTATGCATTCCTATTTAAAATATTCTTGAAATACTAGGAGCTCGGATCCATGAAAAGATCCATTGCTCTTATTTCTACCTCTCCCCTTTCCCAAAATAAATATGTACTTTAGGGATGTAATGAAATTCTTTCACATATGAAATTGACAGGAAGAAGAATTGCTTCCAATAATTTTTTAAAAGATCCATTTCTTTTTTATTTCCGTATTTTATTGAAACTTGTGAAGAATTCCAGCTAATTCAACAGCACTCATCCCAAATAATATACAACTGAAAACTGACACTTGTAATCTCTTCTTAATGCAAAGGTAAAATTATAACTCATATTTTCTTCAAATTCAAACTCAGTAATGTCTATCACAGTCACCAGGGACCACTTAGGTTTTTTATTTCAGTTTAGATTAATGTCAAGTTTTATGATGGTATTTCTGAAATTGAGTAGGGATTTTCTTGGTGGTACTAAGATTTACCAGTAGTATTCAGAGGATTTTTTTCCAAAAGTAAGGAGAAATCTTGTCTTTGAACTCAGCTGAAGTTCAAATCAATTTATTCACAGGAGTCGAATGTGGTGTTATGATAAACAAGGAAACTGTATTCCCATAAACATCTTCTGAAGCCAAAATAGAAATGGATTATAAGGGTTATAAGATTCAATAATTATGTATATTGCATTAAACTCATATTAATGCTAGAAATACTTCTGCAGTTGCTCTATTTTCCAGAAAGCTGTGGATTATTTGAAAAGATGAAAAATGTGTGTATGTTAGCTTTTATGGTGGACTTTAGGAGTTTTCTAGAACAGTGACACAATTTTATTCTTTCACATCCTCACTCATATGTTTCATTTCATTCTCACAGAAGTCACAGAGGAGAAATAGGCATAGATATATTTTTATTTCAGATGTAAAATTCGTGTGTCACTCGTGAGTTATGCAGTTTCCTTATTAAGGAAAATAAGTTTCATTAAAGAGAACTACAAGTTGTCTGCAAATACTGATTTGTAATATGGGAGTGCTTTCTTTCAAAAACATCAATTCTGCACAGATAAAGTAACTTTACCTCCTTGAAAAATTCCACTTCCTACTTCATACTGGTGAAGAAATAACTGAGTTGTTTTAAAATATGTTTCCTAATGACCCAGACAACCAGTTTTCTCTGTGTTTGCCGTGTTATACACATTTACTTGCTGCAGGAAATAAAAAAGCAAATTTCAAAAGATTAGTTAAATGCAATTTAAAGGAAACTTTCCAAATACATGAATTTCAGAATTATCTCATAGCAGCTAAATGAGACAATTTTTATGGTTTATAAGCTCTCAACTTTCTCTCAGAAATACACATTACCAAAAGAAATTCCTTTTGCTAATGTTATTCAGCAGAACCCATTTTCCTCCATGACAATAGAGAAGAAGGATTTTTGTCACAGATTTTACTGGAAGTACGACTGAAGACCAAATAACTATCAAGAGGCAGCAAGTATGACACCCTTAAGGTCCCAAATAAAGTGTACCTGCACACTCATTTCAGTCATAAAGCAGCAGTTGCTGAGTCCTATTGCACTGTACCAACATAAAGAACTCATATTCTCACTGTGGACTTGTATTGTGTTAAATAATGATCAATGAAATCCTTATCTGGCCATGGTGGATGTTTTGCAGCCAGCAATCATGACACAATTATATTCCATATAAAAAGAAGACAAGCAAGCATACAAGGAGGTAACTCTTAAAGCTGAATGTACAACACAAGACTTGCAAAATCTCCACAAGTCACTCAAGAAAGAGTCTAAATTTGAATATCAGAATGAAGTGTGCTATTAGAAATTAAACATGAGAGCTAAAGAAGGGGGAGAAAAGAAACTAAGATTGCTATTTGTACTACATCTGATACATACATATAGCTATTAAAGTATAGACAATCAAAATATGTAGTTAAAGATGTGAAAGGAATATCATAACTGGTGGGGCTAAGACAGAAAGTCTTATTAGTGCATCAGAAAGAAACATCCTATTTATCTTTCATATATATAATTTAACATGTTGAAGTACTTGAATCAGATAGGAATTGAAAGTTCTTTCAGTCTTCTAACTGAAAAGCATGTAAAATAACTTCTAATAGGAAACAAACTTTATAAATTAGAGCCATACAGGCTGCAGAAGAGTCCTCAAACCAAAAGGAAAGTAATTTGAGGTTAAAAATGAGAAAGATAAAAAGCTTCTGTGGTGACATAGTGGGGGAAAAAAAAAAGGGCTTTTGAGCCACACCCATCACATGATTCACAAACGTCTATTAAAAGAAAAATATATACATAATTGGAGTGCTGGAAAGAAAAGAGACCAGCCTGTTTTGTTTAGCAAGGAGAAACAAAAAAAATGTTCCATACATGTATTTCTTCTGTGGGTAGCAGTGATCATTTTGCAAGAATAGCAAGATATTATAGGGACTATGTCTCAAAGATGAATACATACACAGTCACAATGAAGTTCATTTTGTCAGGTTAATTAATCAGTGCAGCAAACTGATAAGGGAAATAATTCTTTTCTCTTTCTGGTATATTAAAATGAATTCCATGTGGGACTATATATTGGTTTTGTAAGGTAATGGTGTTAATAGGCTCAATGAAATTCAGTGATATGTGGCACTCAGGAGTTAAAATTAGGCAAATCTTCTGATAATCCATTGCGTGTTTGGGAATTTTCCTAATCTCTATAAAGTACTAGAATTTGGAGCATCTTGTCTGCAAGTTTAAGTACAACTGCAGTAACTCACAGCCTGATTCTAACTGGTTGAAGAATAACCAGAACTTGCTTGTCACGTGCTTATTTTTTGTGTCTCAAACTGGATATCCTGAAATATTGAGAGAAAGGTGATATTCTTAATGAAACTTCATGCATTTATAGTGAGTGAAAGTCAGGAAATCATGACAGCAATTCATAGCAGTTTTGAATTTAAACTAAATGAATTTGAATTTGAACTATTATGAAGTGCTTTTCCTCATCTAAACTGCCACAAGGCCATGTGTTTATATCTAAGCTTAGACAAGAAATAAATAGAAAATATATTTTTTTTAAAAGTTACATTTTCTTTTATGGTGTCCTCCAAGCTTCTTGTGGAATACCTGAAGAAGTCCAGTTTTCAGCTCACAATCAAATATTTTTTTATCAACAGTTCTCTTTTTTTTCTTTATTTTCCCTCTTAAATACCTGCCATATTTAGAAAAATGTATGTCTGTGCCATAAGGCCCACTGGGTGCACAATGGCTGATGAGTTTTTGAGCTCAAAAGAGAATTTTATGAGTGCAAACACTATTTATTGCATTTCTTCCCTGAGCATGAATGTAAATGACCCAGGGTCCTCACAGACCTCTGCGGAACATCAAGCTGCAGTGAAAAACCCTTCTGCTGCCACAGGCAAGAGTGCAATGCTGTGAGACATGAGCAGCAGTGCCATTAATACATCTTCTCACACAACCAGCTTTGGAACTTGAAGAATACTGTAAGAAAAATGTCTCCATACCTTCAGTCACTTAAATTTACCCAAGGAAGAGTGATATTGAAATTCTCCACCTAAGCAGATGCTTTCACTAATTGACCTGAGCTGCACTTTCATTGCAGAAAAACTGGGATGTTTTGGAATTTGCTAAATTCATCCAAGTTTTGAAGTTGTTCTTTTTGTTGATCTATCAAGCGGCAGCATTCAGGAGTAAGGCACAGAGTGCTAATCCAGAGAGAGATTTCAAGTGGTTTACTTGATCTCAATAAAAACAGCCTCCCTTGTGGATGAGAGACACATTCCATGTAGCAATCCATTTATTAAGGATTCCATATAGAAAGTGAAGTATATCAACCGTTATATGAACCTTAATTGTGATTATGTTTTATTGCTACTTAGATTATTAAGAGTTTAAACTACCAGATAACAGAATCTATATTCTCAATAGCAGAAGAGTGTTAACATTAATTTTACTAAATATTTCAGCCCTGTTCCAACAATCTCTTGGAGGAAAGTTAATGGCCATAATCCAAGTAAAGCCCGCCTGAGAAAATCCCAAGCTGTGCTTGAAATACCTAATGTGCAGCTGGAGGACTCAGGAATGTATGAATGTAAGGCTGAGAACTCTCGTGGGAGAAATGTCTTCAGAGGACAGCTACAAGTATACAGTAAGTGTAACTGCACACACTATTGTCCTGAAATGCTTTGTTTACACTTCAGGCTTTGGCTACACATGAAACATTCCAAGGTCCAGCAGAAACAAGATACCTTGATATATATTGTTATATAGAGTATACACCATATACCAAAAACAGTTTTGAATCAAGGTATATATATTTATTTCTTAGTATTGCATTAAAGTCCTAAATATAAATAATGTTGACTCCTTCAATGAATTGACTTAAATACAATTTCACATGGGATTTATTTTTTTAAATTAGAGTATGGCTATAATTTTAAAAGTCTATTTCTTTTAGTTCAGATATAACAATGACATGCAACCTAAACATGAATTATCAGTCACAAAACTATGCTGGAGCTTTGTAATTTATTAACACTTTATTAACATTTTACCTTTGCCATGCTTGGATGCTGAGCTTTTTCAAGTTCACTGTACTGCAATGAGAGCTGAAGAAGGATTTGTTTTACCCAGAAAATTCCCAATTAAGGCATGTACAATTTCCAAAAGTTCTGATTTTCACAAAGCGTTCAACATTTTCTAAGACTCAAAAAAAATTTTTGAGTGACCATAAAAGTAAGATTGAGTCATGCATCAGATTGAAAATAAAAAAAGAACCCTGAAAATAAAAATATTTAACAAACTCCATGAATTCTATATTATACTGTTGCTGCATTGTAGAGTCTAGAAAGAAAAGTCTATGTAATCCATACCATGAATAATTACAAGTCAAATTTTGGCATGTATCATGTGTAAGCTTCAGTCCCACTACTTTTAATCATTTTAAGCCACACTACTTTCTATCATTTCATGAACCCTACAACCTTAAATACTTAGCAGAAAAAGTTACTGTGGGAGGTTATGCAACAGGTCTTCCAAATTGAATTGTTTTCTGCCTTCAGAGATCCCAGCCAGTGGAATTCCAAATGCTGCAGTTTAGACAGATCCTCAGGTTAATGGATATGTCTAAGAAGTTTCTCCTCTTAATCAATTTTCTTTTCCTGATTTCAGCCCATGGCTCCTAATATCTTCTATCCATCACTAACTGTACAGAGCTCTCTGTCTTTGTTACACACTTGCATCAAATAGCTATAGATCGTCACAGTATATTTAGTTTATTTTCCACACATGTCAATATTTTCAGGTCCATAGTCAATTTTTCTGTCTTCTCCGTGTTTCCAATGTCTTTACCTTAACTCAGTTGGTTTTAGTGAGTATCAGCATATCTCTGGATCATGCTTCTTTCCTTGCTTTTCATTCTCATCCACCTAGAGCCCAGGGCAGGTTTTTGTCTTCAATTTTTCTTGTATATGCTGGAAAAATTATGTGATGGTTAGGATGACAGTCTGTGCATTTAATTTCATATTTGCCATCTTGCACTTGCAGCAAAGGTTTTATAAGACTTTTGCTGATAACAGCAGTCAAAGCCCAGCACCTACTCTATGCCTCCTACTATGACAATACTCCACTGATATTTCTCAAATCCTTACTATAAATTACTTCCATGAAGGTATAGCAGCTCCTGCAAGGCACCTGAGGGCCACGGGAATTTAGCAGCTAATCTTTTTCTACGTTTTCTTAAAATGTTAGAAATTCAGAAAATTTAATTTGAGTATAAGATGAATCCCAGCTCATACCCTTCCTACCTGTTTTCTAGAGCTGTGAAACTACTAGATGACAACGTAGCATATAAAGGTGTTATAATTGCCTCTGATTTCTTCTTTCAGACTTTAAAAAATATAAAATGTGGTCTTCAAGGGAGAAGCTAAGAGGCTGATTGAAATGAAATTATTTCTTCAAGAGCACCATCCAGATCTGTAGCATAAAGTGAGAGCAAACATGATATAGTGCTCTACACAACTCTACATCTCTCATTAGCCTTTTGCTTTGAGCAGAAATAAAGGTGGTTCTCAAATCCACGGAAATTATTTACAATGTTAGTTCTGTACCATTCTGTTTAGATAGAACTATGAATTTTTCATTCCTCACCATTGTCTAAATTATATTTCTAAAGTCTCTGCCTTTACAGGATGGAGGACAAATTTAGCTCATTGGTGTTTTTTGCAATGATATCAGGACAACTTTTTTAACTTTTTTAGGGAGAGAGTTCACTTCATATTGTCTCATTCCTCTATTAACAGGTATGTGAGACTAGTACATTAAGTTTCACCTATCTGCATCAGCAGGCAGCAAGGTCAGAACAGGTTACAGAGGGCTTTCAGATGAACAATACCAGCACTGACCCCCAATACAGCAGGACAAGAAGCACAGACTTTACTAGCCCCCCACAAGTGCCTTTCCTTGGCCTCAAGATAAAATACTCCCCATGGAGCAACTCTCAGCCTTTAATGCTCGTGAAGAGAGCATTAGTGTCTCACTGGCCTACAAACCTTGGCTACTCTTTCCAGAGGTGTAAGAGGGTTTGTGTGAGAAGGTTTCTACACAAAATTTAGCCAAACATTACTTCACAAAACTCTTGGCTTCCCTTGCTGATAGCTGATGTTGCAGGATTTGGGGGCATTCTCTGGAACAGCCTTTTCTGCTGTACCTTTTGTTCATAACAACAGCCAACATGAATTATTTACCTGTAAGCTCACTGTCTTTTCACTGACATCTTATTCCTCCAGGTAACAATGATTACTTTGGCTCAGAAATTCAGATGTAGGCCATCATTCTTTACCAGGGGTTTCTTGTAAAATTTCAGAGCAGTCTGTGGGACCAGCTGTGTCATACTGCAGTCTCACAATTTGCATATCTCTGTAGGAACTCGCTGTCTGTTTGAATCTTCTTCATCCCATCAGTTGCATCTGATCTGGGTCACCACAGAGCATTTTGGAGAAAGCCCAGGACACCCAGTCTGTCTGTCTAGTCACATTTAATCACAAACTAGTGATTTTTCACTTCTTACCTGCTGCTGCAATGGAGATACACCATGACTGCCTGATGCAGCTGACAATTTGGATGTTGATCAGAAAGCAGTGTTTAGGATGCTGACAACTTCAGATTATTGTAGTCTCAACACTTAGCAGAAATTCAGCTGTAGGCATTAAAAACAAAACTTTTTAAATGCCTGGAATCCTCTTATGCATTGCAACATATTTTGAGAGGTGTGATTTTCCCCCAAGTGATCTGCTCATCCTGTAAGTTTCTGTGAAATTTTATTCAAGCTCAAATTGATTAATAGAAGGGACCACAAAACTTAAAATGTGAGTGGATAAATTTGCCACTAACCTTTTTGTTTCTCCTCAAATTCTGGCTAGCAGCATTTTCCCAATGGTAAGCACCATTGTGTGCAATTCCTGCTCCTCTCTCACTCTTAAATTTTTGGGTTTTTTTTTCTTCTATTACCTACTCACTTCTGCCAAGATCAGCAGGGGTTGGCGATGTGATTATAAAAACACATTTTTGGCTGTTTTTCTTTTGGCTGTATCAGTTCCCTCATCCTGCATACAACAGTGCTTTCCTGGAAGCTGGAGGGAAGGCTTGCCATAACAAAAGAGTGGAGCAAGCATCTGACAGCAGGAATATTCTGTAATGCCGTGTAACTGACCATACTGATTTTAAAATCTATTTTAATTATTCCTCATAAAAACTGCATGGGAAAAAAAGTCCACTCCTGCCACTACAGGCTAGTCCCACACAGTAAAACTGAAAGAGAAGAGATTTTGTAGTCAAAATTGTACATTAGTCTTAAATTTTCTATCTTGACTTTCTCACTTATCTTTCTGAATATGCTTCTCTTACTTTATTCTTCCCAATTAATCTCATATACAGGAAAATAATTTTTTTCACCCCAAACTCGGTATTCATTCACATTTTTGGACATTATTTTAAGTCATTTGTCGATGTAAAATTTTGTCCTTATTTTCTCTCAGACAAAAAGCTGCCTAAATTTTTGAGAAATACTCTGAATTTTCTATACCTTAATTTCATTTTGCATAGAGGATTAAAAAACTGGCCAGTAAGTTTGCAGATTTATTGCCAATTTATGTTTGTAAAACATTTTGACATCCTTGAATAAACAGGTGTAGAAATACAGCATAAAAAAAATCATGGATTAGATAGAGATTTAAAAATCTCAGAAATACTGTATAGAGCTCTGGCACAGCTCTCATAAAGACTACTGAACACTAAAACGCATTCTTCTCTTCTCACAGTCACGCCAAATCTCTCCACTGGACAGATTAAAAAACAGGCAGATACCTTTTTTTTCCCAAGAAGAATGTTGCATTTATAAGGAAAAAAAGGACTTGTTATTTTTTAAATCTGGCTAAATTTTCTAATTAAAATAAAGTGCGATTATGGAATGAAGTTCTCTTTGCATACATATATATCAGGGTTATGTTAATATACTTTTGTTAAAAAAAAAAAAAAAGACCCAAAATGGTACATTGAGTCAGAGGTTGTACATCCAGTTAAATGCTTCAACTTTAAAAGTACTGATAGGATTTTAGAACAAGGGTTATGATTTTATGGAGAGTCACGCTTGTGAATGAGCAGAGAGGGAATTCTCTGTGATAAAGGAGTACATAGAGAAATAGAGGCCAAAGCCAAAAAGTGATGAAGAGTATTTCTCTCAATCATGCTTTTAGCTCTATTCCAGCTACATCTACCTATTGCTTTGCTACTTTATTCTCAAAGGGGTGGGAATCTTGCCTTCGCTGAGGCAAGTTCAACAGCTTGAAAAATGTGACTCCAAAGGCCATTTAGGCTATGAGGAGAAAATTCAGAGTAGAAATGCTTCAACTAATGGAAAAAGGTTGTTCTGACCAATCGGTCGTACCAACGTGATTTGCAAGTTTGTAGTTTCAGAAGAAAAGCTGTGCCATGGTTGTTTTAGCAAGACAGCCACAGACAAAGGGTAGGGAACAGCGGCTCTGAAGAGAACAAGTCTGCAGCCAGGCTTGGGGCAGCTTTCTTTCAGTGTGAAAATGTGCATACTGTTTTCTGGACACTCTGGTTCATGATGAGCTCAAATTCAACATAGAAATTTGAGACTATATATATTTTGGGCGAAATAGTAAAATTTACAGAAATCAAAATAATGAAAATAAGTAAGTATAAACAGGAACTGTTTAGTTCTTTTTTGAAACTGCATGATTTTATGGTTCCACTGGCTGTCTTTTATGACTTTTTGCTACACATTTAACTGTCTCATCTTCCGGAATCATATTAATGTAGTTATTTTCAAAGGAAACAATTTCTTCTCAGCATGCTTCCTTTGTGTATATTGAAGCACTCAAAATGAGAATAGCAACTATACAATGCAATTAAATTACATTTTTAGGAGAGCAGAGAACAAATAAGCAGGGGTTTCCAAAACCTGTTTCTTCCTGCAGATTTTTGTGGGACCCTTTGTTATGACTTCAGAAAGAAGAAATTCAGCACAGCAGAGCACATGTAGAGAATTTCATGCATTGCCTTGACTGTAATAAGAAGAATAAGGAAGGATAAGTTTTTTGTCTTGGGTTAGGGAGCAGGGCTGGGTCAATCTCTCAGTATTCCTCTACTAAAAAGGAAATGAGTGATTCTTCTTCTAATATGTTTCCAGTTTCTGACAAATGCCTGGTCCGGGACTCTGAAGCCAACTATTCCCTGCTTAGGAATGATAGACACCTTCTTCACTTTCTTTATCATCCCTGCACAAGATGTAAGATAGAAGCAGTTAGTCACCTGCCATGCCTTTTCATATCTTCTCATGTCTTTGATTGATGATCTGTCAAATGCCAGCTAGATTCAAAGATTTATTTTTAAACTCAATTCCCTATGTTTAAGTACATTATCAATTATCTGTCATTTGAAGCAGAGACTTTGTTATGACAGATCTGGACTTGTATTCACACCATGCAGAATTTTACATCCCTTTAGCAGTGCCTTTTAGCTATTTATTCTCTATGATTTGCATAAACAATAAACAACAGCAAAAAAACAAACAAACAAACAAAATCCCAAACCAGCATTTGATATCCTTAAGTTAATTATTGTCATCTATCACCCTCTGTGATACCCTCTGTGATACCCTCTGTGTTATACAAAGTGATATGGCTACAGCATGAAAACCCAAAAGCCGGCTCTTAAGCATACATTTTTATTTCTGCATATCAATGCTCAGTTTCTCACCAAGTCATATAATGTTTTCCAAATTATATGATCCTACAAATAGCTATCTGATAGACTGCCACATTAAAGTTCTACTTCTCTGAAAAAACCATACTTTATTTTTTATGGATTATTTAATGAAAGTTAGGTACTAGTCATCACATATACGGCTATCAACTGTCTGCCTTTTGAAAAAAAGTCTGTTTAAAGATTGATTTATTGTGTGATTTATGTTACTAATGGATGCTGGAAATCTCATGGGTTCTTAAAAATGTTAAAAGCATTTTGTCCCTTAACTTAAAATACGAATTAAACTTAGAACACTTTAACAAAAATATGTGCAAATACCTTTCCAAATCCCCAGTCATTCCTAGCTAAATAATGATTTCCTTGTAAACTGAGAAAACTACATGAAACACAGGCTATGACAATTAACCTCTTCACCACAATTCAAATATCTTAGGTCTTGTAAATTATTATTGAAATGTTCTATTGTGACTACCAAACATTTATCTTAAATTCAGGAATAATGAACTCAACAATATAGTACTTCAATTTAATCCACTGGACTTTATTAAATCAAGTGAATTTCTATTCTAGGTCATGTTACTGCTCACTACTTGGTACTGTTACAGCACTTCCTTTAAAGCTTGGAGTTTGTTAATTTTATTACTGTCTTTTGATTTGGGCCTTTTTTTTATGTGCTTTGTTCTGAGAGTAAGGTAAGTCTTGTAAGGCCCATTAATTTAAGCTTTTTAATTGATTAGGTCTTTGCACATCAGCTAGAGAATTACCACTTTATAATCTTTGACTCTAACAGGGCAATTTTTTTCTTGCAGCCTACCCACACTGGGTGGAGAAACTGAATGATACACAATTAGACAGTGGAGATCAGCTCCGATGGGAGTGCAAAGCCGCTGGGAAGCCACGGCCCACCTATCGCTGGCTGAAGAATGGAGCTCCTCTCTGGCCACAGGTACACTAGACAAGGTGTCACCTGTGTGTTGGATGCTTCTCCTTCATTCAGATAATGCTAGTAAAGAAAGTACTAAAGACTTCTTCAGATATTACTGTTTGGTTAATGCAAAAAGTATGATGACCATCACATTTTCAATTCAATTTGTTCTCCGCAAGTAACAGAACTCATCATGAAGACCATTAAAATGGTTCATGTAAGACTCCTAGAATGTAAAGTGTGTTACTACAATCACCTGATATATTTTAGAATTAGACATCAGCAAAACTATCTTTTTCTTTTAAAAGACCACTGATGTCATGGTCTGTCTTTTATTTCACTTTTTTCTGTTTCTCTCACTGAATCATCACAGCATCATTGCACAGCACGTGGGTTTTTTGCCTAATACCTTTCCATTTTATAGTCTCAGATTATGGAGTAAAGAAAAGTTTTGTAAATTTACTTAATCTATTTTTCCAGATTAAAATAAATTTGTTTGGTTCTGGAAAAAAGAAATTTCTAGAATTGCAAATGAACTCACAGAATGGATTTATGAATATAAAAGATCCAATGTTTTCCTTTTCAGCAAATGCCCATTCTATCTAACTGTGAACCTCAACCAATTATGCAAACAATCAGAAAGGAAACATAAAAACAGTTTAGTTTTGAAGCTGTGAGGCATTGAAAATAAGGTTGCTCTATTCATTTCTGCCTTTTTAGATGGAGCTATTAGTGCTGAAATTGAAGCAATTTAAATATCTCTACTTTTTGGTTCTCTGATTTTCCAAACCACTAGTTTCTCCAGGCTCTGAAATTTTAAATTAAATTTTACTTTGAGCTGGGTGAGGGCTCACAACAAAGTGAATTTTTTATCACAGTTTCCTCTGCATTCCCAAACAATTTATGCCTTATCAATTTTAACTTGCAATGACTGTTTTAGTGAAACTTAGAGTTATTGTATAGAACTTCAAATTATCCATATTATAGCTTCATGAAATACTCACTTCCATAAACAGCTATTGGTGTCACTTCTCTTCCAGTGTGATAATTGTTTTCTATTAATGGGCCTTTCAAATAAGGAATTTGTACTAATGATGAAAGCAATTGGATCCTTTCATTCTTGCTTATGCAATCAATCTTTCATATCTGCTTTTACGAAAATAGCACCATGATTGAGACCAAATATTTGCTACATATTTGAAGATTGTCAGATATATTGCATCCACAAATGATTTCTTGGCTCCTTAAAGTTCCCAGGATGAGCTGCTTTTAAAAATCATGTAAGGGTAAAGGCAAACAAACAAGCAAACAGAAAAAAGGAAGACTTGAATATGGTGAATTTGCTCTAAAAATATTTACTGTCAAATATTTTTTGGCTTTTTATTCTTGTAATTTTTTGTATAATAAGAAAAAGGTAAGCCCAAGGAAACTTGTTGCTCAGTTTTATTTTAGGTCATTTTTTGTCGCTTCGCCTTAAGCTAATAGCACAGCAATTTTCCAGTCCCTATTTGCTTTTATAGAATATTTGTTATTTTTTTTTCTAATTCTATTACAGAGCAGAATTGAGATGATTAATGGTGTTCTGATTATCCAAAGTGTGAATGTCTCAGATGCTGGAATGTATCAGTGCTTAGCAGAAAATAAGTATGGTACAATTTATGCCAGTGCCGAGCTGAAGATTTTAGGTAAGTATTGGAAAAGAACAAGCTGGTCCTTTCTCCCCTTTTGAGAATTAATTTTTTTCTTAGACTGTTGTGACAAGGAACAGCTTCTGCCAGTCCAACAGCAGAGCAGATAAAAGTGGTTTCTTTTTATTCTAATTACTTATGTGTGGGTGAGTCCTTTGTTGCCCCAGAGAGCATAGGGCCTTCTGTTAACCAAAATTGTCATTCATACATAACTGACTCAGCAACATTTTGGGAGTATTTCTCATATAAGGCTATTTGGTTCAAATAAATGGAAAAAAGATTTTTACTCCCTCAAACGTATGAGCAGGAGATGAAATTTAGAGGAAGTAAAAGTATTTTAATCTCTGTTAAAATGAATTTATAATTGCCAGTTTGGCCATTATTCAAAGGTAATTATGCATGATCTTAGTTCAAAAAAAAATCTTATGAAATCACCAAAGCTGATAGAATAATATAAATTACATACTTGGGTGAATATCTTCCACAGAAAAGCAAATACACTACATAGTGTTATCCGGAAATATGACAAAAGTGTCATTATCCAAAAGCTGAAGCAGGCAGTTAATGAAGAAAAACTTGAAGAACTTTTCAACAATAATTTTCCTTAAAGCAAACTGTAGCAACACGCAATGGAACAATAGTGATAAGTGCCCTTCTGGAGGATTGAGACAGACTTGTAAGCCTCATATCATCTTTATTAGGGTGTGATGTAGGAGGAAGAAAGGTGTCCACTAAAGTCATTTAGTGGCCATATCAGAGATTAGACCTGCACGTGTGAATCATTCCTATAAACTCCCAGGCAAATGAGTAACAAAGCTATAATTGCAGAAATATACTGTATTTCAGCTAACATTTGGCTCTTTCGGCAAATAACCTTTTGAGTACATTTCACCAATTTCCTAGCTGGCCAACAGTAGAATTTCACTGATGAGTCTAAAAATCATTTCTTTATAGCCATAAAGTTAAAAGCCAAGGACAGTGATTGTTCTCTTTTCATCACTTTTTGGTTTTGGTCATTTGTAATTCAGTCTGCAAACCTATTGGCTACAGCATTCTTTTGCTCTGTTTTTGTATCTGTTACAAAATAGGTATACCTAGTATGTCAGGTAATTGCACACTTTCCTTGATGTTCTTTAATATCAGAAATAGACCTTGTATATTGCTGCAGTAAAATTAGCTTTTCATTTTCTTACTTGAAAGATTGTACCCCTGTTAAATTTTAACCATAATATTGTACTAAAGAAGCAGTTGTGTTTAATTTGCTGCCTTACCAAAGGGAAAAGAACAGAATAAATTGTCCATATAAATATCTCTGGTATGAGGATTAACCAAAATAATGGTAGGAAATTCCTACACATTTGAGGCAATGAAGTGTAATGTCCCAGTAAGTGTAACTGAGATAGGAGCCTTTGACTTTGCAAAAGTAGTTAAAGAAAAGCACAATCAAATGAGATTACTTGAGAACTAATATTCTTTCTTCATGCGAAATTACAGTAATTAGTGTCATTTTGTAATGCATTTATTATCTCAGCTTTTGTTTGTAAACAATGGGATTTCTTAAAAAGTGAAATACTAATAACAAGATATAATATCTTCTATTAAGAAGTTCTCATATTGATATTCCCAGTATTCAGACAAATATAAGAAGTGAAAGCAATAAAATTTCTCTAACAGTAATATTTTCTGTAAGCATTAATTCTAGAGAGTGTGTTTTGAATTGTGGTGGAATTAAAACTTCATTTTGTTTTTAACTATTTACCTCTACCAAGTTTTTGATAAAATAAAAAAAGAATGAGAAAAGTGTAGCTAAAATATTTGCAGTATTTAATTTCTAAAGTTGTTGGATTTCACAAGTAGTTTTACTCTAATCTGCTGATGTGACTTTTTATCAATCTGTGGAGGGATTAAGTTATAAACCTACCATATAATCCTGGCAGCTGATTTCAAATGTTTTGTAAAATTTTGATTTTGACATAATAATTTCAAAGAGAAAAATAGAAATTTTATTCCCAAAACCAAATCTATTTTTCTAATCTTCTATTAGAGCATAATGAAACAGAAGGCTTTGTTTGTTCTCTGTAGCCTTAATGTACTTCTTTTTAACAGCTTCAGCTCCCACGTTCCCACTCAATCAAATGAAGAAAACAATAATTGTCACCAAGGGCCAAGAAGTTGTCATTGAGTGCAAGCCACAAGCCTCTCCAAAGCCAACTATCACTTGGAAGAAAGGCGACAAAGCGTTAAGGGAGAGTAAGAGGTCAGAAGTCTGTTCGGTAAACTAAATATTGTGTTTGCATGTTGGATTCTGTGATATCATATGAAAATGCAGCAAGTGACAGGAACATGGTGAATGTTAGCCTGGGTATGGCATAATTATTTTGTCAAGCTGATTTTTTTGACAGTAGCAACTTTACAGTTTCCACAATATTGAAATGAAAAATCTTAACATTGTTCAGAGATGCAGAGAGATGAAAAGGTGGTGTTATTTTGTGAAGTTTTGTCTCTATTTTTTGTTATTAATTTCAAAAGCCTTTCAATTATTCTCTAGAGGTACTACAAATTTAGTATGTGAGAGTATAAAAGCGTAGAGGCTGAAGTATTCAGGAACACATAAAATATAAAATGTGCTTATTCATTTGAAATAATTTTAATAAGGCAGATTTACAGCTTGATCACAATGGAAGTCTATGTAAGAATAGCTTTAAAATGATTCAGAGAAGGAAAATATAATTCCATTATAGGATTTAATTATATTGGTAATTTCTGTACTCCACAGCACATCTGTTTAACAGATTATGCTTGATTAAATAAGTTCTGTCCAGCTTTGTATGGTAAAAGTAGTTTAAGCACTGCAGGTTAAATGCCAGATGTAATTGCACTTTACAAGATTGCTTATCTGTACATGAGAATAGTTTTGCCATTCTGCACATGGTCTTTAAGTACAAAGAGCAATCTTTTCCTCTTTCTGGTAATGTACTGTGTGAATGAACCATTTAAAATGGCATGTGTAGTATTAATCAGAAAGATAAAAGCAAGCCCCCCTTTTGCTGAATTTTTGCAACACTGAGGGAAGCAGTAGAGTGCATCTGTCCTCAGCTGCAAAAGCTATTCTGCTCAAGTGTGCTGTATTTTCATCTCGCAACATTTGTTTTGTTCTGAAAAGGAAAAATGGGTAACTTCTTGTACCATATTGAATTTTTTTTGTTGAGCAGGAGAGAACAAAACAGTATTATAAACAACATTTTACTAACAGGTGTGGGTTGTATAACTTGTATTGACAATATGACAGATTAATGTTACAAAGGAGCTGAAAAATATCAAATATTGTGACACTGATGTCTCTATGCTCTACCTACACAGTTGATACTTTTCACTGCATGACCTTTTCCTCTCATCTCCACGAAACCCACTATGATTTCTCTGATCATGATGTGTAAATCACATTTTAATCCAAGACCAGTAAAGCATTTTGGTAATTACTTTATGTCTGTACAAACATAGTCGAACTCTGAAGTTAAAATCTTACGAAAAATAGATCTGGAGTTTCATTTTTTGGTATCTGTAGCTTTTAATACTAGCTTGTTTTGACAGAGGCTGGAACAGGAAATGATGAAATGTGGAAAATGAAAAGCTGGTTGAACTATTTCAGATATTTAAAAGCAGAGGGTTGCATTCAACTTAATTTTTTAGTCAGCTGTTCAAGGATTATCTTGTGTCATTCACAGCAGTTTCCCTGCATCTCCTGTTTATAGAGGGGTGGGCATGAGAGGAGTATCAGTTTCAAGGGAATTCAGTCCTGCCTGTGTACAGTACAATTTAAACAAAAATAATAGAGTATCTTTTAAGAGAAAGTGAGAAAGCCTACCGTGATTTGTGAAATGAAGTGTAAATCAATGAAGATAATATGTGTGTTTCCATGCTTTGGGCACTCTGAGAAGGAAGGAACTCTGTTAAACATTTTTAAAAGGAATAAACTGAAATGGTAAATATATCAATATACTTTAAAATTGGGCTTTCTTCATAGTCTGTTGATAAAAAGTCCAGAAAAAAGAAGAAAAAATAAAAAATGAAAAAATTGGGAACTGTCATCCGATGAGTTTGCATCAACAATTAAGTCCTTAGCGATTAAAAAATAATAAGTAATTTTAAAATAGCAAAAAACTAGCAACATTCCAGTTAAGTATTAAGGAAGGGTAAGGATAAAACAGTATAATATAATTTTTCCTCTTCGAAAGTGTGTGTAACAAGTGTGCATTGTGCTTAAGTTTTGTGAAGTCTATGAGCCCAGGAAAAGAATTTGATCCTTTTATCAACATCAATAAAAGAGAGACCTTCCCCTCTACAGCAAAGAAAAAATTTCACTTAACCAGTGGGACTGCTATTATCTATACCATGTCTTCCAAACTCTGTTGCCCTTTAGGTGTTTTTTATACAACAAAACTTGTTGACAGAAATACCTTTAGCAACATTTCCATAGGTAACTGAAGAAAAGGTTGATTGTTCTTGTGGAACTCCTGGCTGGGCACAGTTCTCACTGCAGTCAGACCTTGACTCAAGCTCCTGGAATTTAATGCAGTCTGAAAGCCTCAAATGTTTCAGATTCATTGGAAAGCCATGCGCTTGGGAACATAACTGTGGAAAGCCTTCATTACCTTCATTTCTAAGTCTCTTTTACCTTCAAATAAATTATCCTTTTCAAGGCCTTCATATTCATAGTAGAGCTTGATCCCCAGAAATCATTTTGAGCAGCCAGGTAATTTGGTTCCTCTTGGAAAGTATCTGCATATTGTAACAGGTTTTTTCAACTGAGTTCCAAATGAGTGTCAAATCTATGAGATAGTCTCAAAAAAATTAGGGTTATATATTCAGTTATGTCAGTTATTATATATCAGTTATTTGCTGACAAAAAGCATAGCTCCAAGTTTTACAATCTCAAAATACATTAAGTCTGATTAAATTACTTCTATAGAAAGATAGTCATTTAATAAAGTTTCTGAAGTGTTTACAATTCATCCTATTAACATGGATAAAGAGCAAGAACTGATCATTAGAACTGTTCAAGAACTGAACATGATTGCACTGAAGCAAAAGAAATTAAATAAAACATGTGATATTGGAGATCTTCTATGCAGAGACTAGAACTTCCAAAGATCAAGACAGTCTGTGAAGCTTACTGATACAAGACATTTTATCATCAGCGTTTGAACTAAACCTAAGTGTCTTTCATACATCATTATCTCAGTGAGTCATTAATACATTAAATCAAAGATAATTTCATCAGCAATTTCACCTAGCAGTTCAAAGAAGGGAATTTTTATACTTCTATTTTGGAATTAGAATACAGCTGAGCCCAACACCAATGTCAGTGGTGTAGGTAGACAACATATTTAAGCGACATATTTTCATTAATAACCTATCAACAATTAAAATTGATAACTAAATTTGCTAACCACTTGTTTCCATGTTCCTTTGTCGGGCTGGTAAATGATTGTGTCTCATTTATGGCAGGCTGTGATAATGCATGCTCTGGTTATTGATTTGAACAATATTTTCAGCCATAAGAATTTGTAAAGAACTTTGGAATCTTTTAGTTCATAAGTAGTTTTTGTTTTATAGGAAAGGGGATTATATTGGGATCAAAGTCTGAAAAAAAGTTCTTGCTTTGAATTTTAGTAAACAGTTTGGTTGGAACTTTGCTTTAGAACCTAAAAAGAAAGAATTAGGCCCTTGGGAAAGAGTTCAGTGACCAGAATATATTTTTGTGAAGTTTCTGAAATATTTCAATCAGATACTTCTTAAAGTGTAATCAAACCATCACTTACTACTTTAGCATCAGCTTCTAAACAAGACCAAGACCCAGCCCATTCCGATCACAAAGCCATCCAGAAGACTGTTTATAATTAAACATTTTTTAACTTACTTATCAAACTAAAAGAAAGCAACAAAAGTGATATTTTGTAGACCGTAAATATTATAATACACACTAGAATGGACCAGAACTTTATGTCAGTTGCACCAATATAAATCATGAGTTCTACTAACAAAGTCAATTATTAAATTCAGGACAAACATTTTTTAATTTTTTTTTCAGCTCCTGTGTTCAGGCATCAGGTGTTTTATAACTGTTTACAACTGCATAAATTTTTGTGAGTCATTACTCCATGAGTTGTAATCCCTGTTTTTTCTCTTTCTTAAAGACATCTTCTTTTCTTGTCTCCATTGCCTTGTAGTGGTGACTACAGCTGATGTTTAAACAGATACACCTCAGGGGGGTGTCAAAAGTGTTGAAAAGTCTCATAAGCCCTTGTTCATCTGTTTTTGTGTTTTCTCATACAACTAAAATATTGTCCTCATTAAACTTAAATTTTTACTCTAGCTCATTATTTCTATTACATATACATTAATTATAATTAAAATAATTTGAAAGCACTCTAGCAGTGGAAATGTTCTTTTTAGTCCCTATTTTTTCTTTTATTATGACTACCAAGTAATAAAAATAAAAATAATAATTTTAAAAGCACAGTTTAATCAAAAAATATGTCACTGAGGAAGAAAGCACAGCTTAAACAACAAATGGGTAACAGAGGAAACAGAACTTTTCTAGTCCCATTTCTCTGCTGCTTTATTTTGGTTTTGTTCTTTTCCTTTTGAAGCTTCTCAAATTATAATGCTTTTTAAATAATTTTTTGTTTTACACTGTAATTTGTGTGCAGATTAGTACTTAATTTTTAAAAATATCAAAATACAGTGATGACCTAATACGTATGTATTCATTGGTAATGTAGTTCTGTGTTTATGGATTTTTTACTTTCCATATGATGCAGTGGCACAGTCTAAGCTTTCTCCTTCACCTCACAGAACAAGCTGTGCAGAAAAACATTAACAATCTCTGAAGGCCAGATTCACTGTAGATCACCAAGAGTAGAACAGTGCCAGTCTCTCTGTGCTCTCTGTGGCCACTGTGTAATTGCTCATATTGATCCACCTGTGTCCCAGATTAACTTTTGCTGAAGACCTAAATACACTGAGCATTTCTGTGGGGAAAATAAATGGTAGCAAAACTCCACCTGCCACTTCAAATCTGTCACTTTTCTTATGGTGCAATTGGCTTTCTGTGTTCCACTTCTCTTTGAAGGAGCTCTGGATATAAGATGAGAAAACTTGGTATGTTAAGCAGCAGAGGGAATTTTAGATATCTTGAAAGTAATAGGCTGGGTTTGGTCAGGAAACAAACTTTAGCATCCCTATTCTTGAAATGCAATGCACAATCACTGCGGCAATTTTTATTGATTGCAAGTGGGTAAAAACTTTTTCCTTTTTTTCTGAATGATATAAAATAATTACAGAGCAGCAATGAGTGGCATGGAGCTCTGGATAGCACCTGGTCCACTCCCAGGATCAGAGCAGTGTCAGCTAGAACAGATTGCTTAAGGTCATGTCTAGTCAGGTTTTGAGTAACTCCAAGGAGGGAAACACTGCAGCCTATCTGGGAAATTTGTTCCTACTAGAGTTAAGCACCCCCACATAACAGAAAAAAAAAAAACAAAAAAAAAACAACAAAAAAAAAAACAGCATGCCAAACAAATCCAAAAAACCAAAAAAAACCCTTTTAATATTTAAATGGAATTGATGTTTACATGAAGTTTCCTGCATTTCAGTTTGTGCCCATTGTCTCTGTCCTGTCACGGGGAATCACTGAGCATCTAACTATGCTTACTTCATCCTTTCTGAGTGTATGCATCAGTTGATCAGTGCCTTTAACAGCTGGGAGGATCTGATCTGTAATAAATGTGGCCATATAATGAATTTATATCAATGCTTCTTCCATGACATATTAAATTCTCCATTCAGATCTGTGCCAAACCTGCCTGGCCACCAAAACTCATAAAATGGAGATGTCACTTCCCCATACAAAACCTGCCTGGTGTGTATTGCCATCTTGCAAAGTTACGTTCTGCTTGAATATTCTTCAGTTACTGTGTGCCTCCTATCGCAAATCACAAATTGGGATGGATTTGCAGCCAGAGAGAGGCCTGTAGAGGCTGTACGTTGAACAGCAAAGAAAGTGTTCTGACAGTTATTCCCTTAATATTACAAATAAAATTACTAGATACTGAAAATAGAGAGATATGGATATTTTTGAAGTCACTGAATATCAAAAATATGGATAATTATTTATGAGGAAATTTTGTCTTCATAGGTATGTGGGTACAAAATTGTAAGCCATACATTGACCTGTGAAGAGCACAAGAACACTTAACAGTGCTCATTAGGTGAGAATCATCCTCTATAGGTACTAAATTTAGAATAAAGACACCAGAGAGGACAAACTGTTCAAGCTGAATGTAACAATACACGAGGGAATGAATTGATGCTTCTAAAATTTTTCCTTGAACTAGTCTTGCTTTATTTTGCTTTCTTTCAGTTATGTTTCTCTAACATTCAGCGGCTGTAAAAGAAGTCAGAGAAAAGAAATAGAAGAAAGAGATCTTTTACAGGGACATTAAATTCCAAATACAAATATTATACAAAGACACAGGGAAATCTGGTGGTATTGCTTTTTACCTACCTTCAAGTCAATACTGAAATCTTTGAACTACAGAAGTAGCTGTCCTGTATGCCTAGATATTTCATCTGCCCCACTTTGCTATGTAATTAACAGAAACACATAGAGCACTTAAATCTAAAAATATCATCGTTCAAAACAATAGAAATAGATTTTTTTTATAGTCTTTGGTCTCTCAAACTCCTTCATTTTCAGTTTTGACAGGTTCTTATTACAGTTTTTCTTTTCACTCTATTTAAGGATCTGTCAATGTTTCCATTCTACGTTCCTATTTTAATAGCTTTTAAGCTTAATTAAGATGGAAAAAATCAAAGAAGGAAAAGACGGGTGTTTCAGAGCAGCAGCAAGAAAAACATTGTGTTTGTGGGCAAAATTTGTATTCAGTTTTATAAAGTGCTTTGATTTGTACATGTTGTGTTATGGTTTTGAATATGACCATGCAGCATAGGTATATATCAGATATTTTCTTCATAATCATGGTAGTAGCTTTTCAAAATAATTTCAGTTCCATCTAACTGTGGTTTGTATCATTTGTTTGAACTAAAACTATGGATCGTGAAGGCAAAAGAAAGTTTATGTGGGCAGAAAATTATTCTGAATCATATTTTTCTGTTTGTCTCTTTGTCCGTGAATTACACCAGGTTCAACTTGTTCTTGGCAGAAACTGAAAAGTTCAACCATTTTAAGTTGCTGACAGCACAAGATATTTGATCTGCTGTCTATGCCTTGAATATCTGCAGACAATTAAGTATCATTTGAGCAAAAAGTTCATGAATTTTGATTTTAACCATTATTAATTTCTCTGTTGCTGTTATAAATGGCTGCCTGTTTGTTCACCACACAGGTAGAATATGACAAGCCATCAATGGCCTAAAGGTTTATTTTGCTTAAGGCTCTTCAGATTCTGACTTTCAGCATCATTTGCCCTTAAAAGAAACTTCATCTAAAAATCTTGGGAATTTAAACACTTGTGCTACCAACTCATCCACAGACTCCCAAGGGGAAATTTAATGATTGAAAAGTAGTGAAGAAAGAAAATACCCAGGACATTAAGAAAGAGAAGCTTCATGACAGAAACTCTAATCTTCCTGAGAGAGTTCTGCAAGTCACTTCTTTTCATTTTTTGCATAAATCATGGTCTAATTTAGCTGTGGCAAGCTCATAATGGGAATTAGAGTGCTGGTTATAAAGTAGAAAAGGGAAACAATGATAACCTTGACTAAGTAGTAAAAACAAATGGCAAGATCACCCCTTGACAAAAGGAGTCAGTTCCAGAGCATCATTGTTTTACTAACTGAGCATATTACATGAGGTTTTAGAACATAATGATTTAGCCACACACCTAAACAAATCTCAGTCTTCAGTCATGTCTTCTTACAGAAAACATGATTAAGGAAACAGTCCAGTACCCAGAAATACTAAATGTTATGTGCTTTGTGGACTTTAGGCAAGAGACTTGCTTTTTTGTATCTATGTGTGCAGTTAGGCATGGTTTCAGTGACAGACTGCTGAAATTTCCATCCCTGCTCACAGGCCTCTTGCTTTACAGTGAAAAGATTCAGGAATCCAGTTCAGGTGAATAATAACCCCTTTATTTCACTTAAGCTTTGTTGTCTGGATTTTGTTTTGTTTTGTTTTGTTTTGTTTTTTGCTAGATCATTACCCTTGTCATCAGGTCTTAGAGATGCAGTCATGCCTGTGCCAGAGCAGCCCAGGAAGGACTGGAGCCATGGACTGGGACAGGTGGTCACAGCAGAGTGTCCAGGAGAGCACACACACCTGCTCTCTCATTTTCCTGCCTATACATGCTCTGTACCAGTTAGGGCAGATGATTAACCCACACACGAAGTGAAAAGCTGCCTTGTAGTCCCAGGTGGGATTTCACAGGGATGCAATAAACTGAGCTATTCAGCAGTTAGCTCTGGCTGGATTCTAGCCTCTCTCAAATAGCTGCCCCACGTAGTCCCTAATCCTAGGAGGCTCAGCATGCCAAAAGCCAGTCCTGCTACCCTGTCTGCATGCTGCCACCATGTTTTAAAGGCTAACATCATTGAATGGATGAAAGCATTTCTGTGATAGCTGACTTCACCATATGGGGGGAATGTGCCTATTTATTTTCCTGATGGAGAAATAATCACTGTTTAAGTGGTACAGTACATGGGAGTGTTACCTCAGCCAGAATCTCTGGACATTATCACTGAATTAGTCACAAGATTAGTAATAATTTCTACAGCTCAGTGACATGTAACCATAAAGCAATAAAGTGTTTCAAGGCTCAAGGAACAAAGTTGATTTTTAGATCAGAAAAAATTAGAATGTAAGAGAGGTTCCCAAGGCATTGTGGGAAAGGTGTACCATGAACTCAGATCTTTTGGATTGAAAAATTTTGTCAGACTCTAGAATATGAGCGTGTACTTAAATCATAAATTTTAATTTATAGCACATATTGCATTTTAACTGATGCTTAGTATTTTTAAATCTACCAGTCAGCATCCACAGTCTGTGTGGAGGCTACAAAGATCTTCTATACATGGGCTGTCAGAATTCATTTTGCACTGGAAAATTGCCTTTACAGGGAATATTCTTCCTTTTCTGTCATAAATCTAAAATAATTAGGGCAGCTTTTCAACAGATTATCATCTATTGCATCTAGATTTAGTGATCTTTGTAACTATATTGTGAAGTTTATTATTAAACTTCAAAATTTATGAGGAATTTTTGATGCCTTTGACATCTTCTCTCACATTATGTTCTGACATTCTCCAGTCTGTCAGTCCAGAAACCAATGGATTCCGTATTTACATGCTAATTGGTCACAGAGAAGAATAAGTCTATACATATTTTTAAAAAGTTAGATATATTTTGCAGAAAATTAAATTTTGTGCAAAAACTTTAACCAATGATTCATTATTTGGAGAAAAAAAAACCTATGGTAGAAATTGGCTTTCTAATGTCATTAGTAAAAAAAATTACAGTAGTCTAAAAAACAATGCTACAGTTAATCCACATAGTCATGATAGAAGATAGTGAAGTGACTCTCTCAAGATCAATGATCTTCAGGTGTCTGTCTGCCTAACTTTATGAACACACTTCAATCCAGAAATGACCATAAATTTCCTATCCAATCAGCAGTCTCAGTGGTGTATTTCTAAGCAATATTTGGCAATGAAACTCTGTTATACAGCAAAAAGACACTCTAGGTCAGAATAAGGGATATCTGTCCTGTTTGCATTTTGCACACTTCCAATTACTGTAGGACCTCAGTCACTGCTGTTGTACAGGTTCAGATTTGCTTCAGTGTGAAAAATAGACACCGCACTTCCTCATGAACATTTCATGCCATTTTATCTACAAAGAAAGCCAAAGTATTCCTTTTTTTAAGTACTATGAAAATTAGTGTCACAAATCAGTATCACACTATTACTGAGGATGGGTTACATTCATTGTCTTTTAAAAGTATCAGTCTCATGGTCTCATTTGGACAAGAGGTTAATTGAAAAGAATTTTAAGTGTAATGTTTCTCCCTAGAAAATTGTAGTGAGAAGGCAAGAATTTGACAACATTTATGAAAAACAACATGAGTGATCTATCACTGCTTTTAAATTGTAAATTCATTTACCACTGGGAAAGACACTATCTCTAATAAGATATAGTTGTGTATAATATGAATTTTACAATGGCATATTACCAGTATCAGTGACAATCACATTACTCTGATATTAGTGACTTCCATGTAAGTAGATTTTCCACATATATATCTGAGATTCCCGTATTTCTCATTTTTCTTTTCAATGGCTGTATACAGCTACTGTCCGTACAACAAATAAATGAAAGTCAGAGGGAAAAGAATCATAAATACAACGCACACAGGAAGCTTAAAAATATACCAAGGCTTCCTTTTAGTAGACTAGCCTTGAAAAGGAAAAAATGTTCTAATAAAGCAAGCAGTTGAGGCATTTGATATTTGTAAAGGCTTTTAATGAGCATTCCTCAACCTTATCCTTCCCTTCCGCTTTCCTCTTGCTTAATCCTTTTAAAAATTATTTCTCCAGTTTCTGGTTTTCAAATTTAACAATTAAGAGCTTCTAAATTAATATGCTGATTAAATCAAATTATTAAAAATTATTTAGTAAAATTAGCACCAACATTAATATCTGTAGCACTTCACTGGACCTAATAGTCTAGTAGACTTTTTTTCTCCTGCTGCAGCAGCCTGTCATCTCTGTACAGTCACTAACATGATTTTATATGTGTGCTCACTGACTATTATCTCTTTGCCTATATTCACAGCAGACATAATAAGCTTAGGGGTGGGAAATGTATCATTTAAATTTTAACAAAGTGTCATTAACTGCACCAAAATAATTGAAACATATTTAAAACATTTTAAATTTGGAGGTTTTAGATGAAAACTCAGGAAAACATATGAGAAAATTTTGTTATTTTCATATGTGTGTGTGACTTAAGGTCACATTGCACTAATTCCCCTCATTACATACTCAGAAAAGTGATGATATGGTATTGTACCAATGTAAAAAGGTGATATGGTATAATAGAAGTATGGTTATGTTGGAATCAGAACAGGCACATGCTGAAGCTGCTAAGTGTTTGATGTAGCTTCCATAAACTTTCCAGTGTTACAAAGTTCCCAAACCATTGAGCAGAAGGACCTTTCATGACCCCGCTTTTTATAATTTTTGTAGGAGTGACCTCTTTTAATGTTCTCAGATCGATGCATTACTTCTTGTTTGACAAGAACAGCAATCACTACTCAAAGGAATCTCTCAGACTTTTGTCTGCGGCTGTTTGTTAATCTCATTATTTTACCCTGTTATTTTTGCAATTTCATACACTTTTTGCTTAAATCCTCAAAAAATTTCTCAATTCTTCAATATGTAATGCAGCTATATAACCCCAAGAACATCCACTGGTGTAGTTCATTTGTCACTACTAAGGCAAGTGACATGTGCTAAGTGGTAATTTTTTCTTTTTTCTAAGGAACCCTTCTTCCCATGGAACATTAAATCTTCACGGTATTTAGTTTAGAACTGAAAAGGTTTTCTGTAGCTTGACTGCAAAGTTATCATTATCCAAAAATTAATCAGTATTTATTTTTGTCTAGCAAAAATTGAGACAGCTCTCCTCACACCAAAAATTGCAAATAAAAGGTTCCAGATAAGAAAGAGCCCAAATAAGCCTAAAAATAGTCTCAGCCTATATTTATAATTCTTTGCCATGGCTTAACCCCAGCCAGCAGCCCCACACAGCCACTTACTCACTCCCCCTCCAGCAGGATCAGGGAGAGAATCAGAAGAGTGAAAGCCAGATAACTGATGGATTGAGGAAAAGACAGTTTAAGAGGGAAAGCAAATCCAAAACATAGCCCCATACTACCCATTAGAAAGAAAATTATCTCTACTCCAGTCAAAACCAGCGCAATGTCCACAAATTTCTTGGACTCATTGACAACGTCTATTTTTCTTATATATTACTACCCAACTTTGAAACACTTTTACTTTTTACTCTTTTATTGTCAGCAATTTTTTAAAGCTTCCTTTCTCTGACTCCAGTACATCTTTGCTCTGAATGGATCCCAATATCCTTTAGTAACAATCCAAAGTCCAAATTATTCAGTCATCAGTTCAAAGCAAAATGTTTTGGAGCTAGTTAGCAAAAACATTATTAAAAAACAAACAAAACCACAAAAACGCTTATTTTTATTTTTCAAATGATCTTTATTTTCTTTTTTATTTCTTTTATTTTGTACTGTTCTGTTACATTGCACTGCTCCTGGGAAGCATGACTGTTCAAGTATAATTGAGATTGGATTCTGTTTCTAGAAGCCATCTAATCCAACACTCCATCCAAAGCAGGACTAACTGCATCATGTTTCTCAGGAGTTTGTCCAGGCCAGTCTTGAATATCTCCATGAATGGACCTGTCTTGTCAACTTATTACAGTATTTGGACACTTTCACAGTATGTTTGCTTCTTGATATGTTGCCACATATTCTAATTTGTATCTGTTATCTTTTATTTGTTGTATCTTCAATTCCAGCTCTGTTTTCCCCATGCTCTACAAAAGATGGATATAAGCAGAAAAAATAAAAAAAAAAAAAAACAACAAAAAAAAACCTATCCATACTATCCATAACCTTATTTTCTCCAGGCTGAAGAAAATAACTTCCAATTTTTTTACCCAGCCTCTACTCATTTGTCATGCACTTTCACCCCATGAACATATTTGTGTATTTTTTCTGGACTGACTCTAGTGTGTTAATGTAATCAGTGTGTCAGATACAATCCCAAGAGGAAAACAATTGCCTCTCTGAACCTGCCAGCTGCCTTTTACTAATGCTGAAAGGGGTTGGCCTTTTCACTGCAAGGACTCATTGCAGACTCATGTTCAGCTTGGTGTCAACCAAGACCCTAGGTCTTTCTCTGCAGACCTGCTCTTAGCTAGTCATGCACAGAGCTCTTCTTTACAGATGTAGAACTTTATAAAAATGCCAAGGTCTGTCTCAGTCCATTTCTCCACCTGCTGAAATCCATCTGAATAACAATCATGCTCTACAGCATATCTATCACCCTCTCCATTTGGTCTGTGAACTTACGGCATGCAGTCCTTGCCATTGTACATGACATTTAAAGGACAGTAAACAGCAGCAGCCCCTCTACAGGGCTATAAGGAATGGCAGCTAGTAACGAGCCACCAGCTGGATTTTGTATCACTGAGTACAGACTTTTGAAATGGAATGTAACCTATTCACTCCACACAAAAGCTTGGCCCAGGATCAGCTGGCCTTGACACCTTCTCTGACGAGTACTCCTCCTCCTCAGCTACTCCCAGGGCACTCTGCTTGTCCTGAAGTTACAGATCTACAGGAGTAAATGACCTACAGGCCAAGATTCAGGAAGACTGCTGTTGCCTGAAATCACATGTTTCGAGTCTTCCCCATCTTGAGAGTTTCCATCTACAGTTCTTTTGAGTGCAGTTTCTAGCTGACCCTCACTTTTTGTTTCACATAGCCTGGGCTTTTGTCTCTTCAGGGTCTCTGAGAACAGCATGTCAGTCATCTGTCAGTCACCTATCTGTCCCCTCTGATGAACCACAGCCCACATGCACTGCTGCACTAGCAGCTTCTGGGTCTATGGCAGCGGCTCTCCAGCCTGACAGGTACTTGGGTGCCTCTCAAGCACCAGCCAAAGTGGGATTCAGGTCAGTTCTTGACAGCAGACAGCTGAAGACAGAAAGCACAGGCTGTCCCTAAGAAGAAAGCAACCAAGAGAAGCTTCCTGTTTGCTGAAGGAAGCAAAAGTCTGGAAGACAACCTCATCAACAGCAAATCACCAGTAAATGCCAGAAGAAACTCTCAAAAGATGGGAACTACAACAGTAACAGCTAGTTCCCATTTGCTGTGCTTTGTGAACTGTGTGTGCTCTATATACAGATGATTTTTTGATTACACATTTGCATTTTCTCATCTCGGATGGGAGCATTTCTCAACTTATCTTTTTCTCAGCCATTTCCTTGTCACCACTTCATTTTATGTCTACCTTATATTTATAAACAAAATATAAGTTAAAAAAGAATAACACCAAATTTTCTAATTACCCCGTATTATAAGTCCAAGCTAAACTAAGATTTTGTAATTATTTAATCAGAGGAGAAAAGAAAGAATTCATTTTTCTGTAAGTGAGTGATAGTTCAGTGCTAGGGAGGGTTAGTAGGAGGGTAGATGGTTCACCTGAAGCTTGAATCTGCATCAGGCAGGTTTGTGCAAGGTAGTGGTTGCTCTACAGCAGACTGATGGAAGAGCCAAACATGATTCTAGGACGTGAAGACCATGTACTGCAACACAAGTGACATGCATCAGCTTAGATTTCTCTCTGCAACACAAGTGACATAGTACTCAGTGACTCACTTCTGGTTCAGAAATGGATCCACTTCAACTCAGAAACTGAAATTGCTTATATTGTAAGCAAATTTTCCAATAAATAAAGCTTTAAAAGTATCAACATTGATGTATCTATAGTTTACCTTAGACCTTAAGTGGATGCAGGACAAATTATGCTAAACAGTTCAGACTTCATGACTGACATCTCTATAGCTTCAGACTAATCTTTGACAACCTACCTCCTTGTTTTAGGATTTCTCCTTATTCTGATTTCATGCATCGCTAAGCTCTGAAAAATTCCTGTCTCAGAGCACAATATGCACTAGTTTTGCTCTGAAAACTTTGTAATGAGAATTCTAACATCTATTGCATTTTTTTCTAAGTAAATAAGAGAAGTAAAAGACCCCCAATGATAACATTGCCTGAGTCATATGACAAGAGGTGCTGTTTTTCACTGCTATGTGTTTCATGCCAATTAGGAATAAACTGTACCACGTACTTTATCTCTGTACTGAATACCTTTTAAAAGAAAAGCAGTATTTCTGGGGACTTAAAATTCCTAGTGCTTCGGGACCTAAGTTCAGCATTCAGAAAGACACATCAACTGAAGTTTTTATCACCAGATTCCCCATAGTAGTGAATTTATCTTGGAACAGTTTTTGAGCACTTCCTCACTTTCACATGCAAGGCACAGTGTACTGTATGTAGTTGTGTTGTAGTGTTTTGTTCGGCATTTTCATTCTGTGCCCCTTTTCAGCATCTAGGCCCACACAATAGTTCTTTGTTGTCCACTGGTTACCCACTCAGGGATATCTTACATCCTCCTTGATATTCCATTAATACACCGTGGTTGCTAAACTCTAATGTCAGCTTAAAAGACTCATGCAATTCAGACTATCGAATTTAAGCACATGTGCTTTTTCCTTTAAGACATTATTACTTCTTGGTGCTTGACTTCTGCATTATGTCTCGACCGCACTTTCATGTGGCACTGAAATAAAAGCATATGCTAGAAAGTATAATCCAGAGTATAATTCTCTTCATACTGAACAGAATCCCTTGTGTCTAATACAAAATCCTATAAAAGGAAATACTTGCAGCCGCAGCAGTAAATGGATCCTTATTTATTAAAATTCATTTATTCCTTAGCAAGGGACTTCCTGTGGGGCTGAATGTAATTTGCCCTAATATTAATGAAAAAAATTGTCACTGTAAAAACATAATATTGAAATGAACTAATTCAGACACTTCCAACAGGACCCCAGAGTGTAGGGAACTGACTATACACTGGTCAGATAATAAAACCAGGAGCACCATTCATTTGCAGATCATATCCTCAATTTTTTAACATTTAATTCTGCTGTTAATAAATTTTTATTTAACCCCTATCTGTCTACTACTTTTTCTTTATGTGTGTGTTCATTTCTGTATACATGTGCGCTTTTTTGTTGGGGTTGGGTTTTTTTTTCATTTTTAACGTAGATAATTTTGTTCCACAGATGAGGTATCATTTTAGAAAATAAGACATAAAATACAAATTTTTAAAATATTTCTAACAAATCATTGGAGTTAAACTCACACATAAATTTTTTTTTATGACGGTTACATGGCATTTCCTTTAGTGCCATTCACACAGGTTTGTGAACAGATAAAAAGCATATTGCCTGTATTCATAAGGGTTGAAATTGTGGCACCATATTTTTTGCTCTGTCATCCATTCGGCCTGAAAACTGGATGCACAAATGGCCTAGCAATAGGTAACTCTACCTTGCTGATAGCTTCTCTCCAGGTTACTGCAGAGAAGAAGTCCTACTGCCCTTTTCAGCTCATTAGTTCGGTAAATAAACAAAAATTAGGTTTCTCTTTACCTTGACATGTCACTTGAATTCATTTTCAGATGATCAGTCTTCAGTTGAATTTCTTTCCATGGACAACTTCTCCTCAGAGCCCAGACATGTTCGTTAGAATTACATGTGGTAAATATCTCTCAGTGATATGAGTTCAACTGAGTAAAGCCAAAGGATAACTTTGGATATTATCTCCAGGTGGTTATTCACAAACATATGCTTTTTTATACATTTATTTATTCTGTTCGTCATCATTTTAAGAACATTAAGTGAGAAAGTACTGTAGTTTAGAGACTTCATCTTGTGTCCTTTCAAATGATCCAAACAACTGTTCTTTCTCCCCACTTTAGGTCCCTATGTAATGCATCTATTTATTTCAGGGTGTAACAAAGTGTAGTTTACCTTTCTGTATATTATCTTCCCTACGTCATAGCCCCTTTTCCAATTTCTGTAATAATTTTCAAGCTGTTTATTTACCTAGTTTAGTTCTGGAACCATTTCCCAGAAATAATTTTTTCCCTTTACTTGAGAAAAAAAAATCCTTTCAATTTTTGTATCTTTAACTTTATAAAAATAATTTTACCCTACATTCCGGTCTTTGTCCAGTGAGTTACTTCCCAAGGTTTAATCTGTAACCAAGTCACTGAGCTTCTACCTTTTTTCTCAGGTCCAGTACCCAGGAACAAGGTTGGAAAAAAAGAATCGGTTTTCTATGATGACCAAGGTTCCCGCATTAACCATATTTACTATTTATTATTCAATCCATGCCATAGTCTCCAACTGTGACATGATTTTAGGAGGCATTTTTTTTTGCTAATATTTCAAAGATATCTTCCCAAACCCAAACCTGAGACTTCCTGCAATCCTTTCAGAGTTATAGACTTTCCTAACTGATCAAACTGAAAGAAATCAGCTCCAAGGAGTTGATTAATTTTAAATATCATGTTGAATATTTTCAGAACCTAAGTATTATCAGAACATAGCATTCACAGTTAAATTTCTCTCTACTTTGGGCTTCTCAGCAGTTCTTCAAGTATCAACCTGAACTATGGTATGAGCAGAGTAACAAAGGTTCCAGTGAGGAGGCTGCAGGCAGACACTGCCCCATCAGCCCCATCTGTGAAGTTCTTGGTTGAGAGAAGGATTGGAGAAAGATTTGAGGGGAAGAATACTCTGAATACAGACAATTATGTTAAAATTCTGCTTAACTTGTATGTGGAAGTCAGAAAAAAATAAGGCAAATACCTTCCTAATGCAGAAGAAAGTATCAAAATTTTATAGTTAATTGTGCCTTAAAAGCATGTGAAAAAGGAAATGATAAAATTGCCATCATATATTGAACTACTATCAAATTAACAGTTTAATTACAGAAACAACTGAAGCATTTCACCCACGATATTACGAACATCAAGGTTTACATTGGAATTTCCACAATATACACTTTAAGCAAAAAAAATAAGCAAAAGGTAAAAAACTGTAGAGATTGAACAAGAACAGCTCTGCCAGCAAAAGAAGTGGCTCTCAAGTGAACACAAAGTACAGAAAAAAATGCACTCAACTTTAAAACTCTTGATTCTGGACTTCAAAAGCATTTTCCTTTCTCCTTAAACACTAAGGACAGGAACAACTTCTTGTAGATTGTGGCTTAATGCTCTTTAGTACAATGTTGAAACCTTGCTAGAAAAAAAGAAACACCTGCCATGCTTTTAATGCACATTCTGGAAGCTTAGAAATTTCTCTGCAGCTGCTTTCATTCTCATAGCAGGGTGATTGAAAAAATGAGCATGGATGCCCCAGGTTCTTAGCAGCACTCCATGGATCTCTGCGGTAGATTTCTCTGCAGCGCTATTATCCGTGTACTGTTAACTTAGATTTTGCACTTAGCAAGTGGAGAATTTTGATCAATAGGAGGGATTCTACTCAAGGGACTCTGGATAGGCATTAAAATTACTGAAGCAACTAAATGAAGTCTCAAGGAGTCTTGACAAATTACCAGCTGCTGCTCTTGTCACATTCTTAGCAGTAAACTGGCTGTGAGCAGAGAGCTGCATCAGAAATGGATGAAACATGAAACAGTTAAAGCACTGCAAGGTGACACCTTTCTCATTTTGTAAGATATATTAATTTCCCATTAAAAGATTCATAAGTTGAGCCCAAAACATGACGAAGAACCTTAAATGTCTCACTGAATATTATGTAAGCTTATTATTTTTAGCATTTAGAACTATCACAGATGATTTCTATCATGTAAGCTTATTATTTTTAGCATTTAGAACTATCACAGATGATTTCTATCCCAGGTCTACATAAAGAAAATAATATTATATTTAAATGAATGTAAATTATTCATAGTTATGAGACAAAGAACAAATATGATGAAAATTGAATTCAGGTAAAATCAAAGGATCACAAATGTTAAAGAGCCACCTTGCTTGTCATTGCATGAGTTTATTAGTTTTTAACCAAAAAGTATTGAGCACAACCTGGTTGAACTATTTATAGCCCTTTCACTTCATCCTCTAGCAACTGAATTAGGATCAACAATTTTGTAATTCAAACAGAAGCAGAAAATTGAATGGAATGAAGCAAATAAAATTGCATTTGTTCCTACTCAAGAAATTATTTTTAGATAAAACGATTCAGCCTTCAAAAATGTACAAATAATGCGCTTGCCAGCAATGTTGTCTTTGCATCCGTTGTGATGGGCCCTGCTCAAGCACAGGCAGTTCCCATGTGACGATGCAGATTGGTACAAGGAATGATGTTTATGTGAGCAGGTTTCTTTCTTTGTGGAGGAGATGCAATTTTTTTATTTAAAATCCAGAAGTCAAGATGAAAAGCTGAGGCTTTCTGTGTGGAAAAGCTGGCACCGTCAGTTTGTCCCAGGACACGTTGCTAGTCATGAGACATAAATGTTGCATACAGTTGTATTAGTGAGACTGATAGTCAATATGACACATGAAAACAATAGAAATATTTTCTCTGATGTATGCCAAAGCTCTTATCAGATCTTCTTTAAATGATAAACACTGTTCATAGAATAGGACAGGAGCTGATATGCCCTTTTTTAAGTAAGAGGATATAAATATATTTCTCAGTTAAATGTAAAATTCAGAAAAAGTATATCTAAATCATTGTAAGCTATACTCTAATTTTCTACTGCAGGAAAAAATATATTCCTCTTGTTCATAAATAGCAGCTTGAAAAACTGCATTTAATGAAATTTCCACCAAATTATATGATCACCATGGAATATCTTCATAGTTTGTGATTTATAGACAGGCAGAGGGTCACGGGAACCATTTACCACATTAATGGTGATATACGAGAAACTTTGATTTGGTGGACAGGATCTGAGGCTAAATTATGCCCTGAGAAAGAGATGGGATGTGAATGGGAGCTGTGTGAAACAAACTAGCAGAAAAATGAGGCTGTGACCCGGACTGTGCAGTACCCAGGACTGAGTCATATAATGTTTCCTCTTTCAGACTAGAAACCTAGAAGCAAATGAAACCCATAGATGTTTTACAATATACAAGCCACTATATTGGCCAGTCATGTCCCTGGTCACAAGGCTTTTAGTATTTTCCATCTCGAATAAATCACTTCAGTGAGACTGCCTCCTAACTGGCTTTTTTTAATGTTGACTTGTTATTCTTCTCTTCCTCATCTTATTTACAGATTTCTCACATTTTCAGCCATCATCCACTTGTTTTACAAGTGTATGTGGTTTTACTTAAGTGCTTGAAAAGGTGGACCTTGATTTGCAGTGCAGGCAACTAAAGAAGTTCATTGCTAATAGCTTCCTGAGTAATTGCTTTCAGTAGATGTTTTACAAGGCTTTATTTTTTCACCCATTTTGTTGTTCAGGAAAACACAGGTAATTAAATTTGACACTTCTGTCATGAAACTGCATGTCTAACGTATTATGCAGGAAAAGCCAAAAGGAGTCTGCAGACCTGTGTCGTTGCTACATGCAATTCAGAAACACGTCGAGTTTCCACACTGTTTTGAGATGCTTTTGTGAGCGTTGTGCAGGTGGCAAATAAAGCCATTTTCGTTGCCTCCAGTGTCCTTTTCTCTCTTCCTCTCCTCCTGCAAACACCACAAATTTCCCTCTTCTCCTCTTCATCAAATTCTTTTGGAAATGGATATATTTCACAATTTTTTGTTGGGGAAGCCTCCCATTAAAGTATAAACAACATTGCTGGGATTTCTGTCATGTATACTGCAACTTCATTGTCCTTGGAACTCTGTGGATATAGAAGTTGATTTTGTCCAATCCTTTCTCTAACATTTAGGAAAACACACCTTACTGTTTTCATTATCTGACTTCTATGGTTTTGTAGGGATTTTTATCAGATAGTAATTTTTCTGATCCTTGAACTATTTTATATGATTTTGCATATTAACATTTTTTTAATGACAAGCAAAAGTAACATTGAAAAATGTTTATACATATTTACATGCTATCATTTTTATATAAGCAGTTTCTAACATTAAGAATCCTTAAATATTTGTTCATAGAATTTTTTTTTCTAGGTACTTGCAGGTGTAAGTCAGTATTTATTTACCTGCATTGAAGCTTCTGTCTGTGCAATACAGAACTCAGTTTATTTTAATGTCTGCAAGCTGTATTATCTTCAGTCTTAAACACAGAAAGTATAAACATCAGATTCAACAAAATCATTCGGTATAAATCCCTTTCTAAAAATGAAACGCACTTTATTTTGAGAAGATACCATCACAGACTTTTGATTTTAGAGTAAAAACTCTGCCAAACAATACAAACATTTATTTTCTGATTCTTTTCAACATTTCTATAGAAGACATATATTTAATTTTACTTCCTTTTCTGCTTTTCTTCACTCATGATAGCTAATGCCTGATTTACAGCAATTTATTTTAATTAATTCTGAACACCTGTAACCTGTAATTGATTTGGCACTGATATAAATTTCCTGACTCCAATCCATCTATTGCACTGCCTTCAATCATATTCAACTTTTCCTTTAGATATGGTGGCTTGCCTTAGTAGGGAATTCATTGGTTATATTTTTGCTGTATAAATTCTTTTCATTTATACTTCCTCTCTTCCATTGGTTCAAAAGACTGAGTATAACCACAAGATAAAATTATGCTACAATTTGCACAGTCATTATCCTAGTTAAGTGGGGATTGAATATCTGTAGACTGAAATGAGTATGTTTATTGAAAGGTTCTGACTACTTCTAGGTGCTGAGCCAACATCATCACCAAAGAATCATAGCCTGTTGGGCATTAAAGAAAAATAAATCTTTCAGCTTATAATATATTTTATTTTAATTTATGTTTTTTAAAAAGAGAATATTTTGATATTTTGTTATACTGATACCCCCTTCCAATTTTCTTCAAATATCTTCCTATGTCTTGACAGTTTCAGGCTCAATATGTTTAATTTCCTCAATCTTCTAATTGGAATAGAAGTCTTTCTAAGATGTTGAGCTGTACAGTTCTTTTCTTTAGTGTAGAAAACTAGTGATGTGATCCCCATTTGGAGTAATGAGGGTAAGGTCTCTCTAAGATCCCTGACCTCAACAATTACTGAGGATACCTCTGTCAACCACATTCAGGAGAACGACTGAAAACATAGAACCAATTAAAAGTGCCACAAAACTGTCTTCTAAGGAGACTAATTTTTAACTACACAGAAAAGCCTCTACAGGAATATAGGTGGAAAAAGAACAATTTACATTAAAAACTTCAGGAGATAAGTAACCCTCATCCACCGGTACTACAGCATGAAATACCCACAACAAATGTATATTAATCACTAAGAATATTTTCTGTAAGCTCTGGGGCAAATGCAGGGTTATTTCTTATGGGGGACATATTGAATATATATAGTAAGTATACATTGTAAAGTATATTTATAAATTATAAAATATTTATATTAAATGTTTGTATTAAAATGTGAAAATTACATTATTTATTTTATATATATATATATGTGTTAGGCTATGCATCTGATCATAGGCTTTTATTAGTTGCTACTATAATAGAGGAGATGTGTGTACTGTTTTTAGTAAATGCCATCAAGTTCTTCTTATGATTTTTTCCCTGTGTAATTGAATGAACCATGCACTGAGGATACAGAATAACTACCTGTTTCAGGCAATTCCATGCTCCTTTGCTTGTCTTTATGGTTTATTTTACACTGATCATAATAGCTCTTAAACTGAAACAAAAAAAACTTTAAGAAAACATGTATACGCTAGATTGGATATTGATGAAATGCTCTATGCCAGTAAGAAAGAAGTTTGCATGGCAAGAATCACTGAGATTGCTTGACAGTCTCATAAGGGATGGGGGGAGACATGTGCCTTTCTACTGCTTCCAGGGATACTGCCACAGAAATTAAGCCTAAATTTGAGAAAAGATTTCCAGCAAATGAATGATATAAAATCACTGTTTCCATGTCTCAGTATTTTCAGGTTGGACACTTTTGTTTGCTTTTTTATTTAACCTTGGAAGAGTCTTTTAACATTGCGTCTTGTAAAATACAAATATGTTCCAAAGTTCAGTTCAGTGGAGATAAAGACTGAATCATCTGAAAGCCTTAATTTCTTAGAGTTTTCTGTAGAACATTCCTAAACTGTCAGTGTGCACCATTGTCTTTCTGAATGTACAGAGATGAACTTTAGGGATTAAAGCATGGCTTTGCTAAGGACTGCCATCACCCTAATTCTTTGGATTCCTCATCTTGACTAGGGGGACAGGAGTAATGTTTCTAATTTATTCTGCAGAGGCTTGCAGGGTTAATGAGTCATGTTGTCAGATCACCAGTCAGGTTAGAAGGGACCTAGCAAGACCATTCGTCCTAGTCCTGATCAAAGTGGAATAAACAGTGAATCAGACCTGGCTGTCACAGTACTCTGATGTACTTATGACAATTATTTTTAAATAAATAACAAAATTAATAGCAATCATTTTGGGGGGAAAGAAAATAATGTGTGGCCTCATATTGTGACAATGGAATAAACTGAGTTTGGCAGGAAGCATCATCACAAGAAAACTTAGTCTTGTGTTTATATTTTCAAAATTTGGCTAGTTTCTACACATAGTTCAAGCAAGAACTTGCACGTACCTAGCAGAGAAAAGATTAGTTTTAATTAACATTGGACAAAATATGCTGAAAAAGACCATGGCATTATGGTAGTTTGGGCTTAACTAAAACTATTCAGACTACATATTTTTTCCTTAATTTAAATTAAGAAAAAAGTTTTAGAATTCTTTCTTTTCAACTAAAACAGTTTTTCTTACAAGTGATTCAAGTATTTCTAGTGCAACCTTATATCAGAATACATGGCAGAAAATCCCTATTTTCCTGAACTATAAGACAAGTGCTGTTTAAAAATTTTTTAACTCTTGTAGTAAAAAAAAACCTATTTGAGAATACTTAAAAATTATCTGTCTTGAAATTATTTGGAATACTAAGAAAAAGGAGAAACTTGCTCTGAGAGCTCACTGATTGTGTCATTTGCCTTAATTTGTGAGTTAATATGCTGGCATTGTTCCTGACTGATTTTATCTTTGTTTGAAGCTACAATAGGAACAATAAACGCACTAAATAAATTTACAATTTGGTAACTTTTTAGACCAAAATCTGATCATTCATTTATCTTATAAAAAAGACATAATAACTTTCTGTAGCTTGAGGACCCTGAAGTCTTATGAATTAATATATGTCTTATTAAAAAATGAGCTTATTGAATAACAAAATAGGGCACTCTAACTAGCAGCATTCCTGAGGCAACAATCCTTACATTTTCTGTTTGGTATATTGCAGGCAAACCACTGGCATTGCCTTGCAAGTCAATGTGTTTTTATGAATACAAGCTGATTTTTTTTTTCCTGACTATCTTTTCCTGTATTTCCTACGCTGGAAATAACATGACAAAAGCTCCTTGTTTGTCCTCTGACCAGCTTCTAAAAAGGCCACCACACAATATTTCAGAGTGACACACTTGTGCCCCATTAGCACATTTCTCAGGGTAAATGGGCAAGTTATGCCTTAATTTTTGCCCAGATGGATTTTTTGCATGGTTCATTATCTCCTCTGGTGCCTTTGACTGACAGTGGACTTTTCATATGTGGTGAGCCTGTGAGCAGCTCTTACTTTTACAAACACAGAAAACTGCACTAATGTTTATGCATTTGATGCTTCACTTCAGCTTATACTGATAAAAGCCAAATAAGACTGTGAACCTTGACCCTTCCTTTCTTAGTGTACAGATATCTTAATAATCTCTGCTAAAAAAGGCTTTCATGGTGTCAAGAGAATTGCTTTCTTCCTTCATGCACAGCTCTGTGACAGAGGAAATGTAATGCTCAGTGTCATCTGAGCCCATCATGACCTGTCATGTATGATCAAGAGAAAATTGTCAGAAATGGCATGCGTGGCAAATACACATAAAGGCAAGAGTCTTCAATAGCTCTCAGTGCTTGCAAAGTAGTGACAGTATGCAGTGACTGCTGTAAAGAGCCACTGATCTCAATTATCTTGAAAGCAAAATGTGTCATAGAATCATAGAATACCCAGTTGGAAGGGACATGAAGGATCATCTGGTTCAATCTTTCTTGGCAAAAGCATGATCTAGACAAGATAGCCTAGAAACCTGTCCATCTGGGTCTTGAATGTGTCCAACATTAGGACAAACCACCAGTTCCATTCAGGGGTTATTCCAACGACTGATTGTTCATACTGTGAAATATTTTCCTCTTCTGATCAACTGGAATCTGCTCAGGAGTAACTTGCACCCATTATCGCTTCTCTCTTTCATGTATCTCATCGTAAAATGGAAGTTTCCCCTCTTCTTTAAATAGTGGAGCATGCTGATAAGGTGTGCACTGAGCCTTCTTTTCTCAAGGCTGAATAAATCCAGTTCTCTCAGCTGTTCCTCACGTGTCAGGCTTCCCAGCCCTTTGACCATCTTTGTGGCCCTTCTCTGCACTCTCTCCAGCCTTTCCACATTTTTTGCTATAATAGGGACCAAAACTGAATGCAGCACACCAGATGTGGCCTGAAAAGCACTGACTAGTAGGATAATGACTTCTTTAACTCTGCTACTGGTGCCCTTCTTGATGCACCCCAGCATCCTCTTTGCTCTCCTTGCTGCAGCAACACACTGCTCATATTGACCTTGTCCACCGGGACCTCCAAGCCCCCTTCCACAGAGCTGCTCCCCAGCCACGTAGATCCCAACCTGCACTGCACTCCTGGATTATGTTTTCCCAGTTGCAAGACCTTACACTTGTGCTTGTTGTACTTCATAAGGTTCTTGCTATTCTACTCTTCTAGCCTATCCAGATCTTCCTGAAGATGGTTCTCCTTTCTGAAGTATCTACTTTCCCACTCAGTTTGATATCATTGGAAAACAAGTCTGAGCACAGTTATAGACAAAATATGATCCAAGTAGATGCTGTAGTGCTAAATGGAAATTAGACCATGAGTGTTGAACACATCTTATCATGCCAATTCTGATCATACTGCAGTTGCCAACAGAACTCATCCCTCAAGAGATAATGCCACAGTGGTATACTAACTTGATCCTATCTGCTCTACAATTAAATTAAAATAGTATCATAAGACAAGTGTTAATTTTATTTCATTTAACTACTCAGTTTATCTAAAGTTCTGTGTACGAATGAAGCTTCACTTTGATTAAGTTTTTTACCTCAAAAGAATATAATACTTGTGTCTTCATCTTAGCATTGCTAGTATTTTCCTTGTCTTCTAAAGATTTTTCCAAGTCAACAACTAAGAACACTGTGTCCTGTATATTTTAACATTCCACTCCTGCTTTTCACTTTCTTCTTTTCCACTTTTATCAGTGACGATTTGTGCCCACAATAGCAGTGAGATAGATATATATATATTCTTAGAAAAGGTATATATAGCACATGAGGGATACTACCACATAATGGATATATTGAAACTACATATAATAAATTCAGATAACTAGAAAAGAGAACATGTAAATCCTGAAAACTACAAATTTCTTAATAGCTTAAGGTTCCTTATTGAACAAAACCAGAAATGCTATCTACTGTTTTTATCAATGGAATTCTTCTTGTCAAGTAATTATATTATTTTTTAAGGTTTTTTTGGGTGGTTGGAGTTTTTTGTTACTTTTTTTTAATGTCAGTAACTTGCAATAGTATGTATTAGCTTCTTGTTGGCTTGGATTGTCAACAAGGTTAGGGTCTTCTTTTTAATCTGTTTTCTCATAAACCATTAAAACCCCTCTGAATGACAGAGAAAACATTCAGTTAAATAGATTTCTAGTAATGTGTCTTCTGCCTGTATGGTTTTATATTTCAGTTAGAAGATAAACAGTTTATTCCACTGAGATAAAAATAAAATAAATGTCATGAATACTTGAATGTGTCTTGCCCTTCCTGTAATTGTAGTATATGTTCTTACTACGTGAATGTAAAACCCTACACAACGTCTATAAGAAACAGGAGCAGGCACAGCTTTATTATCCTTCTATCAATCAGAAAACCTGCAAATGGTTATTCATGTAGTATCAGATATTAATGTCCATGTTCAGTCCTGGTATATTTATACCAATATAAATAAACTGAAGACAGCTCCAATGTCTTCAGTTACCTCACTCCATACTAGGGAAAGGCTGAATTTAGCCTTCTGCTTTGTTGGTGGTGTTGTACTGAAATGGTTCTGTTAGTTGTCAAATGTGATTTTCAGTTTGTATTTTTTTTTCTAGAAAATCAGTTATTACAAAGCCCAAATTAGCATGTTCAGCAAATTTTGACAAACTGTAGGTTTATGAAAGAAGGCAAAGCATGCTGACATCAAATAGAATTGCTATGTTGAGTACTGCATTGTGACTTATTGAAAAGATAAATAGAACAAAGAATGTTTTTCAGCTCAGTCCAAGTCTGCTTTGTTGGTAATTCAAAACATTGAACAAGTCTTGCTGTACTCTACTTTGTAACATATCGAAGGAGCTATTTACTATACAGATAGACAGCAACTATCAAATCCAAGGAATCATAATTTCTGCTACCTCAGGACAAGTTGTACAATAGCTCAATACCTTCTGTATCTTAAATCCAGTGGCAATAGACAAGAGTGATCTTCTGCCTTCATGGAAACATGGAAGAGGCAACTTGTCTTTTCCAATGCTTTGCATTACCTCCAGGCCTTCATCCATTGTGAACAAGAAGCTGCTCATTTGGAATGATGTCCCTTTACCACAAAATGCTCTTAATTTTCTTCTGTCACGAACTGCATTGCTGGATGCCAAGCTGTACTCTTTTTTCAATGCTAATGAGACAAAAAAGAATGTAGTAACAGGTTATTTCTTAGTGTCATAAGGTTAGAACTGTTAATAGGCTGCTGGTATTATCTAGTCTGGACTGCTTCACACCTCAAATCCACCTTATTCCCTGTCAAGTAGCATGTTTGAGTATAGCAAGACTTCTTTTAAAAAGGAACTGAGATTTAATACAAATAAATAGATAGGTGTCTGGATCTTCCTATGCTAGTTTTGGGAACTTCTTTCTCCCAACAAATTTTTATTTGTTTTTCTGTGTGTTCCTGCTATTTCTACTTCTAGTCCATTTCCCTTCCAGATTATGACTTCCACCTTGCTACAATCTCCTTTCACGTTGTCCATCCAAAAATATTTAATGGTTAAGTTTTATTTTTCTTGAGTAATCATGTCCTCTTAGAAAAAAACAAGAAGAAAAACCAAACCAAACCAAACTAATGAAATAAAAACAACCAACCAACCAACCAAAAAACACCAAACAGAACACCAACAAAAAAACCAGAACTGAACAAAAACTTCTAAAAACCACAGAGCTTATTTTCAAGCTGGGTATCATGTTTATAAACCGCTGTATTTGTCTTAACCCTTGTCAGCTAAGAGGGGAAGAAGATACCAGTAAAATGCATTAGCCATGCTCAGCCTCTATACTGAGTGATGGATCTCCACTATCAATCAGAGGTAGCAGGAAAATATCTCCACTCAGGCTCTAAAACACAACAGATGCTTCTCTGACAGTTTTCATTATGCTAAAGTAGTGTAGCAACAAGATTGTTTCTGGATTTGTGAATCTGTTATCAGGTTTTTTAGGAATAATACCCATTTCAGATTTCTCTTTTGACATTGAAACACAGCACTTCTTAACAGCCCACACCTTTGCTGTTCTTACATTTAACAGCAAAGTAAACTAAGGAAAACAGTCTAAATTAAAATTTTAGGAGATTTAAGGACATTAGGATCTATTCTGCAAGTTGATAGCAAATAATTATTTACAAAAGACTCAGTAGTAGGGGCTTGAATGAAATGTAAGCAGTTCCTCAGACTTTTATCTAGTGTCCTCAGCTGTGCAGTGTTAATGAATGTTTTTAATTACCATGAATTTTAACTGCTACTCAGCTTTATTTTTAATTGATTTGTTTACAAAATGCATGCATTAATCATATTAATGTCATATTTTATCATTTTCAAAATTACCTGATGGCAGTTGAGGAATTCTAGATTAAACAACTTGTTTCTGTCTTTTTCAAATGCATTATGAGAGGTGATACAATGAAAAATTGAAGGCATTACTAATTTATTCTTCTGAAGAGAGTTCATAACAGATTTTAAATAAGATATTTTCTCAGACCCATTTCATTTCAGTATCTTATGACTATGATTGAAGTTATAACCCTGTAAATCCTTTTCATAAATGTTCCTGATAAGAACTTTTAGGCAATAAGCAATTAAGTGTGTTACAAAAGGTTAAATCTTGGCTCTAGGTATATTAAGAGTAATTAAACCGCTAGTTTCCATGACTAGAGAGGGTAAATCTTGAGTACTGTATAGCAAAATGTATGCTAATTATACTAATATATACTAAAAAAACTGTTATATTTATAGATATTGAGATTATTATAGGGCTATTTCTAACTGCTACTCTTTTGCATAATTATTTTTCACATAATTGTTTTGATTGATAGCCCTCTGACACAGTGCAGACAAGGAGATATTGGTGTGGTATCCTACAAAGTTGCAATACTGTAACAATGTGGAAAGGAGAACAAGATCAGGCAGTCCCTTCCAATTTTCATCTCTTTTGATCACATCCATACAAAGCCAAAAATGTACACTTAGTTTCAAGAACATCTGCAGTAATTTATTTTCAGAATTTTAGTGGCTGACACAGAGCCCAGCAACAGTGCATGACAATATGAGATGCTGATTTTGCCCTACAGTGCAGCAACCTGGTGTCGCAGGGGCAGGCTGCCTTCATGGGCACCATGGGCATCAGGCTGGCACTGACACTAGATAATGGATTAGTATAAGAAACAACCAGAGTTTCAGAGCATCTTCAAAACTTATGGTTCTCTAGTACCTATTAGGCTGATGCAGCCAGCAAGGATAACCAACACCAATGGGGACAGAAGTGGAGAATATTACCTAGTTCTGCTACCTCCAGTCGTAATTGTTCCTTTTTATTTTCATTGAACTCACTCTGTTTCAAACGCCAAAGTCTATAATTGAGTTCTATTTGAATACAATTATATTAATCCTTTTACAGGTTTTCCCCTTTGTACCTCCGTGAGAAGTTGAATTAATTGTAATAAAGCAAAAATGGAGCTGCTAGACATGCAGCATGGACTATAAAGGAACCAGAGCTCCTTTTCCCATGACCTGCCTTACTTTTAACCAGGAGGTACTTAAGCAAAAACACTATTCAATTTTCTCCTTTTTAGTCTGGAAGGGAGAAAGTAGTCAAATGTTGCATGATCTTTCGTCAATTACTGAGAGTGTGGACGAGCTGCAGTGGAGTAGCAGTTTCAGACAGCAAGACAGCACTGAACCATGCTGCTTTTAAGTCCTCTCAATTCTTTGCTTTAGATCAAAGCCAAATTCTGCTGCAATCATCTGAGCCTTGGGAGTAGCTGATAGCCTTGCTAAATGAAGTACATACCCCTTTCCAAAGGTCTAACTCCATGCCTGCTATTCTGATTTTATTCATCAGGCAATCACTGTATTCCTGGAGCATGATAAACAGCAGCAAAACCCATCCGTGACCTTGATAATGAAAGTGGGAAAGCAGAGAATCCTTGAAAAATGCTAGGTTTAGACATCAGTCTGTTTTAGCAATTTAATAATACGACGACTAAATAAAACTAACTAAATATATTTCTTTTTCAAGTTCTTGCCAAAAAATTAGGAAAAAATTTCAACTCTCAAGCAAAAAGTGTGTTTTGCCACTGTTTTCATTTTCTTTTGTTTTACTCTTTTATATGTCTTGGATGAAAATGGATTCTTTACCTCAGTGACTTATAGAACCATTCTTAATATTTTATGTTGAAGGAGGAATCAAATTCATAAATAATAAATCTAAACCTTATAGGTGGAATACACAGGAATATAATGAGTTTCTGTGAGAAATCACAGATTTAATGCAATAATGCAGTATTTTAATGTCAGTTATACTCATTTGCTACTGCATGAGAATAAATTATCAGTCATTAGTGTATGCATTCAAATGAAGGTAATTACTATATTCTTCATTGATTTTTGCTGCATCACTTAACAGGAATGTGAATCTTAGAGACTAAAAAATGAAACCGTGTACTGTAGACAGTGGGGTCAAAATTAACAATGTATGAGAAACAATTTTATATTGTTTCATAGAATCCATTAGATTATATTTGAAAGCCTAAGCCATAACCACAGTTGAATAAAACAAGGGGAGCAATTTGATAAGCAACTAGAAAAATGGTCTCAGGACAAAATTTTGTTGAGAAATGAAAAAAAAACCAAACCAAACCAAACCAAACCAAACCAAACCAAACCAAACCAAACAAACAAAAACCAACCCGTTCACAGAAGAACTAAGCTCAGTGGAAGTGTCTCAAAAAGTGGTGTATATATAGAACTAAAAATAGATGCTAGCCAGCACATTCAGGCTGAGAGTGCTGGAAGACCTGAAACACTCATATCCTGTGTTAAAGACGGGCAAATGGAACAAAAGCACAGATTTATCTACATAACAGACAGATGACACTGTACTGCCTGTCTTCCAGACCTTTCAAATACGATGCACTTGAGTTACTCTAGCTCTGAAGTTCATACTGACATTATAGGTTCTGTGCCTCACTGATATGAATGTAAGAAACGATAAGAATTTCAGTAAGGAAACAATCTCAAAAGCCTAGACAAATATTTGCAGCTGCTAAATTGGAGCCACCTCTTTTGACACTTTGGCTGTCATTTTCTTTCCTTGAGGTGCTGAATGATCTATTCACTTTCCTTACATGGAAAGAATTGTATTCTGGCAAAGTTTAAACAACAAGGAGATGTATTCTATAGTTTTGACTTTAAAGATGCTGGGCAAAGATTACTTGACTGAATTAAATAAGTAGGTATTCAAGAATTCACTAAACATTTAGCTCAACTTGATCATTTTACACTTCAGCTGCCCAGTTGGCTTACTACTGTTGGGATGTTGATTTTCCCTGCATGAAATGTCTTCCAAACAATGAATGTGCATTAACTGCCATTCAAGAAATATTTAGGTTTAAGTGATCACCTGGCTAAAGCTTTTGTCTTTGATTTGTTATCAAAACCACAATGATTCGATTTATCTCTTCTTCAAGAGGTTGTTTTATAATATATATACACCCATGCACACAAATGTGCCTAGATAAACAAATATAAATTAATTTGCTGGCAATGCAATTTTTGAGATTTCTACAGATCAACATTTTGATTTCTAATCATACTTAGAAAAATGAAGTCAAAATGTTCTGGTTCAAGATGTTCAGCTATGTTCAGAGTACAACCTGTTGCGGTTAACTTTCGTGATGAAAAATCAGTTTCCATGTCCATTGTCATCTGTGATATTCCAGATGGCCTCATTGTAGAGTTTATCACAATAGACTATTACAGAAAATAACGATTTTGAAAGATTCAGTGATGGATTAGACATTTAATTGTATAATAATATCCAAATTCCAAAAACATACTAATTTATTAACTTTTAGTAGAACTTCAGGGATAAATCTCTATTGTAGATTGAAGTATTGCTCTAGACAGACTTGTTGTGTCATTTTCCCTTCTCTACGTTCTTAAAGCAAAGGTTTTAGCATTGTCCCTTATGTGTCAAGCCCCCCCCTTACACTCTTCTCACTAGAATAACAAGGAACTATTGTTCATAGACTAACAGCATTGAGCATCTTGTGATATTTTCCATTGATCATCAATGATTTAGACATGATAGAAGTAATTTTTCCTTTTTTAATTGGATTGAGCAGTATATGAGAACTAAGATTATCATGATTCTGTAGTTATTACTGATAGTGCAAAATTTTCTGGATTACCCAGGTTTTTCTGTAAGGAGCATTTAATTGTTCAAAAAGACCACTTAAAAAAACCCAACTTACTTTAAATACATATTGTCTATATCTAATTCTAGCCCAAATATAGATGGTATTTTTTAAAGTTACAGCAAATAAAGTAAGCTGAAACTACTTTTCCCCCCCTTTTTTGATAATATATTATGTACAAAATTCAAATCTAGCTTCAAAATTTTACAGGCTGAGGTGCTGATCTAGTCCTCTGGAGCCTGAGGCTATGCACTTTTTCATGTTTTGTTGATTTGTTATTGGAAAAAGGCTACATAAATTCACTGAAACTCATCAAAAGAAGGTACATCCCCCAAGTCTCAGGTCAAGAAATTAAGTTATTCTTAGTTTTTGTTTGCACAACATGTGCTGTTTCTAGCACCATTGTATAATGATAGCTTTGGCAAAGTTGCAGACTTCTGTACTATGTAAGCACACGTGAAATGAAAAAGATCTGCTTTGCTTTATGCGATCTTTACTCTTCTGAATGTGGTGAGGAGCAGAAAGTCCAAGACAGGGTTTTAGAATAGCATAAAGTTTTTATTTTTCTTTCTTTTTTTCCTTTTTTTTATTTTTAATGGAGAGAATTCCCACCTTGATAGTACAACAGCCATATAAACGTTGGCTAGGAGGCAGGTAATAACACAATGTTTTTTCTTTGCAATTTTTAGTGTCAGAGAAAGTGTCAAGACATGCCAGGACTGAGACAGTCAAATTAGTTGCATGAATGGGTACCGAGTTTGAACATCTGTTCTCAAACTTTTCACAGAGGGACCCAATCTTTTTTTCCTTCCTCATATTTACAGATACATATAGTAAAGTATAAATGCCAGCCTGCCCATCTGTCTGCCTAGATATCTGTAAACAGTCTTTGGCATGCTCCAAAAATTCTTCATTTTAGACGCTCACTCCTTCCTGAACATCAAACTGTCCCTTTCTTTCCCTTCTTAACTGCTCTTCCACCTATCCCTTATGTTTTGGAAACCAATACCCATGAATTCTGAGGAGAAGTTGCAGCCCTCTAACGGCAGCCAAAGATGAAATGTTCCAAAAGAGAAAGAAGGAGGCGAACAAGGAAGTAGAACACAGATTTAACTGAGGCTTAAATACATGTCTAGATGTAGAAATTACAGAAAGAGAGGAAGAGAAATTGCATATATCCTAAGGAATGTTTGTAAAGATCTAATCTACAAGAAGTATGTACATATTCCAGATGTTTCTGCACCTTTTGTTTTCACAGCATGGTGTAATTTAGCTTCAAACTTCTGAATTCATGGTCATTTGTCTGGGTTTAGTTCAAATATGTCTAACATAATGGCGTCTCATTCACTTTGTTGGGTAGGTTCCTTAATGTGCTATAAGATTTAGTTTATTGTTCATTACTGCTCAAGATTTATTTGATTTCAGTATGTGACTTATTTGTCACCATTATCTATGCAGTTACAAATATACTGTTCTGTGCCCACAGCTTTCTCTTTTATTGAGTTAACTTTAGAAACAATTTATTTTGTTTACTCAGCTGGGTCTGGCAAGATCATGTATACACCACAGCTGGGAATTCAAATTAAGTTGCTCAGTTTTCGAATGCTATTTTTTTTTTAGTTGAAAATAATAAATGAAGATGACACCTCTATTTCCATGTTTGAGAATAGAGTTTATCAATTTATCAGAGTGACTTTTTTTATTTCTTGTGCAATGGTACACATCTTTTTTATGTGACTGCAGACACTAAATTCTGGATTCTTTTCTTTTGAACTAGACTGCTGCTTTGGTACAAAAATATTTCTGTGCTTTATTAAAAAATTTATGTTTAATAAATGTATAAAATTCTATTTATATAATCACACTCCATATATCTGCATTAATGACAGATATTTAAATCTAGGAATGAAAGGAATTCCCCTCTCTATTGTCCATGTCCTTTTTATAATTATGCACAGAAGACTTTTTTATTGTTGTTTAAAGGAGAAAACATATTACTTTGTTTTTTAATTTAAATATATTATTTGAAATTAAACTAAGAAGAAAAAACATATTTTTAGAAGATAATTATGAAAAGATTGTGGGACATCCTTAGTAATTGCATGACTGAATTTTTAATCTAGAATTACTGAATAATGAAGGTCTAAGGATAGAAATAATGCAAGGGAAAGGAAAAGGACTATCTTTGTAAGCCAAATAATATAGTTGAAAATCAAATAAAGCTTTGGGATTACTTTCCGCAGATATTCTAAATCTGTAGGGATCCACTGCAAGAGTCTTGTTTTTTTTCCTCTTCTAGATTGATGGGTCTCTGCAAATGGATCAGTTGTTGTATTGTTTCAGATTAAGTTATTGCAAGAAGCCGTGGTTAAATAGAAGCAGGTGCTGCCATGGTTACCACATGATGGATTACACACAGTATGTGAGATTCATTCACAAGATTCTGTATTTGGTAGAAAGACAGTAATGAACCTGAAGGGGAATATATTTTTCCATCAGTAGCTTATTCCAGGCATATGTGCTGAATTCGGGCTCTGATATCAAGACTGTTAAATGCCATGCATGTGGTCTGCCTGTTACAAGATTTAATTGAACTGGTTTTGAGGGAATGGGCAGGCTGGAAGGGGAAATATTTTACATTTCCTCCCAAAAGTATAAAAAATGAAGTTTCTTCTATACAAATTTTAAAAATAAATACTATGGGGGCTGGAAGCAGGGCTTTCTGAACACCAAAAGTATTCAAGTGTGTATGAGAACCTAGAACCAGATCTTTATATTCATTAACAGGGTGATTGTCCAGTTCCAAGTAGAACCACAGAAGAGCCAATAGCACTCGGGTAAATTTGCTACCACTGTGCTTCTTCTGACTGCATCTTCACTGTGCATATTACAAGTGTTTTGCATCTCAAACACATTTAAATTAGAACCATAATGTTGAACTTGTGGTAATAATGATGAGAAAGTGATCACATGCCAGCAGTTTGTCAGTCTTTTCTACTTTGAAACAGAGGAAGTTTCTCTGTCAAAGGCAAGTAGGTGAAAGAAAAATTAGAAGCATTTATTACATTGATTAAATAAGATATTTTAGCTATTACTGAGAAGATGTTTGTATGAAATGTGAAAAGCATCCATTAGAAAAAAATTTCATTAGTATGTTAAAATTATTTTTTTTAATGTTACTATATTGATTTTAAGTAATACATGTGCACGCCCAAATTCCTATACTGTGGTACAAGCCAAATTTCGCTCCCTACATGCACTGAGTTCAAATCTATTCTACTAAAATTAGAAAGTCTGTCAAATAGAGAGAGCAGTAGGAGCATTGTGCTTCACACTGGTGAAATTTTGTTGCTTTGCAGAAGCTCCTCTTATGGCTGTGACTCACAAGACAGTAAATAAACTTTCAGATTGCTTGTTCTGAAACCAAGTATGCTGAAGCTATGTTAGAAAACACCAAAGCACAAAAGAAATCTTCTGATTCAGAATTTTTGGGGTTTTTAAACAAAAATCAAGTCTCAGGAATCTTTGCCTGAATTAAGTAGTTTGTCCTCCCATGCCATTGGAAAGAAAAATAAAAACATAACAATGTCATAAACTCCTAATAATGAGTTTTGGCTCATTGGATGGAAACACCTCTTGTTCTTCTGTCTCAAATTTATTGTGGAAATTCATCCAGAGTGATTGTGAAATGAGAGAGTTAGATACAGAGACACTCAGAATTAGGAATAGTTGTTTCACCTGTGAAAAATATACACAGTTCTTCCATAGGTTTCAGAGCTGAATACAGCAAATGCTAATTAAATATGCCTCTGCTTTGCAAGATATTTTTAACAATCCACCCTGTTTCCATTTTAAGCAGATATTTTCCACTGCATTTGTCTATGTCTTTGTTTCTTTGATCAGGCATATGAACCTTTAAATTGAATTTCTGCATTTGTGTGTTTCATTTTAACAGTTTCCTATTAATTGGATCAAATGAAATGACATCTTATGGCTAGTGTCCCAACATGAAGATCAAGGACTAGTGTAACTCCACACAATGAAATGCAAGTCATTATTTAATTGCCAAGATATTAGTTGTTTAGACATGGTGATTAATTCATTTGGCATTTACAAAGATGAAAATGGTAATTCTGTAATTAATTAGAGAGAGGCATATTGCCCTAAACAAATCAAGTTTCAATCTGTAAATCTCAATGAACACAGTTTCAGTTTAAATGGAAACATTTTAAATTCCTTTTATTTAATATTTTCTGATAAAGATGGTGATTTTTGCCCAACAGGCAACCTTTTGCATATGAAAATATTACTCCAATAACAATTTAAGATTTCCGTTCAAACACCAATGATTTATTTAAACAAATTTCCATACGTAAGAATATTGATGTAAATAGGAATATTGGGCTAAAATAAGTTACGAAGAGAAGGAAGTAAGGCTTGGCACTGTTTATTTGGAATTCAGTTTTTCTACTTGTTATAAAGCTGTTAGACAAAACCTATGAAATTAATTTTTGAAGTCCCTGTCTTTGATCACAAATGTTATTCTTTTCTTTCATCCCATCTCATAGAAAGCACTTCAACTTAATGGCCAAACTTTAAATATTTTACACTTTTTATATGACTAGTGATGTAGAATGTTGAATGCTAAAAATATTTTTGAAAATATTTTCATCAAAACATGCTATTTTTTGTTCAAAGCCCAAGGAATTCTGGAAATCTAGGGGAACAAAAAATAATAATCTGTAGGAAATTTGAACTGTCCACAACCATGGCTAATCTATGGAGTTAGATATCAGAATATTTTCCCTAGAATACTTGAATATACTCCAAACATTAATTATCTGGTACTAAAATTTTATCCTAAAATATTGTCCTTTTTTCCATCATGCATATTTTCACACACATGGATAGGAAAAAGTATAATTTGTATTTGAAACACACATTTGTATCATCACAGCTAAGAATATGGTTCAACACCTGCTGCATCCAGGAATTTCTTGATGGTCTACATTTTTCTCTTGATTATAAGCAAGTGACTAGTGGGCTACTGAATTCTGATCAAGTTTGAAATTCAGGCAGAACATCAGCCAAAAATTTCTTTTAGAAGGTACCTATTCCCAAAAGGTGAACTTGGACACAAATGTCCCCAGTGGTTTGTTAGGTTTACATGCTGCCTACAACCTGGTTAAATTTCTAGAGTAAGGCAAAAGCAAAGCAGAAGGAAAGGTTTTGTCATTATTGTGTTACAGGAAAGACTACTTACCTTCTGCAAGTATGCTTAAAACGACAAGATTTCGTCTTTAAATGGAAAATTAGAATTGGATCAAAGACAACATAGAGAAAAAAAAAAGAGAAAATAAAAATAAAAAAAATAAACAAAAAAAAAAAAAAANCTTCCTAGGCAAAATCCATGAAAGTGCCTGGCCCTTGCAGGAAATTGGTTAGAAAGTGAGAATTAAGTTTTCTTCTACCTTCACTGTAATTTGTATATCTTTGCAAAGATAAGAATAATAACCCCCTTAATAATTTCCTTTGTTTAACCATCAAGTCTGAGGTAAGACATTCTTAGTACTGTAGACAGTCAATACTTTGTTCATTAAATAAATACCAAATGTGGAGAAGCAAATTGTAAATGCAATTCCAGACTGACCAAGAAAAGCTTTTGGATAGAAATTTGGTAGAAGAGTAGTCTGTGAAAGAGCAGTCAATGGACCACAGTTCATGAATGACTCAATGGTCTCAAACTCTTCACACAGGTATAGTGATCATTAATGACCTCTTTGCAATGCTAATTACTGCAAATCCATACTTATTTCATGTTTGGCAGTAGGACCAACTGATTAACCAACTGATTTATCTACTGCTCGTGTCACTGCTGATCAGCTGGAGAAGTAGGCTCTTCGTTTGTTCCACTACAGACTACAGGCATAGAATGTGTCTTCCCTTCTTGGATTACAGAGATAGCTAAATTCAAATTTATGAGCATTGGTTCTGCATTCATTGCATCTCATTTCGTATGAGGCAAAACCCTTTACATTGTCATTTATTTTAAGACTATTATCTTCTTTTCCATCAACTGTTCCTATTTTCATAGAATCACAGAAGAGATCTGGTCAAAATTGACCCACTAGCATCCTTTGCAATGAGCAGGGACACTTTCAGCTGGATCAGGTTGCCCAGAGCTCCATCAAACCTTACCTTGAATGTTTCCAGTGACTGGTAATCAACCACCGCTCTGGGCAGCCTATTCCAGTCTTTCACCATCCTCATCACGAAAAATTTCTTCCTTATATGCAGTTCTAACCTCCCCTCTTTTGGTTTAAAATCATTGCACGTTGTCCTATCACTATGGAGCCCATTTTAAAAAGTGTCCCCATCTTTCTTCTAAGATTACTTTAAGTATTGGAAGGATTTTTTTCTGAGTGTGAGGGACAACAGTGGAAGATTGGTGGTACAGGACTCATAAAGGTAATGCTGCTGCATGATAAAAATATGCTAATTGAGCTAATTTGATTTAGCTCAGATATCTCACAATTCACACTATCAGCTTGTATTAGAGTATAAATCTCCTTAGATTCTGTATTTGAAGATAAATCAAAGTGTCTCCACAATAAAGATAAGCCCATAAATTGGAGTGCTTTATAAATGTCCATAAGTAAAAGTCCATCTATGAGGTTGGAACCTGTCAAGCAGTGCCTTGAATTTTTCTGGATATCACTAAGCCTTATCAAGGTCAGTCCTCACCCTTCTTTTTAGTGTTTTAAAACTATACCACACTCTCAAAGGGATTTTGTCTGATCCTTGTGGCAAAGACTCCACCTCACTGTGTTCCCTTCCACAGCTCCACTGCTAAATGGCAACTTAGGTTTCCATTCTCAATAGAAACAGTAAATAAAATTACCTTATAAGAAAGTTCTTTGGTTTTGCTAATTATGTATGGAAGAAGCTGTGAAATCTTGATTTAAAAGGTCAATTGCTCTTTACATACTACTTTTGCAAAGTCATAAACAATACTATAAACATATCCAAGCAACTATGTGAAGAGCACTGCAAAGGGTCTGAGTTCCAACACTCAAAAATAAGGGAAAAGAAAGATAAATTAGGTTATAAGTGTAATCTCAGTTCAGCAGGAATTCAAGTGTGATAGGAGCATGAGTCAAACAGAGTTCTGAGGATTTTTCTGCAATTTTCACCAAAGTGAGCATGCCTAAAGCACCAAAAATATTTGAAACACAGGAGCTATGTTTTCTTAGAAGTGGAGTTAAATCAAGGAGCATTTTTTAAATGGAGAAAACTTGGCAACAGAAAGGTGAAACTATAAAGAGGTTATCCTCATTCACTGTGTCCTTGGAAGGCTCATCCTTCCCTTCGGGTTGGCCCTTAGTTCAGCAATCTTTCATCAGGTTTCAATAAACCTGTATGTAGTCCTCTCTGTATCCCTAGGAAAAATATCTTTCTTTTCATTGCCTCTAATCCCTGACTGTGTCTTTTCCCAGACCTCTAAAGAGAGATGCCAAAACGGTGAACTACAAAATGATGGGCAAAATTTGTGCCATCTGTCACTACCTGCTCTAGAAGGACACATTCACACTACTGCCTTTAGTTACTTAGCTTAGCCTTGCCAGGTCCCTGGGAAGTAGTTATATGGTCTAATAGATTCAGAGTACACAAGTAAAGTTATTAAAATAGATTAAAATTATTTTAAGTTGCTGGAAAATAATTCTGTATGCAAAAGTGAGATGTGATTATACACTAAACAGTGAGATCTCTGTTGATTCAGTACTCCTCCCTGTCATCCTGAGAAGGGAGCTTGCTATAGGACAACTATAAAAAATTATAAAATTGGGAGAGTTTTCTGATTAGTCTGACTGTATAATTACAGGACAAAACTGCATATCTGGCAGCAGGTTAATCCCCAGTGAGTCAGTAACTTTTTCATCCTATTTTCTGTGTTCCCAGCTGCATGCCAATGTCATTGATAATGCACTTCTAGGTAAGGTTAGGGAAGAAGAGAGGTGTAGCACCATCTTAACTTCAGTTAAAAATACCATTACACACTTTTTTGTTCAGAAAAGAAGATTTAGGGAAGAAAGGATTAGAAGCATGTAAGTTTGAAGAAAGCAAGTAGGACTTAGGCAAACAAGGAAATTATGTCACTGAAGAAGTATCATGTTCTTGTTTCTATGCTAATGGAGAAGATGCCTATTTATTGAGCCTCTTGGTATGAAGACAGAGAGTAAGATTGTAGCTGTGTGCCATGTGAATGCTCTAATGCTGCTTTGACCTTCTCAAATAGGAAACAAAAGCTAGATTTTAGCATTAGAGTTTCCCATTATAATTACAACAGCAGACGTCTTTGAATGATTGCACAGCTACCATGTCACCAGTCTGTAGGTGTGACATAGCTAATGCCACACAAAAATTTACTTCTGCCTCTAGATCAGTATGGACCAATATGAGATCCTCTCCAATGTGGCGTGGCACTGCAGCCATGGCATTTTATACCTTGAAATTAGCAACCGACAACTGATCACATGTATCACACATGAGAGTATGTGGTCTCACCAGTGGGATGTAATGATCTGTACCAAGACTTACCATGATAAATAAGTATGGGGGACATTATGTCTCATCCATCAGAGAACCTGTCACTGGTAAAAGCAAGAGCAACCCAAGAGCCATTCAAATCCTTCAAATGATGTAGGCAACCAACATCACAAAATTAGCAGTTGCATCTTCTCTCCAAGTGCTTTTGTTGGTTCTTGCTAGCTCCCTAGAGCTCTCCTGAGCCTGTGACCACCACGAATTTCCATCCATGCATAAGCAATAAATGCACTAAGAGACAGGATGTAGAGGTTGTGTGTGGATATTTTGTGCATAAAGCAAAATAGACTTGGCCTGAGGACACCTTTTTTCCGCATATAGTATTTCTCCTAAAGTGGTCTATGACCTTCCCATTGTGTGTGATGGGACACCTGATTCTAAAACAAGAACCATCTTTGGAAGCAGCACAGATAGAATCACTGCTTTTTTTTTTTCTTCTTCTTCTTGTTCCATTATTTTTGTGACATGCTTTATTGCACCTAACATGTCATTGTGGGTATTCCATCTCTTCTCCTCCATGCACAGTGATACAGCTGTAGATAGGTGGTATGTCAGTTTTAAACAGAAGCACATCCTACTGAACTGTTATTCCAACCTGTAATCAAAATTTTTGAGTCGTGGCTGAAGTGCAAGATATTCCAAAGTAAACTAAAGCTTCTAAGGTTCAAATAACCCTAATCAATAAATTGTTTGTCAGTAAGAACTTTGTACCCTTTTCACCCTTAGTGGCAATGCGGTTCTCTGGAGGGAACATGTGTCTTTTTAACTGCCTCTTCCAGTTAATAGACTGTATTTCACCTTGTGACATGAGAATAAAATAAATCTTGTTTTACCTAGTTTTCCAGTCATGGTTTCTCCCCCAGAATGCAAAATGAACTCATCTGACCTGAAAAGTGGAGTCAATAAGATCCTAGTTCATTTTAGTCAAAATCCCATTTACCACTCCCACAGTCTGGAAGTATTTTTGTGCTGAGTCGGTGCTTTTAAACTGTCTCTCCACTGAACTGATTGTCTCTCCTTCCTGCAAGATGTCTACATCCATAGGACAGATTGGTTCCTTCAAAAAATGTAAGAAAAATAATGTAGCTCTGTCAGATTTACAGCTTAGTTAGATATATTTTTTTAACTTCTCATAAAGGTTTAAACACTGCAAGAACCTCTAAGTAGGATCATTAACCTGTGGGTTTACTATTAAAAGAAAAAACTAATTAGAGAGGATTGTCCATTATTAGAGGAAAGGTGTCTTCCAGAGCAAATGTTCATGTGATAATTTTGTATGTGTTGCAGAAACAGCACAGCCTTTACTCTGCACTTCTAAATATAATCAAGGTTTCTCAATCCTCATCTTGCACCAATATCTTAATAAACAACAAGGTGTTCTTAAGAGGTACAGCCTTTTGAGCCCACCCCTTAGTCAAAGATGCAGACAGGAAGTGTGTTGAATGTGAATGATGTAGAAATCAAGAGCTGTATCACAGAAATAGGTTAGAGATGCATCATGGAACTATAGATGGAAGGTTGTTTATGAGGTGTGCTTTCACTACTCACATTTTTTATTAAGTCTGTTCTATCCCACAGATTTCTCCACTGAAAAGGTCCTGTCTCAAGCTGTGAAGTAGTATGGAGTAAAATTGGAGCCATGAGATAGCTTTTTGCCTCTATCATTTGCTTCCTTTCTGGATGTAGCAACAGATTATTTGCATCTTTCACACTAGATCTAATTCTCAGTGAAGACAATAGAAAAAAGAAATGCTGGAATTTCCAAGGGTAAACTCAGAAATATTGTGGAACTAAGCAAACAAGTAATGACTGCCCCTTACTGGTTACAGCATGGTGGTCTCTGATTTGAATAACCAGAGAGCCAGCAGGGACATCTTACTACAAAGGAGGACCAATTATTCTATTCTATCACTTCTATTGCTATACTAATACTAATACATGCCATTTTTATCTCGTACAATCTATCAAACTTATCAATGTTCAAAATTCTCTGAACATCTCAGCAAATGTATTTTAGGAACTAACGTAATCGATGTTCCAATTCTTCTTTTTCCATTTTCAGAAGTCACTTTTGTGTGAGTGTGTCGAACTCATCTGCAGTCCAGTTTATGGCTATTAGAGAGAAAATAGGGGCTATTTCACAACAGTGATGGTTGGAAGGCCAGCAGTTCTGTGTAGCACTGACTCCTATAATGACAGCTCTAGATAACTAGTGAAGAACTCATAGCTATTGATCCAAGCATAGCATACACGATTATAATGGAATCTCCCTCCAAAGAGTTTCTACCTGGACCAATATGCATACTTTGCACACTCTTCTGTAATGATGAAAGCAATCAGCCTTCCTCTTTCACCGTCTAGAAGTACCTACCATATGATAGAAATATGATTGGAGGTTCTCCAGTTGGCAACAGAGTCGGTTTGATGTGAGGTTAAGGCAGACATTGCCATGTTCATCAGTCCTGTCTTTGTACTACAGCTGAGATTAAACATACGAGACGGTTGAAACCACAGTTTTGCAAAATGCACTCAAAAGTAACAAATTAACAGAATGCTACATTAATAGCCTTTATCAGTAGACCATTAAAACTATCTCAGGCCTCCCATACCATGACCGTATAAATCTCATTATCCTGTCTATTTCTGAAAAAGTCAGGAAAGAGCATGCCTTTTTTCATGTGTTTTGATACATTATATGAATGGGACACAGAAAGCATGTATTTAAGCTCTAATCCTTTCAAACCTCCATGCTGGCTATTTTTCAAGGATTTACAACCCTCTTGCTGATTTGATTCTCACCAGTTGGCTTCCTTCTCAAGCATCCAGACATCAGTTTGACTGCTGGTCCTTGACTACTTTGCTTGGGATTAGGGCATTCAGCTCTCAGTGGCGCTTCAATAATTGGCTGTCTATGTGTGCCAGGGACAGAGCACTACAAAGTAGAAAACAGCTCCATTGGGGGGGGGTCTTAAACAATGCATATTAACTAACTGCAAACTGCAATGGTTTGGGTTTGGTTTTTTTGGGGGGCAGGGGGACAATGGTGACTGTCTGCTGTTCTTTATTTTTTTCTTGAGAGCAAGGGTTTAATGCAGAAGAACAGTCATTTATAATCTTCTACCCAGCTCTTCTATTCACACGAAAGCAGTAACAGCATATCTAACAAAATAATTTTTCAGAGATGTGGGAAATACTCCATTTCATTGCTGTGTTACATGAAAGTACCACTTGCAGTTAATATTCTAGTAGTGTTGTTATACAACATGAATCAAACCTGGAAAGCAGGTTCCGTCTCACTGGACATCATTACACAGCTTACAACAATAAAGCTTTAGCTGGTTTACTGCTGCCCCGAGCATATGAAAACTTCCCATGTAAACATCTAATTAACAGTCTTCAATTTACAAGAATACCATTTGAAGAAAATTTAAGTTTTTTCTCTTCATATTATATTGCTGAAATTAATGTTAATGCTTCAAGCATAGGATAATTTGGCTGTTTTGAGATGTGTCTTTATCTAGTATCAGCCATAATAGAACTATATAGTTGAATGAAATGATATTATTTTACACTGGCTAAAGATCTGCCTCCTTGAGCACCTGGTCTATTCGAATTTCACGTCTTGCATATAAGGTCTGCCTTTCAGTATTAATGTTGCCTTTCTAACTGACAAGTGAAACACAGAAATATCTTAGAGTAAGTAAAGTTTCCTGTGTATTTTTCTTTTCCTGAGGGGATCATGCAGTCTTTGCAGATGTTATTATTTCTAAAGCTTCTGACTAAAATAGAGTAAGTTAATAATTCATTGTGGTCACTCAGAAACATGGAGAAAATTATTGTGATAAGATTTTTCCTTGAAAAGAAGGAACCTTTTCACAATAGGAGAATATTTCTGACATTGAAATAGTGTGCAACAAAAAAAAAAGGAATAAATTTAATTATTAAAAATATTTAAATATTAAAATGGATATTAAATTTAAATGGGTCAAGTGTATGATAAGGATTTTAAAAAATATGAAAGAACATTTTAATATTTTTAGAGTATTTTCAGCATGTTTAGAGGTAATTTGCTCTAAACCAATTGTATTTTATAAGAGCTTTTAAAAGACGTCTTGGACTTCAATGCAGGGCAGAAAAGACCTTACATGGCCTTTCCTAACAATTTCTTGAACAAGTGTTTCTGGAACACTTATTCTGATATGTCTCCTAAGTAATACTCCTAGTTCTTTCTTTGCACAAGATGAAACCCGTTTGAGGGGAAAATATTTGAGCAGCATGACCAATTAGTTAAGTGATATTAAATTTTCAATATATACCAACACATCCTTGAGCATACCAGTAAAAATATAGAATAATTTAAATATCTGCTTGTTGTCTAATTTCTCTAGCTAATAGATTACTGATCTGAACGTCTGTTACATTTTCAGTTTGGCTTTGTTTCAGTTTATTACCTTAGCTATCTTCAGTTTATTACCATAGAAATTTAATTTTTTTACCACCTTTCTATCATTCTTGACATTGGTGCTATTAATAGAGTCTTTAATATGTGTTATTAAGCGCTATGTGCTTAAGTTTTGGTTTGAATAAAGTTATTAATGCAAAGCATCATTTAAATAATGCCCTAATCATAATGACCAAGAATGACCAATACAAAGAAAAAAGCACTCACAAAGACCCTTCCAATTCTGACATATCAGTATTTTCCAGACTTTACTTGCAGAGAAACACTGCAGAGATCATATTTATTCCCTGTGTGTAGAACAGAAGCTACATTTGTTAGCAAAAAATAACTTCTAGTGTCATTCACATGAAATTATACTTACACACATGGACAACATTTGTACCAGTGAGAGCTGTGTGTTTTCACGAACAAATGTTCCTGTGCAGCAAACAGCAAGGACAAAATAAGGACAAAATAAGAGGCCTGGCTGTGGCTCCTTTGAAAGAAACTGCCCTAAGACAGTTTGCATAGATTAGCTTAAATAGAGATGAAAGTAGTTTGTGGTACATTAAGGATAAGGTTTAGCATATTCCAATGACCTAAGATATCACATGCAGGAATCACCCAATTATAAATGTTTGAAAACACGAAGTGAAGAAAATCCAACTAATTTTGTGCTTTGCCAAGGGACTGTGCCAAATATAGGGGTATTTTTTAATTAAGTCAACAATATTAAAATAAAAATTACCTAGGGTGATATTATTAAAAAATGTATATAAAGTAGATTGTCTTTTGCTTATCTAAGTGGCTTTACTATAGCAATAACTCACGTCCATTTTCTGTAAACTTTAGAGGTTTGTGCATCTATCTTGAAGGAGGAAGAGCAATCAAAGGGGAATGAGATAGCCCAAAGCCATTAATGGAGAAATAAGGGTTTCAACTATTTACAAATACTTGTTCTGATTCCTTGTAGTCTAAATTAAAGGGAACTGACAGATCCCAAACCCAAACTAATGTTAAATGACAGATTGCTCAGATCAGAACACTGTGAGGGGCCACAGGCTAAATGAGTCAGTGCAGCTTCTCTCCATTTGCATCTTTAAAATTCTTATTTCCAACATGTGGACAAATTAATTTCTTATTCCTGATTTTAGATCCAAATAAAAAATGCAGGGGATTCTTTTCCAACCACCAATAACTTTCTTTTTAATTTCAGTTACTAGGTGTTATAGTTTTCAAAGGTTTAAACTAAATGTTATGCTTCCCTGCTTGCTATGGTTATATCTCTAATGTGTTACAAAAATTTACTTTGTTTGAAAGTCAAAAGATAATACCAAAAGAATTAATTGAAAACAAAGATACTAGTATCTCTAGCCTAACCAAACTACCCATTGCTAATTCTTCCTCCCCACCAAAAATGGCCACACATCTGACTTCTATTTTTTTCTTACTCTGTAATTGTTATTTAAAGAATATAAAGCTCCAAGTATAAGCTGCCTTACATTAATTTCTATTAAGATCCAGACACTGTGTCCCTGTCTGTGCAACAAGTCCTCAGTAAAATCCTGAATTGTTGTGTAGCAATTCTAACATTTCCTGCCTCAATGCTCAGCTGCTTCAGCATCCAGAAACAATTTCTACCACAACATCAAGACATTTGCTTGTGAGAATCTGCTGTGAATGATGCAACAGAATGAAAATTAGAGTTTCCATTTCTCCTTATCTTAATCTAGATGGAACTCTGCTCACTGATTTAACATGTGATATGGAGAAGAAATGCACATCCTGGCCCCAGTGGGTCAAGGTAAAACTGTCCCTGGCAATAAAGAAGGCTGAAAATTTCCAACATCAATTTTCAACATACAATAGTACGTCCTCTACCAGCTGTAAATAATATCTGAGAATTTCTATGGTGGGTGATACCATATAATAATTAATTAATATTTTTTCAGTAAGACAGTGGAGCAGTAAAAATACCTGCACTACTAATACATTTCATTTATACTTAAAAATTAATCAAAGGAAAAATTATATGGCAGGCAGAATGTGTCTCCTTTTTTTATACCAAAACAATGATGTCTGTATTTACCATTTCTTACTCCTTCACCTCAACATAAGGCCAAAGTCTATGGTCAGTCTCAAAAGTTTTCTGTAAACAGAGCAGCAGGAAGGAAAAAAAATGCCAAATTTTAATCAAAATACTGTAAAAAAACAAAAAGTAGGTGCAAAACTTCCCATACAAGCAACTCTCACATATCATATCCTACTTACTCACATTCTCTAAATCACATGAAACCTAAAGGAAGCTGAATTTTGTCAGCCATATTTGTGGGGACCTTACACTTTGTTCACCTCTATCAGCATTTTCCTTACCTCTCTGTCAGTCAGCAGTGATTAAGAGAAGGTATTTCAGACTGCCAAACAAAGGACATCCAAACACCATCTGTAAGAAAAGATCCAGCATTTCTTATGAGCCTAGTTTCCATCCATCAGCTTCTTAGCATGCTGACACTTGGTCTCAGAGAATACCTTTCAATTCACATCAACATCCCATATGCAAACAGCATGGAATTTCATTCTTCCAAATAAAGCAGCACATTCTTTATTAAGGACTTAATCTCTCTGGTGCATACTTCATTGCTGAAAGAAGAACAAAATTGACAAAATTACTGATCTGAGTCAGCCGACGCATTTTTGTTTAAGCAAATGTACTAAGCATGTTTTCCAATCTAAAGTGTTACTGGTGAATATAAACTTTGAATAGACTGCAATATTTTTACAGCAAAAATAATAATTTGAAAATATTATCTGAAAACTATAGTTGCTGAGTATTTTGCAGCCTTCCAGTGTCAATCTAAGTCCAACCCTGAAGCGTTAGAGTGGAAAATTTTCACTCCCATTCATGTTTCTACGGCTTTTTAGCAGCTCTCAAACTAGTTTAATGGATTATGCTGTCATTTGCAAAACTGACATTATAGAAATGCTTTTAATACATTTGCCCAAACTTGCTGATGTTCTGGACAAGAAAACTACAGGTGCTGCAAGCTGGGCATCCAACAACTGCACTATTTCTGATACAATCAGAGATGAAAATTAGAATATGCAGAGGTATAAGATACACTTTGAAATCACATTCAGTTTCAATTTAGCTCTTTTAATTATTAATTTATTGGGGAGGTTCAGCTTCATGGACAGTGAGGCTTGTGGCTAATTGATTTCTATGTCTGTGCTTTAAGCACTTATAGCCTCTCACAGGCCTTCTGTCACATTTGTCAGCCCAGGTGTCTAATGGCTATTTCTGCATGAGGAGGTAGCATGGATCAATAAAGAAAAGCAAAAAGTTGATACTATTCACACTGTCCGCTGTCCAAAGTTTCTCTTTGGAATAGCTCTAGTTCCATTCCACAGATGGATTTGTGTTTTTATCTGGAAAGTAATCCACTCCTCAAGCATCCCTCTAGTTTAGTATCAACTGAATTTCAGGTGCTCAGAATGCTTCATTTCACAAAGCAAGTGGGGACAATGAGGAGATCAATTTCCATGTCTTGCAGCAGCTGGGATTTTGTCCCAAAAGTTATGTAAGATCACAAAATGTACCTATATCTGACGAACTAAATTAAGATTTGAGGGTGAGATTCAGTTCCGTTGAGATACCAACATGTGGAGATCTACAATATGAATTAGACATCTGCACTTTTTTACCTTTAATAGAGGTTCAACTGACTGCTAATAAGATCCATAAATTAACATGTAAAATACAAACTCATGTGCAGTTTTAGTTTTACAAACAGCCTCTAGAACAAAAGGTTTTCTTTCCTCCCTGGTCATCATGTTGATTCTTCCAAATGTCAGCTTGATTGGAATGAATCTTTCTGAATACTGATGATCAAAATTGTCCTTATTATATTTCCTCAGAACTTCATGTATTAATACTTCCATAAAGAGATGCAGGTTGGTATCTGGTATATTCTAGGGTTGCATTGTCCTTTACTGCATGGTCCTCTTACTTCAGAATCACAACTATGGCTTTTCTATGAATCTGGTGCTCAGCTGCTGTGTCAAAGAATCATTTATTTAATCAAATTTTTAGCAGCTTTTTTGTATCCTGGCAATTTTGAAAAACAATATCATAGTATAAAGACCAATTTCTCTTAAAAACAGGTCATTTCTTCAACCAGTTTCTCAACAATCCTTAATTTTTGTATTATATGTATTTAACCAGTCATGTGAGTTTCAACATGAAAATCGTGCTTGAAAACCATGGAAGATTAAATCTGCACTTATATTTTCTAGAAAATATTTGTTCTTATTAAATATTATAATAACATAATCTTATTAAATATTATAATAATTTAATCTCATTCAGTGTACTTAAGTTATCCCATGTTCAATTTAATCTCAAGTCCATTTGCTGTTATATCTTGATTCGTCTTTCCTAATAATTATTGCTTTGTTGCAGTTCATTTCAAGACAACAGGCTTTTTGGTATCAAGATATTAACACTCATCTCTTTTTCTTCGTGTAATTAGATAGGTGAAAATTCTTTTCTACAGAGACACTGATTTCGTGCCACTTTTTTTCAGAAACCTTTTATGGACAACATCCATCTCCTTTATCTGACTACAATGATATTTCTTGTACTTAAATATAAATAAATAAATAAATGTCCAAACCCTCACCTTGATCTCTAAACCATCCTTTCTCTATTTGTTCATCTATCATCATCTTTTTCTCAGTTTCTAGTTAGTTAATAATTTAGGGTTGCTTCTTTTCCTGAATTAACCTTTATTCTACCCCAGTCCTATTTTCCTCTCTTTGGTTACTTTCTATTTATGAAGTAAAAAACTTTTTGCTACGATACATTTTTTGTTAAAGTATGTAGACATGCTATGCAGGTGGTCTCTCTATGACTGAGAGATATTGGCAGGGAAGGAAGAGAAGTCTATGTTCCTGCTGTGTGCAGCAAGTATATGAATAAATAAAGCATTTCAGTTTCCATCATAACCAGGCCTCTGGCTTTTTTCCCAAACACACACACAAAAAAAGGGAGGACAGATGAGTGCTAGGCGCCTTAAGGAAAATATTAATTTCTGAGCCAAGTAATGCACCAGCAAATGTGTTTGCAATTCCTTTGATTAAGTGATTACTCTTTCCCCCACGAATAACAGGAACTTTAACTACATAGAAATGTAATTGATAATATCCATAAGATGCATTAGATAGCCTTCCATATGCATCTAACTTTCTTTTGCTCCAAGGTCAGAATGTCCAAACTGTTGTACACCAGGACTCAAACTGCATATAAGCTTCTATAATTTGCAAACGTTAAAGGAATGTCCTTTCATTTTTCTTATCCTGTCAGTATACTGATGAGAACTATCACTGTTCTGCAAAGGCTTTAGCCATACAAATGACATAATCAGAGCATTGAAAACTGAGGGTTTTTTAATTACACCAAGAGAAAATGAAGGAAGACTGCATCCCTGTCAGTTTCTAAAGCAGAGATTTTCTTCAAAGGTTTGACATATCATAGCAAAGTTTCAAGCCTTCTCACTTGTTGGAAAAAAATCCAAACCTTCAAAGCTCTAATATAGAGTCATTTGCTTAATACAATAATGTTTTCTGTAAGATTACCTTTAGACAAATAATGTGACTCAAATACTGGTATATATTTCTTTAGAGCAGGATGGGAAATGCATCCTCAGGTTGTACTGGGGAAGCCTAGAGTTGACATGTCCTTCCTCTGCCCCATTCACTTTTGAAGCTATTATTTTCTTCTGCTGTCTGCTGAGAGCAGTGAGTGGTTTCACATCTGAAGTGAACAGAAGCACATTTTTCACTGGAATGAAATTCTGTTTTCTCTACCATAATGTTTATAAACTTTGGAGAATAAACTGCCATTTCTCACAGAGTCAGAAAATAGGGGATATTATTCTTTTTCTTGAAGAAGAATGAAAGAAGGAAAGAAAGAAGAAAAAAAGGAAAGGAAAGGAAAGGAAAGGAAAGGAAAGGAAAGGAAAGGAAAGGAAAGGAAAGGAAAGGAAAGGAAAGGAAAGGAAAGGAAAGGAAAGGAAAGGAAAGGAAAGGAAAGGAAAGGAAAGGAAAGGAAAGGAAAGGAAAGGAAAGGAAAGGAAAGGAAAGGAAAGGAAAGGAAAGGAAAGGAAAGGAAAGGAAAGGAAAGGAAAGGAAAGGAAAGGAAAGGAAAGGAAAGGAAAGGAAAGGAAAGGAAAGGAAAGGAAAGGAAAGGAAAGGAAAGGAAAGGAAAGGAAAGGAAAGGAAAGGAAAGGAAAGGAAAGGAAAGGAAAGGAAAGGAAAGGAAAGGAAAGGAAAGGAAAGGAAAGGAAAGGAAAGGAAAGGAAAGGAAAGGAAAGGAAAGGAAAGGAAANAAAGAAAGAAAGAAAGAAAGAAAGAAAATATATGCAGTCTCATATTAATGGTTTAATTTGAGCACATTATTGAATTTTAAGCCTAGGTAAATCACTCCTAGTATAAATCAAAGGTAACAGCTTTGAAGTTTAACACATACAGCCTATAAATGTAATTCCTTCCCTCTTTTGCTGCTGACAAGCCCAACCCAGTCCTGTTAAAAGTGCCATACCCCTGATTAAATACTTCTCAAGGGTAAAAGATAACATTGTACCCTCCATAATGTCTGATCATAGACTCCACAGAGGATTGCCAGAAGGAGCATCAGTCTACACTGTACCATCCAGAAAGTCCTCTCTGGACAAGTATATCTAAAAATCCAACCATCCATGGGGAAGAGCCATCCACCTACTTATTTAGATTCTCTAACACAGAGGTCTTACCTTAGTTTTCAAACACAGGAGAAGGAAGCACCCCATGTCCTCCCCCACTTCGATGGGATACCTGAGACCATTGGCTGAGGATTATCTGCTTCCAGTGTCCATGTCACCCAGCCTACATCTCCCAAGACCTTCGAGAGAGTTGTAACCACTAGCTAACCTGGGAAAGGATACACAACACCTGCAAGCAGGGCTTAGATTAAATGCCATTTTCTAAGAGTTGTCATATTCCTTTTATTCCTAGTTCTCTGTCAGGAAAAGAGCCATTATTATTTACTGCTCTTCCAGGGCTGCAACTCTAAGATAGAATAAATTCAGGGTCTTGGTCATTTTAGAAGAGAAAAAAAGCGTTAATTAAAAGCTGCTTCATGGACTTTATGATTAATATTGTGTAAGCAAAACCAAAATTTAAGACTCCTAAATGTAAGCAGCTGAACATTCCTCAGGAATATGCTATAGTGGGGTTACTTACCAAGAGGTGTAGTGGAGCTGCAATTATAGACTCAGAGAAAAAAATAAAAGACCATCTACAAAAACCAAAGATTATTTAAGTCCCTTTGCTACACTGCGCTGTGATGCTATAAATCATGTTTTGACCAGACAGAAGTAATTTTATAGGGTTTTTTCCTTGTCTTTTTCTGAATTTTGCTTCCCATTCTTCTCAGATCTGATTTCTAAGGTCATTTTTTTCCTAGATGGAATAGCCTGTGCTTGATATTGAAATGTGATTTGACAATAATATAGTGGTGAAACTCTGAAGACAAATTATGAAGGATTACCTTTTCTACTGTTCTACAAAAGTTTCATTACAATTCACCCCTAATAAGTGTCAAAGGATACTAATCCACTGATGCTTCCGTGAAAATTTTGAATTAAGGAAGGAGTAGTAAAATGGATTTACTAAAACCTTTTTGAAACAGAAGATAATTCAGTTATCATCTTCATCATCCCTTGCTCCAGAGGCAGCGTTTCTTAATCCTATTTATTATCTCTGAAAGATATCATCGTGGAATTTGGCTGGTAGGATGGGAGAGATATTTATATATTAATGGATTTATCCTTTCCAGGATAACTATTCTTCCACATGGGAGTCTGCGAATCCTGAATGCTTCCAAGTCTGATGAAGGACGGTATTCATGCCAAGGTGTAAATGTATTTGGATCTGCAGAAATCATTGCATCAGTATCTGTTAAAGGTATGAAAAAATGCTTTGATGGTAATGATGATTTCTTTTGACTAGTATTTAAATATCACTGAGAATCCCCAGCCAACCATAAAACAACATTCTCCAGGCAGAATAAAAAAAGTATTTCCAACCAGCTAAGGGGACTAAACTCCATCTGGTCAAACATTGAATCAGATTGCATACTCCAGCTGTTATATTGTAGATGCGTCATAAGAATTAGTATACATATTAAATCACTCAAACTATAAATAATTCTACAAGTAAAGGAGTCAATATCCATTTTAAAATATTTTATCTTTAGGAAATCACTTACCCCAAATTTTTTCTGCATGAGAACAAACTTTTAAATTAAAGTAATAATTTAATTATTACTTTAATTAGAAAGGTAGTACCTTTCTCTTTAATGAGAAAGGTCGTACCATAGAAGATTAATAATAACAATAAAGCCACTGAGTAGCAATCGATTTCTGAACCATTTTTTTTCATTTTTCAGCTGAATTCATGGATTTTCTTTGCAGGTGTTCAAGCCTTTTGACTTAATTTTTCAAGCGTCTTCCTATCTTTAGTAATCCAGGAAACATCCTTTACTATTTTGTGTGGCAAAACTGAAATTTTTATGCAATCACAAGATTCCAGGTGCTGCAGAAAAAAAAAAAAATCGCTTTTCCTGAAACTAATAAAGTTAATTAATTAATCCATCTCAGATATCTTAGAGATTGCTGTTTAGCATTCTGCCTTACTGATTCCATGAAACTGCCTGTACCTTCTGATCCCCAGTGTCATACTTCAGTGTGCATTATGGATATATTTCAGTATTTGACAATCCGCAATTCATACTAAGAGCAAACCTAAGCTCTGAGTAGACTCAGCAGTACTCAATCCTATTGTTTTAGTCTGGCATTATAAGTAGATTTCCATCTGAGTGTTCCTAACACTTCTCTGTTTCCAGAACCTACAAGAATAGAGCTGACTCCCAAGAAGATTGAGTTAACAGTTGGAGAGAGCATCGTCCTCAGCTGCAAAGCCTTTCATGACAGCACAATGGATGTCACCTTCTACTGGACGCTTAATGGGCAGCCAATTGACTTTGAGAAAGAAGGTGGACACTTTGAAAGCATCAAGGCAGTAAGTGACCATGCATTTGTCATCTCTCTGCTGGGAACTGACAAAAATTTGCATGCTTTTATTTATTATTTATTTAATAAATTCTTTTATTATTTATTTATTTATTATTGCTCCCATTTACCAAATTTTGACCAAAATGAGAGATAACTGGTCTCAGTAATATCGGAAAGAAATGTTAGATACAGGAGGTGCAAACTGCAGATCATTAGAATTACTCCAAGTAGTTTTCTTCAAGAAAATATTAAATTTAAACTTGTACGTTCTATTATTAGTGATGGATCTTGTAGTATTTGTGTGGGAACAGAAAGGAGTTTTCATCAAATCCTATTTACATTCTTCTTCTGATTTTAATATAGAAAGGATGCTGCTGTAAGTACTGATGTTTCTCTCACAGATAATATGGCTGTTGAAATGCCCTCACCTCCCAATGTTATACTTGCCTAGAATATATTTTAATATCTGAACAGCAAGGGCTATATTTACTAACTCCTCTGCATGAGGTACTTCCCAACTGTGTAATCATCATTTAAGTCAATAAGAATCATATGGACAAAAACATGTATACCAGTTTCAAATATTGCCACTTGAATCAAAAAGAGTTTAATATGATCAAATGGTATGATCAAATAATTCAAACCTGTCTCATGTAAAATGATCTGAACATTTCTTAGTAGAAGGAAATCTTTTAATGTGAACAAGTTTGGAAATGGAATCTACAGTCATTTAACAGAGTCTTCCAACTAATGAAATGTAAATCAAATGTCCATGCTATGTTAATAGAGAAAAATTAAGTTCATAAAGGTCAGGAAATTTTAAAACTTAATGTATCTCATTTGACTACAATGCAGCAAAGTTAACTTGGCATTATAACCTTGTCAGCTGCAATCAATTTATTCTTCTGCTTGCCTAAATGGAAGTCATACTCTTTATGGAAGTCATATCCACTTGTTGTGGGGTTCATGTTTTTAAAATTTGAGTTTACTTCAATAAACCTTTTAATTGAACAACATTAGTAAGGTATATCTAAGTGGGAAGGTTCTTAGCATAGTTACCTTCATCTGAGGAATACAACACTCAAAATAACACTATTTAAGTAAGAAGGGAAGCTTTCACTATTTTTTAACTTCAAGGTCATTCTTTGATTCAAGAAAACACCCTGTACAATTTAACTTCAAGTCATTCCCAAACAATTGAAATCTATGCTACATGGTTCTTTCCATGTATTTCAGCACCTCTCTTCAAAGGAAATTTTTAATCACTGGGAAAAAGCCACAGGTTAGGAAATTTTCAAAGTAATTTCATGTCTCATATCAAAATAAAGCTAATTTAATATTATTTATTATATTAAAAAATAGGATTTTTTAGATCTCTCTTAATAATTCTTCATTAATTTCATTTCTGCAAGAGAAAGCCCTCACTCTAATTAATAGAAATAAGGTTTGTTCAAAGCTATCAAAGGCAACATTCTATTTTCAGACAAATATTCATGCAAATCTCACTAAAATTACTGATTGCTTTAACTGTCCTGACCTGATTAAAATTTGGCCAAAATTTGGTAGATTTAACCAGCTATTTGAGTTACCTCCTCTTCACTGTGCTGCCAGAGTGTCACTGCTACTTTGCTAAATGAAAATAGTACTACTCACAGAATCAGAGAATAAGCTGAGTTAGAAGTGACCCACAGAATTGTTCAAATCCAGCTCCTGACCCTGCGCAGGACACCTCAAGAGTCACACCAGCTGCCTGAGAGCATTGTCCAAACATTTCTTGAGCTCTGCCAGGCTGGTGCTGTGACCACTGCCCTGGGGAGCTGTTCCAGTGCCCAGACACCCTCCGGGGGAAGAACCTTTCTCTAATGTCCAACCTAAACCTCCCCGACACAGCTTCAGGCCATTGCCTTGAGTTTTGTCACTGGTTAAAAGTGTGAAGAGATCTGTACCTACCTTTTTGCTTCCCCTAATAAGAATGGTGGCAAGGTCTCACCTCAGTCTGCTCCAGGCTGAACAAGGCTCTCACGATGGAATCAATACTCCGTGTCTAAATGACTAAGTGACTAAGAGGATTTTGGAAAGTTGCTTATTAAGCAAAAAGCTGAAACTTTTCTTTTCAGAGGAACATAAGCAATTTTTTTTCCCCTAAAACATAGTTTTCAACAAACAGCAAACTTCAGCTGATCAGAAAATAGTCAGTCTGGAAATAAAGGCATTATATATTTTGCAAAATATTACAGAATTAGATCCTACCTTGTCACTGTTAAAACTGTGTCGAAATAATGAAATAATATACAACTCTAAAGAAGTACCCAAATGAAGGCTCAAACCCTGATATTTTTAGGCTGGACAAGCTCCATTTGCCTTTACAAGATTGTCAGGCCATGCTTTCTTTACTTGCATTCCTAACTCATTTAAATGTCAAGACATTTCTGGTTTTCATCCTTAGGAGAGAGTGGAAGTGTAGCCTTGGATCAGCTGGAAGGGGACTGAAAATATCTGTTAGCACGTTACAGGCAGGATGAGGGGTGGGGAGTTACACTCCTCTTCAGAGCAGAAGTAACAAAAAACATGGCCCTCTTAGGACTATCCTCATGGAAATTTTCTGAATTATATTGGAAACAAAATGTGACACATCTTTTGACTCTTAAAGTAGTGGTTAAAATATCTTGATTTTTGCGTCGTCCTGAAATGAAGTTGGATCAATTGAGAGAAGAAAATCTTGGAAGTGGTAATAGCAACTGTGGTAATGCTATAATTTTTTTGGTGTTTTGACACAATTCCCATACCTACACATTTGTAGAGTGCTTTCAATTGTATCTCATTATAATTTCTGTTAACTACATAAGAACGAAAGGTTAGAAATGTATTTCTTTACTTCACTAAAATCTAAAGCATGACCATCTACTGGGGACAAAGGAAGATAAAACTCCTTTTTTGCTGCCATGTAATCTCCTTTAACCTATCCAGTTTCAAAGTTGAGATACACAATGTGTTAAAGCCATAGGTTTATTAATGGATAAAACAGGAACTTGAAGTCTGATAGAGCTCCATCTATATCCCTTATTTTTCTCTTCTGAATGAAACACTTCAAAATTGCATGAGTGGATCCTGAACAAAATGCTTTTAAAGGTAGTACATTTAAGAAAAATAATATACCTTGTGTGCATGAAGTCACAGAATTATATGTCAATTTTTTCTGCATACACTGATACTTCATCAGACAAAAATATTTTCAGGCTTGCCCGCAGTTTGCTTATTCATGTTAAAGCCTGACAAATCAAACATTATTTAAATGGGTTTTGCTAATAATAAAACCACTGTAAACCTCTCATCACTGCTTGCAGTGCTCATACTTTCACTGTGGCAGACCCAAGTGCTAAGTATGATGAGCATCTTGATGCTTAATGCAGTGTTATAAAAGCTATAGCCAAAGTAACATTTATTTGGGCTGTAGATAAATTTTACTAAAATTGCATGATCCCCAGCAATTACAATTAAAAAGAAAATACTCTCTTACTAAAAAAATATTACTTTGCTTGTTTTGAAATTATATCAGTAGCTTTTGTACCAAAAAAAGTATTGTATTTTTTCATATTGAGAAGTAATTTTTTATACAAACCAAAGGTATTTTTTGCTGTTCTTTACTGAGCTACCAATGATTTAGTTCCTATAATAATTTAGGTACTTCAAGGACTTGCCTGGCAAAAAGATAAGCGTGGTAAGCATGTCAACTTGTGCTTGAAGGGAATGTTAAGCAAAATGGACCAGCTGAATTTCACTGGAATGACTGCAGATTGCAGTCTAGGAAAAGAAAGCATCCCAAATGTTGTGTAAATGTAACTTCACTGCATATTTGGTGGAAGAACAATAATGCCAAGTGTTATATAAAACCAGAATCCTTTGACACTGGTAAAGTCTTATTTTGTCTAACAAAAGACTTGGTAACATCTTAGGTTCTGTGAGGGATAATCTGTGTAATTAATAGAAAAAAATTTGCATGGAAGTCTGAATTTCCAAAATTTTCTTGTAGCACACAGTGTGCAATGAACTCAGAAAGTATAGACCTGCTTGTTTTTATTAGGATAGATTTGATTTTTCTGTCCCTTGAGCCAAATCTAGAAGTCCTAGTCAAAATTCTGTTCAAAATGTTCTCTCCTAAAATCTCTACTGACCTTAACTTTCTCATAGACATATCCCTTTTTCATCTAAAAATATCTTATTTTTTCAGTAGGTTTTCATCCAACTATCACCATTCCAACTCTGTGCTTGAAGGCTGATGCTTTTACAGCAGCCAAACAAAATTATTTGCTGTGGTTATCCACAGACTGGTAAGCAATAGCATTGCTCCTAGTGTCCCTCACCTTGACTTTTCAGACCCAGGAAAGTGATTTGGTCTGAATACGTTCTTGGTCTTTGATCTTAGCTGAAACTACCACCAGGGGAAGCAATAAGCACAATTTATCATGTTATATTTTGCAATGGTTATTTGTGCACATGGAAGTGAAAGGAAATCTACTGTTTTACTTCAAAAAGGGCATAGATACAGATTGGACAATGCATTTAATTCCTGTCTAGTACTGGAGACTTCAGTTTTATAACCTAGAACTTTGGCAAGTACATAAATTTGTACCTTTCCTTGCATTTTCAAGTCACTCCCTAATTTCTTGTAGTACTTTTATCATATTTGAGAAATTAAGATTAACATTTCCTAAGCACTTCTAAACAGGAAGAGCTAAGTTCCACACCACATGAAGTCAATTAAAACAGCAGGCTGTTAATAATAATGTCTTTCCTCTTTATTGGGTGTAAACCCAAACAAGGTTAATTAAATAGGGGTTTTACTTAACACCCCTACTGCCTGCCCACACGAGGAAAGCAGCAATAGTTGTCCTGCAGAAGATGACAAGAAGATGACACTCTGTGCACAGTGAATTTCTGTTCAGGGTAAAGCTGCCATATCAGCATCATTGCTACCAATTTGTTTCACTGTCTGCTGCAATCCGTTCCTGCTGATGGAAGAGGCTGAACACAGCCCTTGCTGTCAACTTTAATCTCTAGGTATTTCAGACCTATGCTCATTGCCAGGTTTTGCCCACTTGTCTTGCTACAGCAGTTACCTATTTGAGCAAACAAGAGCAGTATAAAAATTTTTTAAAATCTCGTCTTCTGGTAATAAATAGCTATTGTAAGTCAGGTAGCGTACTAAATGGAACAAGGAATTCTGGACTTTGAGTTCTATGACTGGTAACTACAAACCAAAATCCAAATACAATGAAGACCACCATGAAATACCATGTGTTTCTTCCAGGATATAAACAGTTCTAGTGACCTGGCTGAATTTATTTCATGCTGTGTTAGAAAGAGACACTCCAAACATTTCCTAGAATCAAAAGAAGTATGAAAATTGTTGCATGCAAATGGTTGTGGCTTTGGCTATTAATAGAGAGTGAGGGACAGAGATGATAAGCAACATCTTATCTTGTTTAGCCTGGAGCAAAGGAAGCTGAGGAGGACCTTATTGCCCTCTACAGCTACTTCAAAGGAGGATGCAGTGAGGTAGGGATCAGTTCTCCTGCCCAAGGTAACAACTGACAGGCTGAGAGGTAGTGATCAGGTTGCACCAGCAGAGATTTAGATTAGATGTTAGAAAATATTTCTTCACTGAAATGGTGGTCAGGCATTGGAATAGACTGCCAATGAAGTGGTGAAATCAGGAATCCTGGAAATGTTCAAAAGGAGTGTGGATGTGGCACCTGGGAATATGGTTTAAAGGTGAACATGGCAGAGCGGAGTTAATGGTGGGACTCAATGATTTTAGAGGTCTTTTCCAAAATTAACAATTCTCTGAACTCCTCCATTTAATTTTATTTTAGACAAGGGAGATAACCAATAATTTTGGAAAATGTGAGCCTCTTAACATTCCTGACCAATTTCTATTAAAAAATTATTGTAATAAGTCATGAGTACAGTCAGATAATTTTTACTGATTTGTTCCATTAAGGTATTTGTACCTTTCCTTGTTTACAAGAAGCGTTCTAATGCAAAAAATCTTGGGATAAATGACAAACATTTCATGATCGTCCATTCTTCCCTCTGTTTACTTGGAGCTGATGGATCTTTTAACTGCCTGGCACAGTGTAAATCTGGGCTATAACAGCAGAGTCAATTGTTTGAACAACTGATCAATATCAGTTCCTAAGAAAGCTCCCATTTAGAGCTCTGCTGCCTATTTTACACCTGCAGCTCTTCAGCCTTTCTCCCCAACTGCTTGGCAGTTTTTTTCTAAAGCCTTCCCTGGCAGTACTTCTCTATTTCAGTTCTTACGCTCCCAATCTTCTGGTTTTATTCTTGAGGCCTTGCACCTGCAAACCTCAATTCTGTTGTTACAGAAAAATGTCATGGGTGGAAAGCTTTTAGTGTCCAGAACTCACCTCTACCTCTTGCCCCCTTTCTTTGTCTCTTGTTTGGTAAACCAAGACACAGCATGCAACACAGTATGTTCACATAAATATTTCATAAATGTTATCCAATAGTATACATACTAAGAATCTTAATTAATCATTGTGTAACAGCTGCTCTTAACATATTCCAATTAATATTAACAAATAGGAAGTTTAAGTAGGTCCCAAAGGAAATGACATAACACTATGCGGGAAGAAAACCAGCAAAACATAATCATCATTTCCATTGTCACCTACTGCACTGGAGGGAGCCTCTAGAGGTTTCTTCTTCCTTTTTTCTCATGGTAATAAAATCTCAAAACCAGAACATGAATTTAGCAACAGAAGTGTAGTGGGCCTCTCTGTCCTGAAGCTTGCCATTTCATATCCTATATTCATATATATTTTCATTCCTTCTTATTCTTACCGCTTTTCCCATGTTTTCATTATTCAGCTTGATTTCACTAAACTGCTCCAGTACATGACATACCACCTGACAGCTGATATTCTTTTAACTTGATCTCTTTTTCTACATTCTTTCAATAAAATTAATCAAACTCATTTACAGCAATTCAAGATGCACTTGAGATGTATTTAAAGTATTTCAAGCTGATTCAAGTTCTCCCTATCCACTCTCAACACTCCATCACTCTCTGGCATCCACTCAAAGCCACCAGTGCTCATGAAAACAACTCTTTTCATAATTCTTGCCTTGTCTATGAAAACTGTTCATAAATACTGCTACTCAAAGGGTCTGCACTCCCCCTGGATGATTCTTAAGGATTCACAAACCTAAAGCCATCTTTTTAACTTCTCATAGACAAGGGAAATGAAAGCTGTGTTTTATCAGGTATGCCTGAGTCAATCTGCATCAGCCTGGATTCTGCTGTATTACCACTATTATCCCACCACATACCATTAATCACAAAAAAACTGATAACAATGATTTCATCTTCTTTGTTCCAAATGTGCTTATATGATTAAAAGACAGAGTTCAGAATATAATTTTCCATTATCAATATATCAACTAAGAAATCTGCTGCTTCTTAGAAGATTAAATATTTGCAATTTGTAATCATCACAAGCAGTAGACACAGGTAGTTGTTATGTTCAAACCTGAGAATTTGCATGAAATGGTACTTAAACACAATAACGGACACAATTTGCCTTAAACACAATACGGACAGAATTTTTCTTGAAGCCAACAATCCATTAAAAAGTACATATAAATTTTCAACATTATTCAAAAGACCTTTATTGTATTGCTGGTTCTCACTTGCTGTTTATGGTACAAAGATAACACTGCCATAAGGTTATTCTATATAATCATTAGTTTGCTTCAGATAAATTCACCAAAATAAAACCTCCATTGCTATTCAAATGCAGCAAAAATCAACTGTGAAATAATTCTTTTTAAATCTAATCTAACTGAATTTCATTAATAAAGGCTACTTTGCTAAATGAAGTAATATACGAGTCAGGAATTCACCTAACCTGTGAGTTATATGCAAAAGCAGCCATATATTTTAAAATATCATCTATATTAAAAAAGCTATCATTAACAACCCAAGTCATTCTTGTGCAGGATCAAATCTCAGTCCTTTTTACTCGACACAGCATTGTTTTATTGTTCTCAGTTTAAACAGAATATAATCTTTTTAGGCTTTTAGTATCTCCCAAGCACTCTCTTCTGTATAAAAACCACTTTGTAGGAAAGCATTCTCGCCTCTCACTGTCAACAGATTTAGATGACAGGCAGCAAACCTTGATAAACCCCTGTAGTCATAGTAAAGAAGTAGACCAAACTACGCTTTGGCTTTCATCATAAAAGTTTTCCTGCAATGACAGTCAGTGTTTGCCTACTCTTTTCTTCCTTTAATTTAAGCTTTTGTTGAATCATGCTCATTTGTAATATTCTCATTACCCATTTTAGACACATTCTTCCCAGGCAAAGAGACAGTTTTCACCACATGCTGTCCAGTCTGAGTTCCCAGCCTGAATCCTCTGCACAGTGATAGGCAGTCCCCAAGCCCTTGTAGTGCAGAAGTTGAGAGCTGTGGGTCAACATGTCATCTCTACTGACTACCCAGTATTATGAACTTCTTTGGCTTTTTGTCTCTCTTTCCAAGATAAAATCGGAGCTACATTCAAAGGACTGCAGTTGGAGTGCAGAAGGGAATGAATGTGGAAAATCAGCAGCATTAGAAGCAGATTAAATGAAAGCTAGGTTTGATACAGTGAAAAAAGAATTATATTTCATATATATTTTCCACATATGATTCTGTAGTTTGAGCACATGTGATAAATTACATAATAATCAACCCAAGTGTAATTCTTTTATGGAAGAGGTAGGAAGAAGGGAACAAAAGACTGACTAGATGTAAAGAAAATGCTCTAGGTTGTGACTGTGAGCTCCATTTCAAATGCAGGCAGATTAGAAATTGTTCTTGTGCAAAGTCTTCAGAAGAAAAGGTTGGATACACTGAATGGACTACCACAGTTTAGAGATAAAAACTCAGCAAATGAATGGACAGATTAACAGAGAGGTTTCCTAGCAACCGGCTCAGGACAATGAATTCACTCTCACCGGAAAAATAAGTTTCATTCTCTTCATCTGAGGGAAGAAACATATGTAAAAGTTGTTTATTGCAAACTCACAATTGTTAAGATCTGGTTATTGAAGCTAGAGAGATGTCTTTGCCCAAATTAAGGTGTAGATGAGACCATGTATCAAAGTCATTAGTATGGATTTTTATTTAACAGTAAATGTGAGGGAAAGAGGGGGAGAGAAAGAAAGAAATAGGAAAAGAGGGTGGGGGCAAGGAGAGAAAGAGAATGACGGAGAGACAGAAAATATGTCACCACTGCATGGATTCTGTTGGTTCTCTTCTGGTCTTCTCACTGTTGAGGGTCCCAGTCTAATCAAAGTGATTGTCACTGTCTTGAGCCGTGAGGGGTGGGAGAAACATTAAATCCCCTGGGTTTATATTTATTCAGGTTTGGGTGGGCATCCCAAGTACCTACCCTGGGGCAGGGAACTTTACACTGGATGAAGTAATACTTTGGATCATGGAACACTTCAGGAGTCTGATGGTTTACGACACATTCTGAGACATTGACATCACAGCTGCCTCTTGTATCAGTAAAACTGAGTCAATTATGGCCCACCAGAAGAGGTGAATTCCTTCGGGCTCTATGTGAATGTCCTGCTACTTCCCTGAAAGGGAATTTCCACAGCTAGTCACTGCTGTTAGGACTTTGGCGTGATAAAAAATAGGACCCCAACTTGCAGGATCTGCCTCTTATCAGCCTCTTCTCTAATCTTATCCAACACCCAGTTGTAGCCTCTCGTGATGGTGTGCATGCCTTCTGCACCTGGGCAGTTAAGTGATTGATTGTTTGAGTAATTAGCTAGTATCAGTCCAGGCTCCCACAACAACCTCTTAAGATTTATGAGATGGAAAGAGAAAAAAAATCTACATGCAAGTTCCCCTCTGTGGGTATTTGAGATGGCTGAAGAAGTATTAATTCCCCAGCAGTAAATTCTCTGAAAATTGTCTCTTTTTTTGGGTTGGTTTTTTGTTGTTGTTGTTGTTTTTTGTTGTTTTTTTTGGCTTTTTGGTTTTTTGGGTTTTTTTGTTTCTGCAAACCCCCTAACATTAGGACAATGAGCACAAAAGACAAATGTAATGATGTCATTACTACAGAGCAAAGTATGCATATTATATGCTCCTTGGAGCCTTTTTGAATTTGGGGAAGTATTTCCAAATCAAAAGCAAATAGTAATGCATAGGTGCCACCAATTTTTGAAAAATAAAATAGTTTCAAGCAATACCTTACATGTAAAACTAATTAGATATTTTGCAGACGTGACTATAACCTCAGACAGCATGCCAGACTGAAGCAGAGAGAGCCATAGCTTGACACACCATTCAGCACTGGAGCTGCCCAGAACTAGATGAATGGGATGCTTGGGATCTTAATATGAATGGTCCAGGGCTACAATAATTTGTAGTCCTGGAGAGAAACATTAGTCATGACAGAAAGCATTCTCAACTCTATTATTATTTATTTGCTGCTTAATGAAGATCAGCAGTGTACAGCAGGTCTGTAGCTGATGCTGACCTTGAAGGTTACTCATAGCTTTCCTGAAAATCAGTAAAAGTTGGTTGTTGAACCAATCAATTTTGTTTTATTTTCTTTTAAGCTTTAGCTTTAGTAAAAACAATCTACATTTCACACAGTAGAAGTTCATACTGAGATTAAGGCACTGATACCTGGTTAAATGGATAATACAGGATGCTCAATACACCAAGGAATATGGATTTTTCAATAAAACGTTACTTTGAAATAACGACTCCTTGCAAAATATTCCCTGTCAAGAAAGAGCATAAAATCAGTGAAATAAAAGGTAGCTTTTAAAAACATACACTTAATAGCATCAAAATTTAGACCTAGACAAAGAAATTTAAATGCCGCTAACTTCAGCTTTGAAAAAATTGAGACCACAGAGTTGCTGATACACCAGGCTTTCCTAAATCATGTTAGCCCAGGTGAGAGACTTTCCTACACTGTTTGCATCCATATCACCCAGTCTTTGTCTTTCCCCAAGGGGAAGTGAATGTCTCTGCTTTGCTGAAGCATCATGTCTTTTTTCACTGACGGAAGTCTAAAAGCACAAGGAAGTTTCTGACCTTAGATACTCTTCTTAATGGAGTCTCTGCTGCATTCCCACTTAGTATGGTTTTTTTTTAGCTGGACTGTAACTGTTCAAGTTTAAGTAGAAATAACAATGACACGGGCCCCTTTGTGACACAGACGCTTTGTGTCAGGGCCCTTTGTGATGTGGGACATGGTGGTGGCCAGAGACCACTGTGACATCAGGGAGCCCTGCCCTGGCTTAGGGTGTTTAAGGGGCACAGAGTCCCAGAGTGCCCAGTCCCAGGAGAGCTGCCCTGTGAGGAGGAAGCAGCTCCCTGGATCTGTCTGCACTAGTTGCCAATAGTGATAGACAATCGTGACGAGGACAAAGCCAATTCTAACTCCCAGTCCCCCAGCCCCTTGCCCAGCTGTCTGGAGACCCCCAGTGGGCAGTGGTTAGGGGCAGTGGGCAGATCAGCCCTGCCACTGTCTGAGGCTGAGGAGGAGGAGAGAACCTTTGCCAAAATGAACCCAGAGGTTTCCTGCTGGGAAGGGCATTGTGATGAGGAACTTTCCCACTGGGAAGAAGTCACAGTGACAGAGGCATTCAAACGGCAAGTACTGACAGTCCAAAAAATTTCCCAGTGGGAAGCCAGGAGCAGCCAAGAGCTGACTCAATGCCAGGTGTGTGTGCAAGTTCAAGAGGTTTCCCAATACAATGATGAGACGCACGAAGAGCAACATGAATGGAAAGAAATTGTCAAAGTCCGGGAGCTGTACCAGTGGGAAGAAGATGGTGAAATATACCAAGAGGTGCGTGAATGGGAAGACCATGACACCCAAGAGACAGACCGATGGGTAAGAGATGAGAGTGAGGCCATGGAGGAGGAGTCTGAAGACGAGAGTGACCCTGTCATCTGGACTGAGCCCTTGGTCCCAGAGGAGGATGAGTGGGATGAGGTGAGCGTCCTGGAGCTGCCCCCTGAAGAAGACAACGCGGTGTGGAGAGTTTTTGCAGAAGATGGGCTGCCAGTGCCAAGCCCTCGTGAGGCCTGGGTTGAAGACCAGGAACCAGAGCCATGCAGCCCAGGGCCACTCCGTGCCTCGTCTGCCTCTCTGGAAAGCCAAGCCCCCATGGGACACGCAGCTTCTCCCACCCAGGTCCTCCATGAACAGCCATGTGCCCCAAGGAAGCGTCCCTCCCACTTCAGACGGGCACTGTGGGCACTGCGGGAGCTGTTTCACTGTCCCTGCCTGAGGCCACAACCAGAGGAGTAAAAGAGATGAGGAAGAAGATGAAGACGAGTGTCTCAGTTTTGAGACAAATGTAAGAGAGGACTCTCCACAATGAATAGCCTCCTCTAAAGGGTTTCAACAATCCATCTCCACAAATAGAAAATGAATACCAAGTGAGGCAAGTGAAAAAACCCAAACCTAACAGATAATTAACACCAGAATGCCCCCAGAAATCTCCTCCCTGCCTCACACAGACAAGGAACAAAACCACAAAAATTCCTGGAGAATGGGGAGAACACTAAGAAATCCCTGTTCCTGACTCAGGGTGTGAGATGGCGCCGGCTTCGGTGCCGAGGGAAGTGGAGCTTCCATGGAGGAGTTCCATGCAGCAGGAGGCACTGGTGGATCTCCGGCACTGACCTGTCCAGGGCAGATGAAGCAGCTTGGCTGGAGTCTCTGGCTGTGCTTTCTCTGCTCGGCTCGGCTCTCCGAGGCTTGGGGCTGGAACGGGACGGCTCCACTCCCACTGGTCCCACTCCTCTGGTGTCAGAGCAGCAGCTGCTTGGTTCAGCTCAGGAAACTGAAGAAGAAGACAAAGACAGTAGAGAAGATAAAGAAGACAATGACGACAAAGCAGATGAAGAAGAAGACAATGAAGAAGAAGACAAAGACAAAGGTGAAGATGATGACGACGAAGCAGATGAAGACAAAGACAATGAAGATGAAGACTAAGAATACGTAGGAGACAAAGAAGAATAATTTCAAGATACATAGAAGAAGAAGAGTCATATGAATTTAAAAATAGAAGAATAGTCATAAGAATTTAAGAATTCATAGAAGAGAGGAATAGCAATAGGAATAGGAATAGGAATAGGAATAGGAATAGGAATAGGAATAGGAATAGGAATAGGAACAGGAACAGGAATAGGAATTTACAAACGCATAGAAGAAGCAGAGGAGAGTAGTTAGAATAGCAAAGAAGAAGTACTTAGAATAGCAAAGAAGAGTAGTTAGAAACAAGAAGAATAAGAAAAAGAAGAATAATTTAAGAATACAGAAATGAAAATAAAATTGAATTGAATGAATTGAATGAATAAAATCGAATGAAAAAAACTAGCCAATTTCTTTTTATTACATATTGTGTATTTATATTACAGTGTATGATATAAAAACATGAATATACAATATGTTGTTATCATGATACATAATAATTTCCCAGGAAATAACGAAAAAAGACAGAACTGTTCCAGTTACTGAAGAATTTGTATATTTTCTAATAAAGTTTGTCAAGCACAAGAAAAAAGAGTCTCAGGATTTCCTGTCCTGTTTCTCAGAGGTGCTGATGTATTTTCACACTCAGTGCCACTGAGTCCCCCGTGAGCAGTGACTGCTCAGCACCAGCGGGAGAGTTCCCGGCTGGGCTGGCAGGGCAGGGCTGTCCCTGCTCTCTGCAGGCAAACGCAAGGTGTCTACTGAGCCCGGCTGAGAGAGAACTGTGCTGGGTAGCCCTTAGCAGCAGGGCTGTGCAGCCGGGACAGTGAAGGCACCGCAGCCCTGCTCTGACACTGCCCATGGCCAGGGAGCCAGGCTGGCCTAGAAAGGCAGAGCCACTTTGGCGAGGGCGAGGAGCGACGGCTGCTCCTTCCCAGGCTTGCTGTGGGTGCAAAGGTGCAGGAAAGGCTCGTCTCACCATTCCCACTTCTGTTCTGCCCAAAAAACATCCACCAGAAGGAATTTGCAGCTGACCCTGTGGCTAAAGCCTTGCCCCCTCTCCTCCCCTGTCCTTGCCCAGGGCCGGCTCAGCAGAAAGCAGCTGTGGAGTCACTTCTGCAGTCTGTAAAACTTCTACAGCGACAGAATGGTTGGGGTTGGCCGGGACCTTACAGCTCATGGAGTTCCAGCTGATTATCTCCTGCTCTGTGTCTCCCTCTCTCTGACAGGAGATCCTCTTTCTTTCTCTCTCGCTTCCTCACACTTTTCGGGAAATCAAATCAGTGTTGTTGAATAAATTCCTCCTGTTGCCATCCCATGGTCTCATTTGCCCTTTAATCAGGGCATAGGCATCTCTCCCTCATCAGATTGTGAGATGTGGGCAGGGACATCTTCCACTGTCCCAGGTTGCTCCGAGCCCCAATGTCCAACCTGCCCTGGGACACTTCCAGGGATGGGGTGGCCACAGCTTCTCTGGGCAACCTGTGCCAGGGCCTCCCCTGCCTCACAGGGAAGAATTACTTCTGAGAAACCTCTCAGAGTTCATTCCCTGGAGCCAGGCTGGGTGTGTTCCTCCCCAGTCCTGCCTGCCTTGAGCAGCCTTGTGCAGGGTGGGAGGGGTTGCCTTGGTGCAGCCCCAGCTGAGGCAGCAGCAGGTCTGTGCTGTTCCTGACACATCCCTGTGGCAGCAGCTGCACGGGGCTGTGCAACCAAGGTCCCCAAATCAGTGCACACACGGCACTGGACCAGCATTGCAGCTCTGGGTCTGTACTGGTCCTGCTGGGCAGCTCCACAGGGCTCCATCCTGAGCAGCTGTGACTGGAGCCTGGTGTTGGCACCTCCAGCCTTGGGGATGCTCCAGGGCAGGGCCTTTCTCTGGGATTAATTTTTCCTTCTTCTGGGATAACTTTCATGGAATTACAGAATCCCTGAGGTTGGAAAACGCCTCCCAGACAAGGAAGTCCAAGCTGGGCCCATTGCCCACCCTGTCCCCAGCCCAGAGCACTGAGTGCCTGTAANCCAGAGCACTGAGTGCCTGTGAGAAGATAGGTTGAAAGGACAGTACAGAAGGCAATCTCTTAGATGCAGAAATTTTCTTAAGACTTAGAAAGCCAGCACATCATTTTAACCTCCCTCAGACCTTTTTGTGGCCTAGACCCTCTCATTACAGAATAAACTAATCAACAAATAATTTGTCTTCCAAGACTTGGAAGAGTCTGTAAAATTAATGAAGACCACCTTATAAATGCCATTGAACAGCAGTAATGAGTATTTTTTTTCAGAGTCCCTTGTCAAACATATCTCCTACTTATCTAAATGGAAGCTAAAGTGTGTCCTTATTTTCTTGATTGTGATCAAGAATCCAGTGTCTGAGCATATACCTGTCTGTATTAAACACAGTGAGTTTAATCCACTCACACATCCTCAGGAATGCTGACTGTACATCCTGCTATGTTGTAATAAAAGTGTTTCATAGAGATCTATTGTACTGCATTGCTCTCCACTCACAGCAATGATTCTTTCAATTGCAGCTTGTCTGCCCAGTTACACAGGTGTGCAGATGAAATACAAATATTTTTCCTGATAAGAATATTAGGATTTACACATTCATGAACCCTCTGGAAGTAGAGTGACAGCCAAGATTTTTAACAGCATCTGAGCAATGAAATCAGACAGTTGCTGTCCATTACGCTATTCCTCACACTTAACAACAAATCACATATTAGATGTAAATTACCCTCAAGAGAGGGCAAATGTGAACTGATTCTCGTCTTATCCTTTTAATAACTAAAGCTTTGTACCAAGATGATCTTGAGCAACCTGCTTTAATAGCTAGTAAATGTTATTGTTACACAACTTTAAAAATATATAACCTGAATTTGACTCCTGGAAGGAGTGTGTGCTCTTCTTTTGCATTTCAAGCTATGGAGTACTGAGATATTCTTTTCCACTGCTGTGATATCTCATATGCCAGAGTCAGAATATAAGAATTATATGCATTATGGCCTGACTGTTTTGAGTATCTTCCCTTCAGCAACATCATTATCTAGGCCACTTCAGAAGGCAAAACACCCCCACAGTAATCACACTCTTAGATCTACAGGGTTATTAAGCTATAGATCACGCCCACATTCACTTTGGCCTCAGAGGCAGCCTTGATGTCTCCACCTCTCTTTTCCTTCTTTGCATTTGAATATCCTTTGGTAAAGATTTTGCCTGATGCTACAAGGAATATTGTGACAAGTTAGTTCAAAAAATGTAAATGAAGAGAAGACTGGCTGAAGAAGTGTGCCAAGATAGGCTGCAAAGGGACTCTTCTGCCTAAAAAAACCCCTAAATTATAGGAGATTGGATCTTGAAATGAATCCTGTTTCATCTTGTCATTAATGACCTTGGCATAAAAGAAAGAAGTATGCAAATGAAGATTGTATGGTACAAAATTGGACATCTTACCAATACAACTGACGATGAAAATAACAGATGGGAACAGACAAGAAATGCAATCCTATGAAGAGCAAGGTCACACACATATGAATGACATATAAAGTGGGAGCTCATAACTTGCTAATGAATAAGGATAAAGATCTGACTGTGTCTCCATGAGCATAGAATAAGTATGCACCAAAAAAAAAGCAAATATGAATCTTGGTGCATTCAGTGACAGATTTCCAACACAGCTAGAGAAGTATCAACACTTACACTCCTAGTAAGGTTTTATTTTGAATGCAGGGTACAATTCTGTTCACTCAGAATCAAAATTGCTCAAATTAGAACCACTGAATGGGATAGTAATATATAGTTCAAGGAAAGACTGTCAGTGTTTGCCTGGTTAGCAAAGTAGACCAAATCTGAGAAGGGAAAATGCCTATATTCAATTAATGTTTCTTAAAGTGAACTTTGAGGAATTGTAATGACTGTTGGCTAGAATTCTAAAAAATAAGAATTTGAACTGGGTCTCTCTTTATACTCTCTATATTTTGCACTTTTCAGATTTAAATACATACAGATTTCATCAGGAAGGATGAGAATCTGATCCTATTTTCTTAATCATATTTAGCATTAGTTTCCTCTATATTAATAAAAATCAATCAATATTATCTTTGAAGCTATCTTAATTTTAGCACAGTAGCAAGACATATTCCAAACGTCACTGCGTTGCAGTAGAGAGGGAGAGGAAGAAAGTTCTTAATTTCTAAGAGGGCTTTTTTTAATACCACGGATAGCATCCGAAATATTTCTGTTCATCTCCTTAATGAATTTCTTTGTGCTAGTTGGAATAACTCCCTTTGAGCATGCAAATATGCGCAATGTGCTTTAACCAAAGTCAAAGTTATTAAAAACCTGAAATGCTCTTCTTTAATCCCTATTAATAATCGTATAAATGCGCTGTTCTGATAATCCTCACAAGAGGGTATTAGGACACACATATTTTGTAAGATGAAAGCTGCATTCAAGAGTCACTCAAACTGTACCCTTGTGAACTACCTTGAACACAGATTTACTGGGTTTTAAACTGGCATTTCATCCCTGTTTCAGCAAGCATCCTCTGCAGATTTAATGATCAGGAACATCCTCCTGATGCACGCTGGGAGATATGGGTGCAGGGTCCAGACTGCAGCGGACACCGTGTCAGACGAGACAGAGCTGCTTGTTAGGGGTGAGTATGCTTGTGGCTCCCCCCTGAAAACACAACCACCACACACAGTTGTACCAGGGACTTTTAAATGAGTGAGTTTCAGGGACATCTCTGCCATGCAGTGGTAAATCCTCAGATTTTATGTTATTGAAGCTATTTGTGATTAACGTGCTCTTTGAAAGCAGTTTCACCATAAGCTGACCTGCAAATACTGTAAAGAGAAACAAAATCAGTGGGTTAATAGGCAGTCTTAAGAGAGGTAACAGCATGAAAGGTATACTAGATTAGCTAAAATGCAGATAATTATCCTTCACAGACCTGTGTAAGGTAGGTATAATGAGTTTTTTGATATTTTGCATGATGCTTTGTATTTCATCTTATGTTCAAGCCATTCTTTCAGCTTTAGCAGTTTAGGAACATGCATTCATTTCCTAAGAAGGGTGCCCATGCAGCCTTTTGTAAGATTATAAATATGAACAATGAAACAGGAGCCCTATAATATTACAAGAATTTGAGTTTTTTCACACATGGAATTGTTACCACCAACTGTTTACTGCATCCTTATGCCCAATCCTATAATCTGTTAAATTATTTCACCTGTCATTGAACATTCCTGATTACATACAGGAACAGAGAGTCCTATTCCTGAAGGATCCCAGATCATACCGAGGATACCAACTAGTTTACAGCAGAGCAGGGCACCAGCACCACCTGTGCTTTCCATTAAGCAGAGTTTTTCTGCGCTCTGCACTACTTCTGTGTGTATGTGTGCATACACACACACACACACACACACACACACACACGCACACGTGTGTTCAGTGCCTGAGGGATCTCAGGATTTGCAGTTCACTTACTGGCATAATGACTGGTGGGTCCTGCAATTCCAAGAGAGATGGTTCCCTGATAGGTAGCACAGCTGGGTAGCCTTATGGTGGATGATACATTTTTGAAATAACAAATCAAGTTAGATATTTTATAAACATTTCAAAAAGTCAAGATTAAAAAAAATCAAAATTATTTGGGTATTATAATATTTCAAAAATATTCATTTTACCACATTCCACAATGTCTTTAGATTTGACGTGTTCCTATCCACCACTTTTAGGGTAAATATATGCTTTAAATAATAAAGAATGTTTCTGACTGACTGCAGGGCTCTTCACATTTTCATGAAAGTGATAGTTAAATATTTCCATAAAGACACTTCAAGGACTGTCAGATTTCTATGAGCTATGGCACAATTGGGATGGTTGTATTCAGTTGACTCGCCATGTAATACCATTTTAGCTACCTTATGAAATCTGATTCATCCTTCTGGGTTATGCAAGGCCTTTTGTGTTACCTTTGTCTGTCTCAGATATGAGTTTGAGGCTCTATGGATAGGCAAGGCAATCTCAACTTTAAATTGAACTTTTGTGACAAAAAGCTCTTAGTTATTATCTAGGATAGACTGATTACAAAATTATTTTTTAAGAATACTGGTTATATAAATTATGAATTATATAAATTATATGAGTTTATTGAATTTCCTGAAAAAATTAAATTCTTCTATGAGGAAGAGGTCTGAGGTTAAATTTTCAAAAAGGCATTGTAAGAAGTACCAGCATGAACTTATGTATCTCATCACCATGTCACCATGCTGTTGAAGTAAAAGCTGTAACTGCTTTGTAGTGGAATTTGAATTCAAATATACTTTGCTTACAATTTTCTCCTTTTCTTGTTTCTAGAATTGGATAATTTAAGGATAGAGCAAGGAATTTTATTTTGTATTGCAGAAAATGTTTAAAGCACCTTCAGTGTAGAATTGCAAATGACTTCCTTACAGATGTCGACAGTGCAAAAATCAAAATATTTATGAGAATCTAATTTATCTCTCCTTATGCTTTTACAGGAACATCATTTTCATTTCAGTATTGCTAATGTTTTTTTCTCCCCTATCTCAGCCTATAGAGTGCACTTAGTGGTGTGCAATTTGACACCGATGATCCCAAATTGCAGCACCTTTCAGACTTCTTTATGTTTAGCTTCTGGTGGCACTGGACATTGCTTAGGAGAAGATACCAGCAGAAACAGATGTTTCAGTAAATATTTCAGTTAACTCTGAAGAATTCCACCTGACAAAGGAAGTCATCTTCTATGAAGAAAACTCATGCAGTAAAGTTTGTAATCCAAAGCCATATTATTCTTTATTTCCAGTTTATAGTTAAAATAATTATATTTTATGCATATTACAAAACATCCTTTTCTTTTAAATGTTACAGCCCATAGACAAACTGAGATAGCAGAAGTTTTGTTATGAACTCTTACATGTATTGATATAAACAAACCTACAGCACAGCCTTGCTCTGACCTTACTTTCTCTCCTTTTTCCTCTGCAGAAAATGCCAGTGATAATACTGATAATACCATACCACCATATAACTCTATTTTAATCATTACTTTTATTGTAGGGTTCATATGGTATTTTAATAAATCACTATAAGTTTTTCTTGAAAAATTGTTCTTCTTACAATGTTTCTACATGAAATAAATTGGAAATAGAGAATAAATTAAATTAAAATAATCTCGTTCCACCTCCTTTAGATATTCATGAATATCAGAATTACTGCCACTAGCAAATTGATTAAATTTAAACTGAAGTATGCATTCAACTGGTTCACTATTTTTAAGTCAAAGGACTTTTTGTCAGAACTTAATTACAAGTGACTTGGAAGAGTGCTATACCTCACTGCAGCCTCCTCAGGTAGAGGAAGCAGAAACAAACTTTGCAGATTTCTGTTGCTCAAAATTAACATCCTGATCTTTAACAGACATTCACCACTGTATTTTCAAGGAACTGTCAGTATCATTTATTGTGGGTAAAACACAGAGTATCCTTAAACAATATTTAACTATTTTGAAACCATTTATACTACCTGCTTTACTGGAAGTTCCCTTGGATATTTGCCAGAGAATGTTACTATTTTTACCCTTGTTCTTCTTTGCTCTGCATTATACAATGAAAGTTAAATTCCAAAAACATAACCAATGAAAGACAACACAAAGAACACAAAATGTACAATGTCAAGTAAAGCTTGATTTCTTTGAGTCTAATTACTAATAAGAAGGTAATTAATGGTGCAAGATTCCTGAATTTACTGCGTGTGTGTGTGTGTGTGTGTGTGTGTGTGTGTGTGTGAAAAACAAAGGAAATAAAGACAGCAGCAAGTTTCTATTCTGCAACTTTCTATAATGTGTTATACATTTTTTAAGCTCAATATTTAAATTTTCAAATTCACTACCTCACAGGTCTTGAATTTAGGTAATTTGCAGTAAAAAACCACATCTAGTATTTTTCAATAATGATTGTGACCTAGAGAATCTCTTTCAGGAGCATTTCAAAAGTATATATATAAAGATATTCTATGTCAGGTTTCAACAAAATCAGGATTCAAGTCCCATCAGCACTAACTACTCAAAAAAACCCCTCCAAATACTTCTCTAAGTGCTTTGAAAATGTAATTAAACTATGTATATTAAAGTAAGAAAAACTTTTTAGTGGTCCCTAGCATTTTTTTTCTAATGCTGCCAGTAATGTGAGTTTCGTTAGGAAGAGATGTTCTGCCAGTGGCCGGTCCTGTCAGGCAGTACATTAGCTTTCCAAATGAAATGTCTTGCATTTTATTCTTGGAGTGAGTTGTGAGTGAGAAGTATTTTGGTAGTCTCAACAGTGACCTTCAAGGGTGGGCTGTCCTGACATACCTGCATCATCTGTTTGCATTCAGGTAAACCACTATCTAACTTACAAAAGTATTTCCTCTCCAAAATACAGCTCTATGAAATTCTCTGCAATTCATCATCACAGGTTGTTTTTATTATTAGGTGCCTAAAAAAAAAGTCATGATCTTTTATTCATCCGAGATCCACCATCCCCTCTAGATACACACATTGATTCTGTAGAGGTCTCCAGAGAGTCCTTTACTCTCTGAATATGGGGAAGATGAGAGAAGATTCAGATCAAAGGCCAGAACTGATTTAAGGCAGAAGAGGCAATGTCAATCACTTTCAACCTAGCTCAGCAGCTACAGTGCCCATTTATGAGGTAGGATAACTCTTTTTAACTGTCTCAGACCATGACTCAAAATCCCACTTTCTCCTTAAAAGCCACCTGCAGATGGATGTTGGGTGGGATCAAGACACGTTCAAGCCTCTTTCTAAGGCGTAGGAGCCAGGAGCACAGATATCAGGTGACAAGCAAATGAGCATCTTGATGTGTAAAGCACAATTTAGGGCATCTCCGTCTTTCTTCTTGCATTGAATTGACTCCTGCTCTAGAAATGAACTGATGTTCCCTCAGGTGAACATCTGTCAATGGCTTAAGCCAATACACTGCGCTGTTTATTGGAAAGGGAAAAACTAAATAGCTTTATAAAAGCTAAATAACAGGCATGCCACCCTCTGAACCAGGTTGCCCTCCACTGGGGCAATGATGGAGATAGTGGTGAATTCTCTGCAATATTTTCTGGAAGACGGTCATCAGAGCCCGTAACAGCAGAAGATATATAGTCTGATACATCTCAAAGATATCTAGAAAAGAAAACGGCTTTTCACAGAAGCTGGTAACAGGCCTGCAAAAATGTGATACCTCAAGTGCAATCCCATGACAGAAATTATGCATGTCTGATGATCAAATAAATAGTTTTAGTGAAGTGAATGAATACCACAAAAATCACCATTATGGACTTACATTCTTGACACCCAACTTATTACCTGATTTCATTTCATTTATGTCTTCTGTTGTTTGCTCAGCCAAGGAAATGCAGAATACCTGTTTGCCATGCAAACAAGAATGTTTACAGGAGAATATAGACACTCACTACACAGTCAACAAATTTTTTCCTCAGCACATGAAGTCAAGAGCCATTTAAGAAGTAGAAGTGATTTATGACTTTTATGAATGTCAATCCTGTCCTTGACATCAGTCCAATAATAGTTTTTCCATGTTGTGTGCATTTTCTGCCTACCAGCCTTTAATTATCCACTCAGATCTTTAACTTGCAGCAAATATTAAGTAGCAGAGGAGCAGAAGAGCAGAATGCTACAGCTTGGCTGATTTTCCACCTAACATTGGCACACCAGTAGTTGAGTTGCCTCTGTACTGATTTTTCACAAAGAAGTGATTACCTAAGCAGAAGGCTCTAATACAGGATAAATATGCATGCCATGTTTTGATACTAATGATAGGATCACAAACATGGGTACCAAACACCCAAGTACCAGCCAGGAGACCTGCCTCTCACAGATGTCTCAGGTGATCTTGTAGCCAGAAATGTGTCAGCTTCTCTTGAGACAATGCCTACTTGGTGAATTAATTTGTATTTTAAAGCATGACTTTCAAAAAGGGCTTCTTACATTCTTATTTTCCTTTATGCTCTTGAAATCTGAAGCTATCTGTGCTTTCATGTTTTCACTACAAAGGATATCTAAATGATCCCATGCTCCAACTATGTTTTGCTCTAAAGAAGTTCAGAGCAAGAAATACTTTTATCATAAAGAGGTTGACAATGTGAAAGGGCTGACCCTTACTACTGTGCATTGGTCCAGTTAGCTACATTATTTTGTTTACAGTTTGTGTTTATTTAACTCATTGGTAGAAATGAGTACCAATTAGTCTCTATTATACAGTGACTTGGAGGTTTTGAAGAACACCAGCAGAAGTCATAGATAAGAGCAAAAGGCTACTTCTTACATTTCTTCTTCTTACATAGAGATAGAGATGGAGATAGAGATGATAGAGATAGACATAGAGACAGAGATGATAGAAATAGACATAGAGATAGATAGATAGATAGATAGATAGATAGATAGATAGATAGATAGATTGATAGATAGATGATAGATAGATAGATGGATATCATTCTCTACAACTACCTGAACTTAGGCTGTAGTGAGGCAGGGGTCCATCCCTTCTCCCATGTAACAAGTATCATGATGAGAGCTTGGACTCAAGTTGCACCTGTAGAGCTTTAGATTAGATATTAGGAATATTAGGAAACAATTTCTTCCCTGGAAGGGTAGTATTGGAATATGCTGCCAGGGAATTGGTAGAATCACCAATTGTGGAAGAGTTCAAAAGGTGCATGGTTGAGGAATTGGTGATGATCATAATGAGGCTAAGTTAATGACTGGACTCAATAATTTTAGAGGTCTTTTCCAACTTTAATGGTTCTATGATTTCATAATTTTATAAAAGCACTTTATAAAATATTTTTATATTACATATCTACTATAAAATATACTTTAGGAGAAATTATGTATTGGTGTCAGTTATATTACAAATCGACCTGTGCTCTCTAAGCATAAATACAGTTAAATTTGTTTACAATACTATCTCATTCATCTACACTTAAGGATTTCAGCAGATTTAGATGCTGGCTATTTTCTGGCTATTTTAGTAATAGTTTACTCATTGTTGTTTGCTTTTATTATCCTTTTCGCTCCTACTGCTCAAATTGTGTTTTCTATTGTTATGAATGTCAACCGACTCTGTGATTTTCTAAAAGTAAAAAAAAATAAGGCCCAGTCCTCTTGATTCTCTGCATCAATGTTGTATACCCTTGGAAACTTATGAGCATAAACAGAGCTAATTAAAATCCTTTGACCAGTACAAATATTAGTGCAAACAAACAAACAACCAAGCAACAACAACAACAAAAATAAAAAAAAAATTAAAAAAACCATGGCAGGAAGCTTCTTTAAAGTTGGGATGAAAATCAGCTTCCTCCTACAGTATAAAACACACATTTTAAGACTGTGCCCTGAGAGCTAACCAATGCACTGTGCATGCCTACTGTAAGTTATATGAACATTGAGATCAAACATCTACCTGCAAGCTGTGAGATGTTGAAATGAAACAAAGCACAATCCGGTAGTGTGAAGGGATGAAAGTCTTTGTGACTACAACCTGTGGTTTGAGTACACATTTTGTGGTCTAAAAATAAAATAAAAAGGTTAAAGCTATTCATCTTGCAGACTAGCAAAACTAGCAATCTAAGCAACAAATCCACTCTTATCCTTTATTTTTTGAGAAGTAATGTTTCCTCTGAACTCCAGTGACCCAGAGCTAATATAACACAGGAACTGCTGGTTAGGATGACCACCCTGCTCCCTTCTGTTGTGATATTGCCAATAAAACTTAAAGACAAGTACTTGGGCTTAAAGGCCTTCAAACACATTATTAAATGGAACATAAACAAGGTCAGCAAATTCTTGCTGGTCCTTGAAATTACATTTGAGCTGTAGCAAAGGCCAGGAAGATGCCCTGAGCACAGACTCCATTATTTGGAGTCACAGAATATGTCCATAACACAGAACTGTTCCCTGAGACCAGTGGTTAAAGCAGAGTTCCAACTCACACACTCACATTCCCAGCCCCCCTCCCTCAGGATGGGCATGGCAAACTGCCCATAAAGAGTTGCTCCAGCCCACAGTAATCCATTAATTGTGTCAAAGCACTAGTTGGAAGTCATAATTTCACAGGGCTTGTGGAATTGTGATAGGGTCTGTCTGCAAGCATAAGAACAGGTAGGAGCAGGGCTAGAGTTCAGATCTGTACTTTGGCCCTCTTCTGTGTGTCATCTGACACATTTATAACCTTGGAAGATAGTATATTACTGTAGATGGAGAATCAACACTTTAGCCCACAGACTTCATCAAAACATTTCCAGCAATATAATCTTGTAATAGATTATTTTTATTAATTTTTTTAAAATATTTTTCATGATATGAAAGGGAAATTTTTAAAATGCTTTTTTTTCAAGAGCTTAAAAATGACCCTTGGTTCTAATAAGCTTTTTTACAAGTATCGACTAATAGGTAAGAACTTACTTCAGTCAAAAAGTGTTTAGAAACAAATACTAAATTAGAGATCTGATGTGATGATGTTCATTAACTCAGTGCCTGAAAGAGGCACATGTAGTCCTGGGAGTGCTGATGCCCACAGTAGGACTGCAGAGAGTGAAGGAAACAGCATGGACCAAAGTCGGGAGAGCTGGCAAGGGATGCCCTGCAGCACTAAAGGTAGTCAGCAGGCCATACCAAAGAAAGAGACACTTCCAAAATAGAGTCTCTTACTCTATTTGGGACCTGTTAGCAATGTGATGACCATGATCAATTCCTAGGCTACTAGAGCTTTTACACCTTAGATGAAATTCAAGCTCCCTGTGCTGTCTATACATTTGTGTCAACAACTACCGCTACACAAAAATCCAGCTCAGAGGTTCTGGACTGCTGCAGTCTGGAATCTGAGCTCACAAAAATCAGCAGCTCTCAAGGTTTCCTCATCCAAATTCACTATTTTTAAGTTTGCACAAGGCAGAAAAATCATCAGGGCAAAGGGGCACCACATGACATAGGTACCACTAAAGGACTTCTCAGGCAGGACGCCGGGGATTTATCTTGACCCTCATCCCTGAAATGAGTTGAGACTATTCAGGCTGAAATAGTAAATCAATGTCTTCTCTTTCTTACGTTCCAATCCTAAACCTAACCTTCCTGTCTATCCTGACACTGGCTGGGTTATCTGCCCATCTGCCTACAGCCCTTATTTACCTTACAGAAACCCCACACGGAGGGACTGGCATTATGGATGTATCCACTAAAACCAGAATGTCTCTAGCATCTACTCTACATCCCAATTTTTCTTCATCATCTCGACCACCATGTGCGAACACACCATCGGTCATAGCTGGGCACAGCAAAAAGGATTTATGCTGCAACAGTCAAGCTCCTATTTTATACAGCAGTTTTATGTGCCTTTCCCACTATTCTGTAGTTACTGCCTCTTTCTTATCCTCTTTTTATCAGCCTGTCACCTTCTTGACAACAAGCCAGTACACCTCATCATTCAAAAAGCAAAAATCTTCAGGTCAAAAAATCTGTGTTTGTGAACTGCTACACATCAGGCTTCTTAGGTGTTTGGTAAAAGTATGAATTCTCCTGGTCAGGCAGCAGTGAAGTAAATAAGTGCATATTCTGGGATTCACAGGAAAGGGCACTGCCTCATTGAATGACTACAACTATTATTGGTAATTGTTTTTCAAGAACTCTCACATTAACATTGTATCGTGGCAAGCAATCTAACGACCTCTCAGGATGATAATTCCAACAATAAAAAGATACATAAAACAAATTTGACAAAATGCAGTCATGCATGTCCTGAAATGTAGTATCAATCTATGGAATTGCTCTGAAAGGAGATAACTGACTTATATCCTTGACAGTGGGTTCCCAGTGCTCCTAGAGTTGTGTAAGAGCCTATCACAGCCCCAAATGTCTTCTTCATGAAGGTCGACTGCGCTTTAGTGCATTTATGACCAGTCATTTTCTCTCTAGTTTCCAGATAAGCATTTGAACAGGCCATGCATTTTTTCCTCAATTGGCTATTCTCAGCTAAAAAATTGTTTTAGAGATCCTGAGCAATAACACAGCCCTTGGGAGAAAAGCCGTTCTGCATTAGCCATCTGACTGACACCATGAATGATTGCATCCAAGCATTAAATTTAATGAGATTTCTACAAAAATGAGTGACATCTGCATAGCACTCATGTCCTGGCTAACTGTCATACATTTGTCATCACCGAGGCCTTTGTCCTTTATTAATCCACTTTCAAGAATGCCTGCTGTTGGAAATTGAAAAGCTTTTTAGCAGTCACCCTGCAGACTGTGCAAGAGCACACATCTCCGAAAGCATAATGACACATTGTCATGCCTAGGAATGCATTTAAAACATTTAAAAAACATGAGAGAACTCTGAAAACAAAATATATTGAGAATTTACCAGGGGATGTCTGCATAAATATTATTTTACATCCTTTAATATAAGCAAGGTGCATATTCTTTTGTTATATATAGTGGCTAGAAACTCTTTAACAATATTCAGAGTGTATGGGAGAAATATTGTTATAAAGGAAATGTACTAAAATAGTTCCCTTTAATTTTGTTTGTGCTTGGGACCATTATGCAATTCTGGGCCTAGGGCTCCAACCCAGTAAAAGCATATGATTGTATCAAAATCCCAGCTTTCCTCTAAACTTTCCCTCATGGCTACAAATAAAAATTTCACTAATATTTTCCTACATCAACAGATAGCCTGAAACAGTAGAGAATGGAGATTGAAGAATCACCCTATTTTATTAAATTAGCCCCAGGACTTTCTCTTCCTAGACAAAGATCTGACCTGGTGCTTCCCAGCAAAGAACAGCAAACATTTGGCAGGAGTGCAGAGAACACATCTTTCCACCATGTTTTCTCCAAGCAAGAAAAGCAAGGCATTTCCACTGCAAATGAAATGAGACTCTGGAAGGCCGAGAGCTGCAACGTGTCCAATGGGTGGCACCATCTTATTCCAGTCGTTGTTTGTGGCTTGATCAAAGGCACTGACAGCATCAAAGTCAAGCCTGGTGAGCGAGCAGAGCAAAGAAGAGGAAAGCTTACCAGCAGTGAAGATGTTAATTGCTCATGGAAGTGGAAAACCTTTTTCCTTGTTCTTCCTATGGCCCAGAGCCATACCCTGAGCTCCTGTGAAGACTGCAGTGTGTTGTGAAGACAATATTCTCCCATCATGCATCCATAGTACTAAAATTTACTGAATTGAATCTCCTGAATTTCAAACATTTGCTTCTCTTTCCTGTTGCTATTATTTCTAAATGCCACATATTTCCAACATTTTATTGTCAATTAGTTGCTTGTAGATCATTGCCAAGCCAATAGAGGCAAGTGAGTAGCACAATTTGCTCTCTCATTTATAGGATTCAATGTTTCTGTCACTCTGAAGATATTGAGTCCATCTATTCCAAAATTCTGATCCTACTGCTGTCACAGTTCATGTAACCATGTTTTAGTTGAAGGCATATCAGAGAAAACATAAAGCTGTTTGCAGCTGCTAATGATAAAAAATCGCAGTATATGCAAATACTTCAATTAATGGGGTTTTTTAGCCCTTGACGTTCAGATAAATTTGTTTCTACTCTTGGACTAAGAAATCCAGCCAGTAAAAGATTTGATTGCATGAAATAGCACTAAAATATAAAGTAATAAAATATAATCTGCAGAAATACTGGCTGCAACTTCCTCCTCAGTGGGAGGTACCAGATTTCTGTGTTTTCCACCTTGATTTGCGGGTACTGAGCTCTGACATTTCAGCAAGTGGGACCACATCCCTCACCAGACCTCAGAGGAATGGAGGTTTTCAAAGGTCCTACTCCACTACGGCTCATGATAGGTTCAAAAAGCATTGGGCTCCCTCAAAAGAATACCAGCAATGGCTTTCTATCAATGAAGTTTTGTTCCCTTGCTACAGTTCCATTTTGGAAGAAAGAGTCCATTAGTGCATTTCTGAATTCGCTGTCCTCCATCTGTCTAGGAGCAGAAGCAAAACATCAGCCTTCAATAGCAAGAAGATGGAAAACAATTAGAAGAGCCTTGGATGCCAAAAAATATATATTTTTATAAACAATTATAGCTGTTAATAATATGAATATTTTATGGAATTATGAAGTTCAGTCCTCCAGGACTTATATAAGCTTTTAAATACAAGAAGCCACAAGAAAGAGGTTCATTTTGCATTTACACATGATAGAGACACAAAACATCTGCTTAAAGACAACCATGGAGGAGAATCCTGAACCAGGACAAACTTCCTTCCAATTTAGTTCAGCAAGTGTAAATGGACAATGTTTTCAAGCACCAGTCATATCAATCATCAAGAAGAATAAAATCAGAAAATTATGGATGGGAGTGGGATGTTACAGTCACATTTTTTTTTTGCAAAATCATGTTTGTTACCAGAGACCTCACATATTGCAGCAGTCACATGGCCTATACAAATGGTGATTAGCATACTCTCATTTAGAGCAGCTAAATGGGAAAAAAAAATACTTCTCAAATTAGGAAGTTTTCATGTGATTTTTTTTGGGTTTTAATGGCCCCTAAGTAATTTCCAGCTTTTAAATATTTGGGTGTGGGTTTTTATTTCAGTTTTAGTAGCTTTCAGTCAAACAGCTAATGGACTTCCAGCAGGAATCCAGGTACCTTTCCTGAGTGAGTGAATTTGAGAAAAAAGATGAGTGATGTGTTCTTGATTCACAAATTGATAGGTATTAGAAATATTATCGTTCTTCATGAAGAACATCCTCCTTCATTTTTCTTCCTATTTGTCTTTCCCGCTAATAAGTCACACAAGGAGAAGAGGTGATTGTGACTGCTCAGTGAAGCCTGGATTCTTCCTAAAGTTCCTCTTTTTTTTCCTCTAATTTTAGGTTCAGAACAATTATAATGGAGTTTTGGGGGTGTTTTTTAATCTGTTTCTATTTTTAGTTCTTCTGCTGCCCATCTGACAAGTTAATTGATGTTCACTCACGCAGCATCTAAAGAATAGCAACAATCACAATTTTCCATCAGCAAACATGGAAACGAGGTATCTCCATGATGTAGTACTGTGTATCTTGGCTCTTGTATTTCATGGATATTGAACTCCACTGGGTCCCTACAGAATGCATCTCCTGTATTAATGCTGCACATCCACGATGATGGTGTAGTCTGTTTGATTATTCCACTTTATTTCTAGGTCCTCCTGGTCCCCCAGGGGTTGTAATAGTGGAGGAAATTACAGACTCAACAGCAACACTCTCCTGGAGTCCTGGGGCAGACAATCACAGCCCTATCTCCCTCTACAACCTGCAAGCACGCAGTCCATTTTCTCTTGGCTGGCAGACCGTAAAAACAGGTGAGAAAAATTTTCAAACAGCACAAGTAGACTGTTCAAAACTCCTGATCATAACAGTAATAATCACTGGCGACCACAGGAACAGATACTCATAAGAAAACAATGACAAATTAAAATCACTGATTTTTTTTTTCTTTTTTTTATTCCTTTTGTGTTACTTAGCAACAGCTCTGAAAGGACAGCACAAAGACACCTGCCACGATGCATCTGTGAATAAGCAGAAAGCTCTCCCCTAAATCCTTCAATCTGTGTCTTTTCAGGAATACTACAGTGCCAAAAATCAAGCTGCGATTTCTGACATATTAGATCCTTGATGTCAGTCATTTCTAATGACCTCGTTGTACCACAAACTCTGCTTTCTATTGAGATACTTCATGTCAGCTTCATATTTCTGAGTGACCTGTATGTTTCTTTACTGTCTGCAGTTCCAGATCTGATAAGTGGTGACATGGAGTCTGCTATGGCTGTGGAACTGAACCCTTGGGTGGAGTATGAGTTCAGAGTAGTAGCAACCAATAAAATTGGGACTGGAGACCCAAGTGCACCATCACGAGTGATCAGAACCAATGAAGCAGGTAAGGAAAGGATAAAAAGGTTATTTTTACAGCAATACCAGAAACAAGAACTGCTTAATATAATGATAGATCTAATATCTTTTCACTGGTACACATCTTTGTGTCCAGTAACCACTGTTATAAGGCAATATTCTTTGTAGTTAGGGGTCCCAGTTTGTTTTAATTACAGGAATATTGTTTAGCATATAGAAATTTTTAAAAAAGCTGTTCTCTGGTCTGAACTCCCTTACTTTTTATCCTATGCTTAAGCCATTGCTGTCATCCCTCTGATAAACTACTGCTACTCTTAAATTAGGCTGTTTTTCAGTCTCTTCAAATGCTGGTCCTAAGCAGCCTCTTCTCCCAAATTTTTCACAACTTCTCTCACTGACAGCTCATGGAACTTTTTCAGCAAGATAGGGAAGTCATAAATAGCTTCTTAATTTAAAATATCTTGTATTCTAAGTGTCTCTTTGTCTTGCACACTCTACTGTGAACAGTTTCTACATTTTAATAAATTTCATTGTATTTCTAATTAGGATGATACTGTGGGAGACCAGAAAAACAAAATATCCTATTTCGGTCTCTTGAAACTTACAAGGGACTCATACGATTTGGAATCATTGACAATAACTTGGGTAGAATGAAGGAAGATAACGAAGATAAAAAAGGACTGGGAATCTGAGAAAAATACCTAGGGACTTAGAAAGACATGTTTTAAAAAGCAGAAAGAGATAGAATTTCGACAAAGCCTCAGATAAGAACTATATGTCAGACCACTTTCAGATTACTTTGTATTCTTCATTGTTATTTAAGATGCCTAGAGAGATTATTTTGTGTTTTGATGTTTCATCAGCTGAATAATTTTTAAGTAACTTGTTGCACCACTGCGGAGACCTCATGCCTGCCTCCCCAGCGATCTCCCCACAGGCACTGGGAGCCGCTTTAGGTGCCCCCAAGATCACCTCTGCTCTGGGCTGAACAAGCCCAGCTTCTCCAGACTTTCCTCACAAGGCAGCTGCTCCAGCCATCCCTCCACCCCAGTGGCCTCCCCTGAGCTTGTACTAGTTGATCAATGTCTTTCACATTGTGGCACCCAAAATTGGATGCCCTACTTCAGATGAAGGCTAACAAACCTATCTGCAGTTGTCATAAGACATATTTATATTTTCCTACTTTAATAAAGAGTGCAGTTCCTTAGCTGATATTAAATTTCACTGTACAATCACAGAACAACACTGAAGTTATTTGATTCTCATTCATACATGTTGAAAGATGCTTCCTTTCAAACTCTACTCCTCACCTTCTGCAAGCTCCCCACAAGGTGAAACTCAACTTGGTAGCAGAAGCTTCAGATGCTCCCTACTTTGTTCCATTACGGAAAGGAGGAAATGAAAATTAAATAAAAAGCACAAGGTAGTTTCATCTCAAATTATTTTTAAAAAGACCTCCCTTTTTTCTTTCCTTAATTTTATACCATATTTTACTGGAAGTAAAAATTCTTCTGGACCCTAATATATGAACAACTTCTCTATTTATTCAGATTACACATATCAGAGAGGACAAAAACGTTCCAGAAAAAGTTTATCCTGAAATAAGTTGCACTCCTGGTATTATTCTCTTTCAGACTGAGGAATATTTTTCCTGTTTTTACAAGGATGGTTCAGTATTTTAATCAACCACCTGTAGTTAAACCACAGGCTTAAGTTTTTCTGACAAACTGAAGTTTGAAAATGCTAGATTTCGTCCAGCTGTCATGTTTTTAGGCTCCTTCTTCTTCTTCTTGTCCAATGTTTAATAAACTAAGTGCTATTTGCTAAAATATATTCTCATAACCCAAGTGAAACTCTTCTTAATGTATATTCATTTTCAATATTCTTTGCAACTTTATCTCTGTAAAAATGAATTGATAAATCATAATATTGAACAGCAAAATCAAAATTGTGGGAAAAACAAAGCATGCGGTGTGTGATGAATTTTCACCTAGTGCTTGGTTTTGGTTTCTGGGTAACATTCCACCATTATTACCATCAAAAAGAAGAGAGACTTTAACTCAATAAACTATCTAGAATCTCCACAGAGTAGTTAAATTGGAACAATAAAACAATGGATTCTGCTTAAAATAAAGAATCAAATAAATAAAAAAAATCCCCAAACTCTTACACATATAGTTCTTTGAAAAATGGCATACTGCACATAATATGTATGGCTCTCTTGAAATGTCAGAGCCTTCATGATCAGCTTCATTATGGCAGACGGTTTTTCCTGAACTTCAGATATTCCTGAAGTTCAGTCTGTTGCCTCTGTATTCTGAAATGCCTTTCATTGATTCTAGGAATTATCACACTTGGTATAGTTTTCAGATGCCTAAGAGACAAGAAACCAGTAATAGTTTTAATTGGCTTACAATAGTTTTCATGTGGATTTTCAAATTAGCACATCATTGCCTATCTTAGTGAACCCATTGATCCATTATTTTTCACAATCTCTCTGTTGCTAATTTTTTTTATCTGAAAGCTTAAAGGAAAATTGCCTATTAGCATGATGCCCAGTTCTAATACCATAGTTCTCAATTCTGAAAGAACATTTATGTGATAGGTCATATTTCAGAAAGAACATGGCATGAACCTCTCTGCTCATGACCCAGGCAGAATAACCTGGCTATTTGCACTGATGGTAGATGTGGCCCACAAGTGCAAACAGGCAGGTGGCACCTGCACTGGGTGGAAATCCAGAAATATTTATCTCCTAGATGAGAAAGTGATTGTGACTCATGTTCAGATAAGAGTTGAGACCCAAGAGTTGAGTAGCTATGTAGACAATCCACAGAGGCAGCAAATGTGTGATTCCAGTTCCATTATTTTACACTTAAATGGAAATCTGCGTCTGTAGTTTAATGGCACAAGAAATTTGACTGGAGACTAAAGTCTTTTTTTATCCCCACACTTCACTTATTTTATCAGTCCTTATGCAAGATAGTAACAACACCTTATATTAGTCCATTATCTAAAAATACCTATTAAAATAATAATTCAAATGGTAGAAGGAAACCAGCAGAATAATAAACAAGTTTTCACTCACTTTAATTTTTTAATTTAACTGTAATCTTGTTACTTAGCTCATATTTAGTTAACATGATTGCTTTTCATTGCTACTTCCACTGGAACAGATAATACTGCACATTTCTGGCAAATTTAACTTACAGCCAGCTGCTGCATCTCTGTCTGTTCTAGCCTTGATACATATTTTACAGGTCCACAAGTCGCAAAGAGCCAATAACACGAATTTAAACATGTCTGGCATTCCACTAAGACAGTCAGGGCATTTGAAGCCTGGGGCAAAGCATCAATTACATTATCTATTCATGGGGAAACATGCAGAGACAGAAATTGAGTAGAATCAAAGTTTAACCTGTTAATCATGCATGCAAACTTGAATTTATGAGGTAACAATGTAATGCACTCTATCAGTAGCAGACTACACTGGCTTTATTTTTAATAAGTCCTTATGTTCCATTAAACTGTCCTTATTCTCAGCCAGAATTCCTTCACAGCATAACAAGAAATGTCTCTGTCCCAGGAAAAAATGTTGACCATTTTAGACCAGCTTTATATTCAGGGGGTTTTGTTATTGGAGTGACTGTTTTATTTGTGATTTGTATGAAAGAAGTTCTAGCTTTTCCCATCATCAAAACTATTTTTGCACTAGGAAAAAAAAAAAATTGATAACCTGCTGGATCTGGGACATTTGCCGATGATGGCATGGTCTACTAAAGCCTTTGTAGAAAATGTGCTTTTTCCATGAAGAAAAACAAAAGGAGAAAGTAGGCTGTAATCACTGACTGGAGGCTTCTTAGAATTTGGATTGCAGGCTCAAACAAATATTGACAAGGAATCCAAATGTGTGTGCGACAGAAGATGGAGCAGAAAAGTACCTGCATTTGTCCCATAACATCTGTGTATGCCACAGCATTCAGGATTTCAGCACTCTAGGCGGTGACTTGGAGACTGTTCAGGCAGAGTCCTGAATATGTATGTCGTCCACTTCTGAGATGCTGGCATGTTGTATATTTCATTCCTGAGCAGGTGAAATGTGTCTTGTTATTCTGGGAGAGTGACAACTTGAGGGCTGGTCTTTCACAGAGTAAAAGCATTTTCACTTAACACCCTCCTGTTTCTTAGATGTGTACTGCAGGAGATATATAGAGATACACACATTTACATACATGCATATAGAGGGAGAATGGAAAGCAACTGAGAAGAAAAAACTGAATATGTTATAGCTTTGATCTCACATTTAGATGTCCTGCCAAGTTGGTGATAAGTCCTCCTTCCCCCCCATACCATTTCTACAGCTAAAAGGTGTTGCTTTTCAAATTCCCTCTGTATCCTAAGTTATAAAAAGCTTTAAAATAAATAAGTAACAGCAACTGTATCTTGAGCAAAGGTACAAGCCATTTCTTAAGGACTAAAGCCAAGTTTATTAATTTACCTCAAAAAAGAAGTGTAGCAATATCAATATTTTCCTTCATTTTTCTTTATTTGACAAAAGCTTCAGAATCTATATAAAAAGTATCCATGTGGAAAATATCTTTAAAAAATAGAGGATTCAAGCAGAGTGAGAAAGACCTTGTAAACTAAGTATGGAATTGGGATTTGGGAATCTGGACTCATTTAGTTATGAGAAAACTATAAATTTGAGTGTCTTGGCTCAGCATCTCTTAGTCTAAAAACAGGACTTTAGTAAGACTCTTACTTCTCTTTGTCTTCCTTTTAGCTCATCTATTTCCTATTGAAGGATAGGGACCAAATCTAGATACAGGTTTCTACTGTAATAATGCAATCAATTATACTCAATCGTAATTAATTATAATTTTGACTGCTAAATACTTTCATTCTACCCAAAAATTAAGATGGACTGCAAAATTAAGAATCCGTATTTTTTTCTTGATAATAAACAAAACACATTTAAATAAGCCACTAGATATTTCCTTGGGGGGAAAAAAAAGCAAACAAACCAAAACACAAAACAGAAACACTTTTAAATTATTAATTATTCATTCAATAACATTTATAAAAAAATCTATTTACAAGACCGGAATATTAAATAGAGTATGAACTGGCTTACAAAAACTTTCAGCTTTTCCGGATTCAGTGTGATATTTTCCTTTCTATTAGGAAAGGAATCTAGAGCTAGTTCAGAACCTTTTTTTAGTTCATGCACTGATGTAAAAGAATGGAGTGTAAAACTGCCTTTAAACAAAATGCTTATTTATTTTCTTTAGCAAATTAGAACAAAAATAATAATTTTGGATTAAAATTAAAAATCTGTAAACTCAAACTGAAATGCACTCACCTGTCTTTCTAGTTTTAATTTTTCTACTATTAAAAACAAGCAAAATACAAATTTTAAATTTTTTCAAAGTCAAATTGTTCCACTTCCTTTGTTATAATGTGAAAATGAAATATTTAATAAATATTAATATTTTTCTCAAAACTGAGTACCAAAAATCTTTGAATCAGTTCATCTTTGCAGTCCACCATTTTATTTTAAAAAATAAGCAAAAATTCTAAACCAAAAAAACTCCACAGATAATCCATCAGCCATGCAGACTGAAGAGAAAGGAATTTTTAAAATCTAACTAAATCACTATAAAGCACAGGGCAATTTTCAAAAATTTGGACATCGTGGAAGTCTAGGTGGAACATGAACATCTACCTCATGTTTGTGGTTTCATAGCTACAGTATTACCCACCATTTCAAAAGCTTCCCCATTTAAATGTTTTACTTTTAAATATAGGTGTAAAATATATAGATACACCATCAGCATTTTTCAGCACTTTATAACCATTGTTCCCGCACATGAAACCCTCAGCAATAGCAATTCTGTGTATGTATTTTGTCCTAAATTAAAACTCTCTGCTTTTCTTCCATATTTAGCTTGTAATGATAAGATACACATTAATTATTAAACAGTTGTCATGGCTTTATGTATAAGCTTTATCCTCCCATATCACCTTTTCTTCATTTATATCTTAAGTATCTTGTCAAATTCTTTGTAGGACTGCTGAGGGCTACATTCTACGTGCCTGCTCTTAGAGAAAAAGTTAAGGGGTTTTTTGTCTGGTTTAGAGGAGATAAGTTTTAATAGAGTTTAATTTAACTTTCATTTCCAGCATATCACAGTAATTTAATGAAAACAGAAAACAGTAAGAAAAAATCCTGCTGTTTGCATTCAAATCAAACTCCTGGCACATTCATTTCAAGATTTTTTGGTTTTTTGTGCTAAGTGCAGGGGTGTATTTATTCAGAAGGAAAACTACCAAACTTCTCAGCTTTGATAAACCCTAAACAAAACAGGTCCCAATGTCCTTGTTCCCCAGGCATATGTATCCTATTTCCAGGAGCCATGTTTAGACATTATATTTGTGTATTTGGTGCAAGTGCACCTCCATGAGTGCCACTGCTGAGAATTAACTGCATAAAAATTTGGAAGTCATTAATTGCATGGCAACAAACTTAGGCTATGAGTGAGTAAATTCAGATATAACATTGATATAAAGGAGAAGGTGCTGAAAGCATGGCTAATGTACAGCCTTGGTGCCTGGCAAAAAATGTTTTCTTTTAATAGTTTTCTTCACTTAATAGTTATTCATTTCAAACTGTCTCCCTCTAACTGTGTATACTGTGCTTTGCTGCAGTGCAGAGGAAATTTATTCTTTTGACACATTTATTCTTTTAATGGTTATTCATTTGAAAGAGTTTCACTGTGAGAGTGTACATTTTAGTTTTGTGCAAAAGAAATTAATCCTTTTGACAGTTTTATTCTTTTAACGTTTATTCATTTAAATAGGGCCACAGTCTGCAATGCTGTTAACAAGAAAACTCTAGAAAGAGGGTGCTGCAGGTTAAATAAGTCCATCATGTTGGATGCTTCAAAGGAGTACAGCATACTCCCTCATTTCTAATGTGGCAGGCACCTACATAAAAACTCCATTTGTCTCTATAATTTACTCAAAAATACCTTAGAGAGGCAAGAGAAAAATGGGTGCTAAACAAGGTTTAAATATGCTCCATTAGAGATGGCATCATAATTTTTGGATGTTAATTAACTGTCAGATGAGGCTTCATCTGCATCTTTTCATGCCAGAACATTCATCACACTGTTGCACATTGATTGTATTCTTTCTACTCCTTTTTTAAAGCCAGAGGGAAATTCTGTTTCTGAAAGGAAAATTTCATTACCTTTTTGCCGTGTCAAAGGGAGGGAGGGAGGGAGGGAGGGAGGTAGGCAGGAAGGAAGGAAGGCAGGGAAGGAAGCACCATATTTACCAGATGAACACAGGTTCATTGGAGAGATTAGAAATCTCCCTTATCAGTCTGCTAAGAGCCACAGATGAAATAACACCTGCCTCATTTCCAACAGTATGAATCAGAATCAATCAGTACACTATGTAGGGTTGCATCATTTACGAGGAAAAGCAGAATTGGGCTTCTGTTCTCTATGGGAGAGTTCAGGGTTCAAAAGTGAGCCCAAATGAATTCTGCATTCTGAAGCCTTAGGTGGATAGACAGGATCTGATAAAAACTGCATTTTAGTTGAACTCAAGCTAGCAATTGCACGGGAAACAGAGAGGACTCTGTACATTTATTTAAATGCATTTTATTTTGTATAGTTCAAAGGCACAGTGCTACTCACTAAACAAGTGAAACAATATGCAATAAGGCCTAAACACTTAGCGGCTCACAGTACGTTTCTACCAATGACCTGTGTACTGCTGAAAAGAAGAAAATAAAAAGTTTGTATCTCAGGACATATTTAATCAAATAAAGAATGCAGGTATTGCCTCCTCACAGTAAATAAATGCAAGACTATTTGAGGAGTTGCATTAGAGGCACTAAACAAGATAAAAGAAATCATAGAATTCCTATGGAATAACTGACATTTCTTTTTCTGCAAAATATGATAATCCAAATACAAATGATGATGACAGTTATGATTTACTTTAAAGAATTTCATCTCTTGCTCAGGTGCTTTAAAGCTGCAATGATGAGCTCAATTTTTCAAGAACTGTGGGTAGTACTGCTTCCAGCATTTTGCAAGAAACCATGAGGGATGTTTGAGGTTGTTTGCTTTAAAATTTCTGAAAGTTGGCTCCCCGATAGAGCAATGAAAAATAGATTTACAATAATTAAAACATTCTAAATCACCAACTACCTGAAAAAATACCTGAAAAATAATAGAGACATTATTAATTATGTCCCAAGATTTTACCTGAAATCTGAAATATGTCAGGTTTCCTGGCATATCAATTTGTTTGTTCAAAAAGATTTACAAATCTGAAAAAGACCTGGTGCTTAAGAACTTTTTATTCCAATATTATTTTCATTCTCAGCTTATGCTTTGTTTCATTTTTCTAGCCTCTGTGTACAACTCTCTGAAATGAAGCTTGAGCAAATTTTCTTTACCACAGAGTGCTATGTTTTTATTTCTGTTCTGATTTAACAGTCTCATGTCTTCTGCAACAACTTATTACTGTGGGGAAAACTTCAATAACTTGGATATTCTGTTTTGTTTTGTTTTGGTTTGGTTTGGTTTGTTTTTCCTTTCTGCACACAGTGCCAAAGACACCTCCAGCTAACGTAAGTGGCAGAAGTGGAAGGCGGCATGAATTAGTAATAGCATGGGAGGTAAGGGATTTTTCTGTTTAAAGGTTTTGTTTCATGTTAACTTCTTTGAGGCCAAAGTGAAGAGTACTCTACTGGGGTTTCCTTACAACAAATCTTGTCAACACATGAACATAAAATACTACTCTTAAATATGTTCTAAAATTTCAAAGCACTGTGGATTTTCATGAGGTTTGAGTAGAAGACATTATGGCATCAGCTCCGAAGTTCTACTAATTCATCAGGTTTTTCTTTCTGATCTTCTGATTGGGTTTATTTGATTTTTCTGGATCTTATGTAAACACAAGATGAAATAATGGCTAAGAGAAGAGAAGGAAAGACTTGTAAAATTTTTGAACAATTAGGTGAGGAAACTCTCTTAGAAGGTTCCTCTTAGGAAGCAGTTGTCCCTATGAGGATAGGTATGCTAAGTAAAATCCCATAATGAAACTGTGACTTTTCTCTAAATTAGTAAAACTATTTCTGATCATAATTAAGTTCCTGAACTTAATTTTTCAGCCAGTGTCAGAAGAATTTCAGAGTGGAGAAGGATTTGGATATATTGTAGCCTTCAGACCCAATGGAACACGTGGCTGGAAGGAAAAAATGGTGACATCTTCAGATGCCTCAAAATTCATCTACAGAGATGAAAGTGTGCCACCTCTGACTCCTTTTGAGGTGAAAGTTGGTGTTTACAACAACAAAGGAGATGGTCCCTTCAGCCCTATTGTGGTCATCTGCTCAGCTGAAGGAGGTCAGTTCAACATGAAGTTAAATTGCATATTGTGAACTATATTAAGCCTTTTATATATAAAGCATCGTCTTTTAACACATTTTAAGCCTTAAATTACAAATTTCTTTGCAGAAGTGCTAGATAACATTAAACAGGTTTTACAGAGAAGGAAGTGAACTAACTTACCAAGATTACCTAGAAAGCAAATTACAAAATTTAGGAATAGACTTCAAGCCACATGAAAAAAAAAAAAGTTAATTCTTGATATGAAATCATTAGCCTCAATTTTAGGCAGGTTTTCTTCAACACTGAAAAAATAAAGGATGCTATTTTCTAATATTTCTGAGATTCATGATCCTTTTTTTGATGGGTCAATCAGACAACAGCTCAAAGAATATACAAATTCACTTACGAATGTTCATTTCCTAGTTAATGCATTCTAAAAGTGCACAGAAATAAATTTGGTTTTAATTTTTATTTCATTAGTAGAAAGTTCTGACTTTGCATTAATGTCCCAGTCTTCAATGTGAATTATAGGAATAGCTCCCAAGAACAAATGAAAAATATTTCTTGAAAATTTCTATTGAGAATTGCTATAAATTCAAAACCGTATTTTCGAGGGGCAGAAAAGAACCAAACAGAAACAACCAGCAAGCACTAATTGGTACTAGTAAAATAAATTGTTCTGTTTTGACAGGACCCAACATATGGAAATTCCCATGGACAAAAAGGCAAATAAATGTTATCCACAAGAATATTTTCAGAAGCTCCATAATTGAAACTTATAAACATCAATTTTTCTTTACTATACTCTCTTGAGTCATCCTACTGTCTTCTATTAAGGGAATAAAATTAGCAGAGTCCTAGTGCAGATGAGAGGAATTTCATACCCTCACCATGAAAAAGTAATGTGAAAATAATAATATTTCATATGAAGCTGGAAAACATTAAATGTTATTTCATACTAACCCACAATAATATAAATTTAGAACCATGATGTAGCAGACACTACTATTCTCTCACAGTAATTACAGAGGTTGGAGCTGCTAGTTTTGCTAAAAGCAGTCCCAGTAATTTGGTTTTTTTCACTTTTTGAATCAGGATTACCAAGTCGTCATATTTTTATAAAAACAATTGCATTTTAAAATGTAAAAATTGCACAGTACAACTTAAAAATTGTACAGTTGACTTCCTTGTTCCTCAATGAAAATTGATACTGTGAGGCCAATGGTGATACTTTTATTTTTTAATAATGTCATACTCTAAGCAGAAAATTCTTCGCAAATAATGTTTTGCAAAGGAAGGGAGACAAACACATTATTTTTATTTTAGTAGTAAAACCTGTTATAACAAAAGCTGAATGCTGAATTGTAATAATGCGTCCTTATACCTTTGCTTGTTATTTGGACAAGACTGGAAATAGAATAATTAGTAATATATAAACAAATTTTTATATCAGTTCTTTTAAAATATGAGCTTTACAAGTGGCCTTAATAGAATACTAAAATTAACTTTCTCTAGAAACCAACTTTTCTTATTTTAATTCAGTAACTTGAAAGTGCCTATCCACTACAGTTTTGCTCATTCAGTCTTTGTATGTGTCTGTACATGAGGAATTCTATGGGCCTAAATATTTTACAAGACTTACATTTCAGGAAAAATATGGGATGCTGTGACATTTCAGTACAAAATTAATTTATAAAAAGCTTTCCTCTAGAAAAGACCAAGGTAATATACTGAGAGTTTAAAGGAGTAATGAAACAGTTTATTACAGCTAAATTCTGGGCAATATGAGGATTGAGGACAATAGACATTGCAGTGGGCTATGAAAATGGGGAACTGCTTTTGAAAGAGGTATGGACTGTCATGCCTAAGGAGCTAAACAACAGAAAGCACACTTTTTCAAGGATTTATATTGAAGAGTAGATATTAAATAACAATTGACAGTACAATATATTATGGTCCTAGGGCTCATCCAGCAAACCCTTAGCTTACTTGCTTTTCGTCACACATCCAATTCACTCAGCAAACATCTAGAGAAAGCAATAGGATACAATTATTAAAAATTAAGGCTTTATGTTACATATTACAAGTTTTTTCATATCTACAAATGGATCTACAGTTGTTTAATGGCATTTTCTAAGGAAGTCTAAAACATGTTGCCTCTGCTAAGCACACTGGAAGAAACAGCTTTCCCAGGACAGATTCTGAGCCATGAAGAAATCTCATATTTATTGAGAATGAATGCGTCTCCTTCTTCTTTATGACTGTGACAGCATATATTGTATGCTTTCTGATTCACATTCAGAGCCCTTTTGTAGTGGTCTGAGTTGTTCTTAAGCAAGCAATTTGGCGGGTGGTGTTGAGTAAAGTGTTCCCTCAGTGAACACAACAGACTGCCCTCTGTCTGCATAAAGTTGTTCTGTCTGGGGCAAAGGGCTTACAACATTGCCTTCTAAGTAAAAGAACTCAGAAATTTGACCAAAACATTGAGCACTTTTCCAGAAGTAAATAGAGTGGCTAATATTTTTCTGTCTATTAAGTCAGATCATATAATAGAATCATAGAATGATTTGGGTTGGAAGGGACCTTAAGATCAAAGCCTTCCAATAACCAAGCTGCTCAAAGTCCCATCCAGCCTGGCCTGGAGCACTTTCAGGGATAGGGCATTCACATCTTCTCTGGGCAACCTGTTCCAGGGTCTCACTAACCTGACAGTAATTAATTTCTTTCTAATCTAAATCTCTCCTCTTTTAGTTTAAATCCATTCCCCCTTGTCCTGTTACTATGTGCCTGTATAAAGTATCTCTGCCTTTTTTATAAGCCTCCTTCAAGTACTGGAAGATTACCAGACAGTCTCACTGGGGCTTTCTCTTCTCCAGACTGAACAACCCCAACTCTCGCATCCTGTGTTCACAGGAGAGGTGCTCCAGCCCTCTGATCAACTTCATGTCCCTCCTCTTGACCTGCTTTAGCAGGTTCAGCTCTTTCTTGTGCTGGTACCCCAGAGCTGGATGCAGCACTGCAGGTGGGGTCTCAGCAGAGCAGAGCAGAGGGGCAGAATCCCCTCCCTGGCCCTGCTGCCCACACTGCTTTGGATGCAGCCCAGGATGAGGTTTTTTCTGGGCTGGGAGTTGACACTGACAGCTCACTCTGCTCATTCCCCCACTCTGTATTTGTGTTTGAGACTGCCCCAACTGAGGTGCAGAACCTTGTACTTGGCCTTGTTAAACCTCATGAGGTTCCCACAGGCCCACTTCCTGAGCTTTTCCAGGTCCCTCTGGATGGCATCCTATCCTTCAGGTGTGCCAGCTGCAGCACTCAGCTTGGTGAGGGTACCTTTGATCTCACTGTCCATGTCATTGATAAAGATACTGAAGAGCACTGATTCCAAGGCAGAGATGTCCCTGATGGACACCAGGCCTGCACCTGGACAAAGACCCAAGAGGTATTTAGAAGACAGAATTACAATGGTTGCTAAAACATCAGTGATAGCGGTGACCCAAAGTTGAAGAGGTAAGAAAGTCTACCTGGTCATAGATATTTTAAGACCTTTTTCCTCCTCCACCATTCTTTTGACTTCATAAAAATCATCACCAGAATAAAGTTCATGGGAAAGACTGTCCAGGAGCTAAAACTGCAGAGGAATGTAATGGAAGAATAGAGAATAGAATGGAAAATCAGTTAAGAAGGTTGTACAAAACTAGATACATAACCCATAGAGAAAAAAAAAACAAATATATGTGTGGCTCCCTGGAAAAGGTGTCTTAATTCAGTAGGAAAATTTGAAGGAGGAGACTTTCCTGGAAAACTTAGGAAAGGAATAAAAGCAAGTAAACAGAGAGAAAAGAAGAAAAATAGAGGTCACATGTAATGATGATAAAAGGGATCATGAGACCAAGGAAGTGGTTCTGAAGAGTGAATGAGGATGATTCTCAGAAGATGCAGGACAGAAAAAAGATGCACAATTACCTCAATAAGAAGGCAGAGCAGAATGAGACAGTAGACATTTCCAGCAGCAGGGAAGGACAAGCCTGAACCTTACACGAAGGAAAATTTTAATTAAAGGAAGAGACATGAGAGCACAGAAAATGAGGCTACCTGCCAGGAGAAAGGTTGCAGTGTGCAGGCCTGAAAGTGAAAAGGATCATGAACAGAACAGAGAGAAATCTTCTGACCATACTTTCTGTCAGGAAAATAAGGCATCAAATTCTTACTAGAAAATACTGAAACATCATTGAAATTCAGTGCGGGTACAGATGATTTTTATCCACAGAAGAAAAAAAATTGTAGAGGCACTAGACACTAAAAATAAAGCAAAGAACAAAAGCAATATTAGCACTGTTTCTTACAACATAAGCACTTATGCATTCTCTTTTTATTGATGACTACATTCCACCTAAATACTGAGATGCTAAAACTTCCAAGATTACTAATACAAGCTTTCAGTATCAAGGAATACCATATGCAATCTGTATGTGTGGCTTTAATTCACTGGAAAATAAAAACTGGGGACATCACAAATATAAGAGAAGGAAATATGAGGGTGAAGGTATGATGGCAAGAAGATGGCTGTGCTGATAACAGTGTTGGCCAGGCTGGCTTTCTTTAACAAGCATGGGTAGACGAATGAGCTACACGGGAAAGACGAAATAAAAGTAAGCAGTTGGGTGTCATAACATGCTGATAATGTACCAGCAAATACAAAATCAGTGTATGGATAAAACAGAATAACCTTGGGTTCTGTGTAGTTTTGGAAAAGGACTATTAAAAAAGCTGGAAGTGAAGCTAGAGGTCAATTGCTGATTACCCTGATCGATTTGGATGCTGAGAAAGACCTTTCTAATTGTTGAAAAATATTAAAGAATGTTGTTATTTATGAGAGAATTTAGCTGTTCAGAGTAGTTTGGATAGTAAAAACTAATTAGTAAGGACTAATGACCTTGTGTTCTGACTGTGCTAATTAGCAGATTCTTTATCCAGTATTAAGTGAGAAGAAATAACAATACAATAGCCTTGTTTTGATGAATAATTAAGACACTACAGAAAAGCTGATCATAATAAATAAGAGTGGAATACATCATCATTAAAAAGCAGGACATTATTTTATTAACTGGAATTAACGGCTGAAATTAGAAATAGAAGTTTGTTACGCCAAACATATAACAGATATTTGAAGTTCATACTGCAATAAATGGTACATTTCTGAAGCAGGACATTACATCTGAGGATCTAGAGATGTACCCTCTAAAAGATATTCAGAATAAGTAAAAAGCATACATAATACAATCCAAGTAATGAAAAGGATAAAAATAACTCAAGTATAGACAAAAAATTAAGGAGGTTTTTTTTGGTGTTTTTTTTTTAAGTTAGGAATGTATATAAGGCATGAAAAATTGAAATAAATAAGGAATTGATGTTAAATATGATCAAGGAATGGACAACAATAATGAAAAACTTTATCATTTGTTTTAAATAAATAAGATTATATAGACAGGATAGCTAATAAGAACATGCAAGTGAAATTTTTTACATCTGTAGTGAAAACTTCTGGTATTATCGCCAGAAATTCAACCCATTCCAAACTAAACAATTCAGAATTTGCTATTCAAATGTACCATAAATAAAATTTAATCTGTTTTTCTACTCATGGAGATGGGGTAGAAATTACACATAAGAAAGACTCAAATGTTTTAGTTTGCATCAGGGCATTACTCTGATAAAACTGTCACATCCTGGGGCAGCACAAATTGCCCAGAGTCAACACAGGTGATGGCAATGGTGTAATGCTACAGATAGCTGTATGTCCATGCTCAGGCAGGTGCCTTGTCTCTCCTTCCCTATTTAGTTTACAAGTACAGATCCAGCCTAAAAGCACAAGGATAAATATGAATTAGAGTACTCTACAGTATGGAAATAGATGAGAATATAAAAGGAAATAGAAACAAGTTTCTGGGAACCCTACTGGTTTCAAGATGAGTCATGTCTTTTATAACAGTTTTTCTTGTTAATGATTGTCATAATGGGTGATATAGGATCAGTTCTGTTCATTTCAGTATCTAATTTCTCCTTCAGGCATTGACAGAATCATCTTCACAACAACTGAAAGATCTATAATTTTGATAAATGGAGTAGTGAATACTACTAAAAACTTCTCTATAGGAAATAGAAAGCTCTGAGCAATACAGGTTAAAGCCTGAAGATTCTCACACTTAATGCTTAAAACATCCTGAGGGACCCCAGATGCATTTCTGTAATACATACAAGATGCAAGGATACTGCACACAGCTTTTGTTCTCGCTTTGTATGGATTTGTGGTAATTCATTGAGCCAATGGAGATACTAAGCAATCAGTTATCTGAAAGGCAAAGGACCATACAAAAACCATTGCCATTTTTTTTCTCCATATTTAGACAAATAAATTACTATTTTCTTTTAATTGAGAGGAAATAATATGCAATTTCACACCTTTGAATACAGCATCTTTAATGTCTTTAATTAAAATTTTAAATTCATGAAGTGAAGTCCTGTGATTCATTTCATAGCTAAAGCTGAGCTACTTGGGGTTTAGGTGAACCTGAAAACTAATCGGCAGATTAGCTGGAAACTACAGAGGGTTATTTCCTGATTCTGGCAGATGATCTGTCTGGAGAGATCCTGTGAAAGCTCAGCTAGATCTGTCTCCAATGAGCTTTCAAGGAATGGAATCACAATCCTGACATGAAGGAGTTTATTAAGCACTCCTCTGATCAATGGCACTAGCCCCACGGGAAGCAGATGTGCAATCAGTATAATGGGCACATCCCCTCCTCACGTGCTGAGGGTAACTGACTGCCATGTCACCTGATGGAAATGAACCATTTGTATTCATGAAGATGGCAACACTCCTCTGGTAAATTTTTCATGGAATAAGGCAGCTCCTTATTCCCAGGTGACACTGTGCTGTGTAATAAATCTGAGTTATTCCATTGGGAAGGGAGACCCACAGCAGGATGTACACTGTGAGAAACTGTGCAGGAGAGCATCATTACAGGAGAAGGCTTCAGAAGTTCTATCCAACAAGTAAGAGTATTTCAGCACTAAATCAAAAGTGTCCAGGACAGAGCTCTTCACTCACAGCTCATTCCAATACTCTTCAAATTCTTCTCTGTTTTAAGTCTTCTGCAAAGGCACTGGTCAGAGAGAAGGTGAAAATAGAAAGGGCTTGTGGAAAAGTGAGGATTCTGAAGGCCTGTCCTGGAAATCTTGTTTCTACTATTGTGGAAATTAGATACTTTTTCCCTTTTGAGCACAAGATTCTGGAGAAAAATCTATATCCTGCAGACAGACATTTCACTGCAGATCTGGTGGGGTCCCTCATTTCTCAGGAAAAGAAAAAGTTCACTGATTTGGAAGATAGTCCATGTGGCTATTTCTAGCAAGGAAGCAAATGCTACCACTTTCTTTCCCTACAGGTCGACACAAGAAGGATGAATTTTCCTGATTTTCCTTCTGATACATCTCTTGTGGATTTTTCCACAGAGAGGCATTATCACAGAAATAGATCCTGGCTGAAATCCCAAAATCTCAGCTATAAAGAAATGCCTGCAGTCATAATGAAATTGCTCAGACTGAGGTTCTTAGCTTCAAATAAGAGCTTGAATTTTGAATAAGACTACTTTGTAAAAATCCTTTTTGGAATCAAAATAAGAACAGAACAGATATGAAGTAATTGGTTGAGTAGTCCTGACTGAGGCTCTGTTCCATAGATGAATTAAAATAATATAAAATTTAGTAGGCTCATGGACTTGCTTTTTAAGGTAAATCACATGGAAATCCTTAAGGATGAATATTTCAGAAAAACAGATCTGCTTACACTCATAAACATGTACAACACACTGAGGGCTAGTAACTGATTCTTTTCTTTACTTTCCAGTGTCAAAATTCAGGATTCCCTCTCTGAACATTAGCAATGAAATTAGTGTAAATGCATGTCCTGCCCTTTTACAGCCATCCCAAAGACTGACATATTAATCATGTTTCTTTAAAGTGTGATTGCAGCACAGGGGAAGACAGTGTTTCATGGACATTGCACACAGCCTTACGAGCATTTGTTGTACTGCATCTTTAATTCAAACAGGGAATATTAAATAAACTATTAAAGATGGCCTTTTTTCTTTTTTCAGGAAGTATGACCTTATATAGACACCTATAGGTTTAGCATAATGACATGATCTGAAGAAAATAATATGATTATGACATCAGTGACCATAATAGAAAAAGCTAATGGGCCTATCAAACTTATCATTAGACAGTGAATAAAGCATGACATTGGAGTAAACCACAGACTGTATTATATCACCAGAAATTATATGGTCCTCATCATATCTGAATCAATAAAAAATGCTATTTAGTCTCCAAAAACTTTCAGACAGACATAACTTATTCCCAAATATATAATTTCTATTGTTTTGCTGAACACTGTTCTCAGTGCCTAATATCAGTGAAACTGCAGTGAATTATTTCTGAATATGTGAGAAATACATTTTCTCCACATAAAAAAAATCCAAACTATTTCTGCTCCATTTGTTGAAAACAATTTTTTAAAATACCAGAAAATATTCTATGTTTCTATTCAAGCAGTGTATAAACCACTCCTAGTGAATGCTATGAAGAAAAAATGATACCTGCATTTATAGAAAATGTAAAGTCTGCCAACCAACATTTTGTGTACATCTCAAATTATTTATCCCACTGCAATCTTTTCTGACAACAAGGTAATTGCTTCAATAATAAAAAACTAGAAAATAGCTTTTGCCACACAAATCTTAGTAGTACATAAAATAGAAAGCAGGATGTAACTGTTGAACAGAAAATCATATTATGAGCAATATATTTCTTTATAATGCAATTCTTCCAGTATTGAATTCAAAAGATCATTTCTCTTATTCCTGAACATATTTTTTTATTCTTTATTACCTAAAAAGTTCCAAATGTATTTTATACTTCTTAGTAATACTCATTTTTGGCAAACACCACTTTGTATCACATCAGAATTACTACTTTTCTTCAGATGTAAATTAAAAAGAGATCAAAAAAGAGTAACAAACATTTAAAGTCTGACATCAAAAGGGATGAAAAATTTGTATGAGCAGTGTCAAAAATATTTGTAGCACAACAGTGCCAGAAAAACATCTGCAGAGAAAGGAGGGTAGCTAATGAGTCAATACTGATATTAGGTATCTTACATATTAGGTGGTTTGATCACTGAGAAAAATATATCATTTTATCTCAGACTGTTCTGGAAGCAGACTCCTTTTCTGTAACCCTGTTAAACTCGTCCCCAAAACCCCATTTTTCAGAAAGGTCTTTGATGTGTCTCCCTATGACATAAAACCAAGACCTCTGCCTGCCCTCCAGGAACAGATCAACACATTAGAAATGTAATGAGGAACATTAGGTCAAGGAAGAAATCACAGGTTCTGTAACTAGAGGGGAATGTGATTCCACATTTTTTTCTGAGTAAGCGAACTACATCAGAAAGGTGGAGAAATACTCTATTGTGTGCTGTACAGTATATGTAGAAGCCTTACCTCCAGAGCTTGTCTTTAAGAAAATTTTCACTCATATTTGGGTAATAAAGTAAAAGACCCACAAGATTTCCTTGCCTCATATCCCAGTTTCATATGAGATGATTTTGGACACTCGTCATTCCCAGCATACTGTAACAGGTGATAGAACTGTGTGGTGGGGTGCTCAATAGCCTGTCCTGGCAAATATCTGGGGACGTTTACTCAACTTCCCAACCACTGAAAGAAGCTGGACCTCTAAGAAACGTTCATTGATGTGAAAGTACAAGGGCAAACATGCCTGTGACAACACTGTTGGGCAAGTGTGGTGTGTGATGCATCCTAGAGCCTTCAGTGAGCATCCTGGCCATGTCCCAGCATCACCAAAGGATGCCTAGCCAGGCTGGAGGACAGGAAGGATCCTCTGTTCCAGATAATCAGGAGGTTAGGACTGCAGACTGTGTTATTAATAGCATGGAGATAGAAACAAGGACAGTGGGCCAGTGGTAACAAACACAGGTAATCAGAGGCACAAACCTTGGGTCTTAGTGCCTTTATAAAAATGTGCACCACAGGCCTAGAACAGTAAATGCTTCACAGCAGACAGAAAGTTGCACATCCTAAACACTGGTGCCTGTGATTTCGAGGATATAATAACATATTCCTAAAAAAAGTCTTTCACATAGCATTTCACTATAGCGCTGGGTATCACTTCCTACTCACTGTTGCCCCAGGGCAGGACTAACTGAGCACCCCAGCAAGGTATTGCTCATCCTGAACTGACAGAATGGCACTAAGAAGCCACAAATAGAATGAATGCTCCATTTGCTGCTGCAGTTAGGGCTATGAAAGGAGTATGTGGAGGCAGGGGACACATATACAAATATTAAAGCTTTTTTAAAAATCACAGGCAAGATTCTTTCACAGTTTGCTGCACCCATCATCAGTGATGAGATATTGATGTGGCATGACACAAATAAAGAAATATAACAATAATAATCTCTTCATCTTGTTCAGTTTTTCATGTTCCCCCTAAGTGTCATACTTTCTTGCGAGTATTAAGGTGGAATAAAGGAAGTAAATGACAGTTTCAGACGGAGTGTTTTTGATAAATACAAGCTGTTACAGTGGAGGTTTATTGTTTCATTTTTCTTAATACAGAACCCACTGCTGCTCCCATCGATGTCAAAGCTACAAGTTTGTCTGTATCAGAGATTCTTGTTGCGTGGAAACATATTAAAGAAAGTCTAGGAAGACCACAGGGATTCGAGGTATGAGCACAGAATATCATAATGAGAAGTCTTGTTGCTTTTGTGAGTGTTGTGTTCTGTTAACATGTGCAGCAGTGAAACTTCAATAGGAATTATGCTCATTTTAGTGTACGTACCACTAGCTGTGGAACAACAGTCACAGCTGTAGCACCGGAACGTTTTTTATTTATTTGTGCTTGAAAACAGTTCAACACCAGTTCTTATAACATCGCTTTGTCACTTCAAAAAGACCCGAAAGAGTTGCAAGTGACCCAGCATGCATCATTCACAGGCTGGGGAAAATTAGGTATTGACTGTTTCCAGCTCTAAGCGACCAGTTCACCTTGTTATTTACTGGCAGCAATCAGCACAGAGAAAGGAGAGAGCCTTTGCATCCATGTGCTCCCATCCCATAGTGGCCGAGGGACATCTGCTGGGCAGACTGTAACAGGATGTCAGGAGGGAAGCAGCAGCTGCATAGTCCATAAATAAAACTCTGCTTAGAGACAGCCCTTCCTGATTTGGGAGAGGAAACTGGCCCTGGCAAGGGACCTCCTTGCACTTTTGGATACAGTTTGCAATCCAAACCTCCAGAACAGATCAAATCTGGCAGTATACCTGTCTATTTTTTTGGGCTACCACCACAATTCACACTGACCATATGGATCAGGCTGTGCTGATCCTCACTAAATAGTCCAGCTAAACCAAATTAACTGGTTTTGGGATGCAGGTTATTTGTCTGCTTTAGACCTTTAGGCAGTGCTGACTCATTCCTGATTTTCTACAGTAACACTGAAAAGAGGGTAAACATGTAGGTCTGAGAGATACCAGTCATGTGGGTGTCAAAAGATATCTCATGATCTACTAGCATAGGGTCTCCCTGGTAGCATGTCTGGGCAGCCCCAGGGGCTGGTGACTGTCACTAGTAGCCTTAGGAAGGAAATGTAGGTGTCTGGGCAGCACCAGAACCAACACCTTCTCCAGCTCAGCCTCAGGCTGGCCAGCCATGGCCAGGACAGTGCATTTGCCTCATAGCTCAGACACAGCCAGTTAATATTTTTTTACCCGTTTCTGTAGCCTGATGATATATTGGATAGCTGTGTCTCTATTAATATCTAGCACAGTCCAAATGGGCTGTGACTTTGGCATGTCCCCTCAGGTCTAGCCTTTGTTCAGGTCTTTTTCCCATCTACATCTGCATGCTGAACTCTGCTAACCCTCTGTCAGTTTTCTTTCATTGTTCTTTTCTCTCACTTCTTCCTTACATTAAATATGTTTCTATTCCTTTGCCCATAACTTGCTTCATGCAGGAAAAGTCATATTTGACCATTTCACCTTTAAACCTACTATTTATAAAGAGAACAAAACTGTATCCGATAGAGATGATATTCATCTTGCAAATACTATTCCTCTCCATGTTGAAGTGTTCCACTTGTTACTAACCTGACTTCAATCTTGAGACCAGTCTTTTATCATCTGAAATAACTTACTTGCTGCACCCTCTCTTTTTTCTTTTCAGAAAGATGGCTGGTTTGTTATTTTTTTCTCAGATATCTTAACATCTTTTAAATTATACCTACTATTTTCGCTCTTATCCTCATTCCATCGATCAAAATGCATTACATATTTTAAAATAAAAAATAGATTTTTTTTTTTCTAAAATTGAAATTTATTTCCGTAGAAACCCATCCCTTCATAATGTGAATGGATTTTGCATTTACTTGCTAGTCACATAACAGTTCTCTTAGCACTACAGGTGTGTCCTAGCAAAAGATGGCTGCTACAAGTAGGACAGTGGGCTTGCTTTGTGTCAGAGGTGGTTTTCTGCACTTGGAAAGTGCTCTGACCTTTGGAGTTTGGCATACTCTGACCCAAACAGTAATGCTTGCAAACTCTATGTCTCTCACAGATTTCTCAGGTACAAATCTGAAAATGCCCATTGATACAGAAGTTACTAACACTGAACCTAGTTAATAATTTGGCTCCTCACTCTGCTGTACACCAATTTGAGGATTATAGCATGAAGATTACAGAGTAAATATTTCAAGCCAAGGACCTGCAGTTGACACAATAAAAAAAATTAAATATAAAAAAAAATTCACTGCTTCCTTCTACCTCCTCCCTTAAAGGAATTAGAGGAGCCTTCTAAGTACTAATACCTTTTAAGGTACTACTTTTACCTGGGGAGATGAGGGTGTTTTTTCCTCCCCACCCTACCCGCCCCCATCCTGCCTTTTCTGTCTTTATTCATTTAGACATAATTCCTCTTTCTGATAAACAAATCTTTCATGGAATAGTTTGCTCTTCTCCACCTTCACAGGAATGATTACAATCTGAGCAGCACTTACTCAGTAAACATAAAAGTAAATGTTGCTGTTCTGCACAATTCAGCAGGAGAGAATAACTTCTAAGGATGGTATTGCTAGATCTTTCCAATTCTATTTTTGTGAAGGATTTCATCAGAAAGAAGGTAATGATTTATAGGATCAGTACAGTGAGTCCGTGTATTATAATATTCCCTTAAGTACACTAAGTCCACACTATCAGGCCAATTTTCCTAAAATACTGACAGTTTGTCTTTAAAGCATCCCCACAGTGCAAAAAGGAAAGGAGTCTGTGTAGGAAGACATTGGGCCTAAAATCTAACCCCTCATCCCCCCAAAAAAGAAAAAAAAAACCAAACCAGAATTACACAACAGCTATATGTTTTCCATATTACTTAAGAGTCTCTTTCACTTGTTGGGAAGACTCTTAATTTTAAAACTGATTCTGAAAGTTCATAATTTGTACAGTGCAATGCAAAACAAAGCCTGTAGTACTACTTTAATCCAAAAACAGCAAATGGATAATGCACAGAATTCCAGTAATTTTGATAAAAGGATTAATTATTTTTTTCGGTTTTTTAATTATTTCCTAATGTAGAATTATTGTGGGCCGCAAGTAAAGAGTTGCCTTCAGTTCAATCTGAATGCAAAATAATCTGACTAGCCACTCTGTTTTCATGTCTCAATTTATATTCTGGCCGTGGTCACCATAGCGGTGACAGCTTCCTACATAGTCTTACATTTCTGGCCTTTTAGTGACAGCATTTTAAAAGGGGTAGCTATTTCCTTAACACTTGAATATTTGGGCTTTAATCAACAAAAGTGAGAGAATATTACTAAATGTGGACAAGTTCATGGTGACCCACTTTCACTCTGGCCCTGCTTGCACTTAGTGCTAAGGAGTAATGAAAGGCAAAGGAACTTGTCCAATTTCACATTGTCATCCTTCAAAGGCAGTGTTAACTGTTATGTCACATGAGTTTTATGCAAGGTTTGCTGCCCTCATTTGCATCTTCCAAAGCACATATTATTCCTGCCTTCAGTATAGGTTTGTCAGCTGTCCACCCGACCTTACTAAATATATGCCAGCTACAGTCTGATTAAGTAGAAGTACCTCAAAACCTTCGTCAGAATTGTGGAAAAATACAGTGTGTTGCTCATACTTATTGTTTGCAATCTATAAGCTGAAGGTTATAAAATCTATTTGAGCCCAAGGCAATATTTTCTTTGCCGTTCACTGCTGGTAAGGGAAGAAAACAGAAAGAATTACTGACTGGTAGGAGATATTTTGGGTTTCTTTTTTTTTTGCCAGAAAGACAAGGCTAATATTTAAGTAGAAATTAAAAAGCTCATGTCTTTTCCGCTGGAATTCCTCTAAGGGATAGGAGTTTAGCTAATATAATCAAAAGATCAACTTGAAGCAAACAAATAAAAAAAATCCAAAAATAACAAAAAAAAATAAAAGATGAAAAAAAATTTGAGTGCCATTTTCAGAGAGGATTATTTTACATAACAACTTGGTTTGTTATATTATTTGTTTAATAAAACCATATTATGGCTTTTCGAAGAGAATTACTCAGTATTTTGCATTTTCTTTGCCGCACTTTATCTGTTTTTACAATGGAGCAAATAATTCTATCTACATGGTACCGGATTTTTTTTCTTTGTATTTAGTGAAGTACACCTTGAGGTAATTTAGAAAGAGCATATGGATGTTTTAACCACAACACAACAAAAGCAAGACAGAAATTCTTCTTAATTTAGGCTCTTACTTGATATGCTTGGTTTGTAGCTTTAATTTTTCTGTGGTCAACAGAAACTCTGAATTTACTGCATTTAGTGAAGATGATCTGCAATTATATCAGGTTAAGTTATGGCAAAGACTGCATGAACTAGAAACCAGCTTAGGCAAAAGAGTAGTGTCATTTAAGATACTTTTTAACTTAAAACTTCAAGGAAGTTGTCTGCAACTATCAGAGGTAAAAGAATTTTAGACAGAAATTATTTTTTTTTTTTACCAAGATTTGCTTTTAGCTATTGCTTAACCCATGATCAGAGCAAAGCAGGTTGCTCCTCTCCAGCTCAAAGGAATGGGTCTCTAGAAATCAGGTATTAAAGTTTACTATTATTTGGCTAAAAACAACTGAAAGTCCAGAAAAAAACGTAAAACCTCAAAAACAAGAATGCATTAAACAGGCTAAATGCTTTCTTCCCCCCTTTTTCTTTCAGTTTTCAAATATGGGCTACTTTTTTGTGATTTATGCTTCACGCTATTATCAATATTCAATGTTATCATTAGTGAAAACCTGTTCTGTGTTATAGATCTCTTCTGAAAAGTTTAAATTAAGATTACAGAAAGTAAGATTTTTTAAAAGAACCAGCAAATGCAGAGAAGTGTAAATAAAAAAACCCTCTATTTTAATATATATGTCCCTCACTTTTAAGCATCGGAAGTATCTTCATTCAGTTCAAATCAATGTAGACCCCCACACCATCTACCTCAGTCAACAATTATTGGAATTTCTTTGATTTATAACCACTTATTTTATTTCTTTTGGTCATCAACAAATGGATGCTTGTGTTACCACAAAAAAAAATATTTAAAAAAAAAAGAGACCAAAGTTAGTGCAGGAACATTTCATTAACATGGGACATGGTGTGCCCTGTGAATAAACAAAGCTACTTGTAATTTTGTTTCTGGCTTTTTAGGAAAAGGAAAAAAACTTCAGTTGCATTTACACCCCTGCTTCTGTTCACCTGTGTAAGCTTAGACAACTCACTTTTCCTTTCTGACCCTTTTCTTGTTGGATCCTCAGCAGGCTATCTGGATAATAGGGCCTCCAGGACACATTCCCTCTCACTGCCTGTTCATGCAGTGCTCAATATGGTGCAGTTCTCACCATTGCAGCATTAAACTTGTAAAGATGCATCACAAGTAAAATGAAAGGAATCTGACTGTCCAAGAGATCATAAGCATTGGAGACTCAGTAGTAAGACGTGAATAAATGGTTATTGATTCCTTTTTCTTTTCAAGAAAAGAAAACTGACTCTGAATAGGTGTTATTTCAGGTATCAGTAGCTTTGGTCAAGTATTCATCCAGCAAAATACTTCAGTGAATCACACTTATTTCAGAACAAGTCGTGACTGCATCTAGATTTGTGAACTGAGCTGTAATTCATCTAAGAATTAAAGCAACAGCATTTTAACATGAGATAATGCAAGCACTTACACAAAAGACAAATACTGGAATTTTACAGTTGAAAGAGTGGACTGTGAGCTGACACAAACTAATATACCCTCAATCAAAGTTTACAGTGATACTTTTCTCAAGTGGAGTGATAGGCCCTCAAATGTATGTTTTTGCAACCAGACTGTTTCAGATCGTTTTTTATGCCAGTTCCAGTGCAATTATAAAAGGTCAGCATTGTGCTCATTGGTCTTATCTTCCTGTGAACCCCTTGGGGTTTTTTTGGTTCACCATTTCCTGGGAGACATTCTCAAGAGTTCTGTCTTGTCTGTGACCTTTTTTCTCAGAGGAAAAGTTATCCTGATACAATGTAAATAACTTATTAGGAAATAACCAGCTTCACACAAAAGGTCAAAATGTGGAAGAAATGCAAGTAGGTCTCGGCATGAATAACAGTAAGCTAAGTATAGGTCTGGGAATGGCGTGTTAGTGACATCTCCTGTTAGGCAAAATGGGACCCCATGAGAATTATCTCACTTGTGTAGCTCACCTAGATACATTTTCTCCAATTATGCCCTGCAAATGCTGGGTCCCTGAGGACAGAGACTGGCCAAATTCTCAGCTCAGCTTTATAACCTCTTTGAGATTATGATAAATTTCAAGATACCAGAGAATGAGAATTAAGAACCACCAAAGATTATTTAGGGGTTCATTTTATGTCTGAAAAGGAAGAACGTAAACATACTATCAAAACTTCATTTACCAGAAACCTATTTATATCCAAGAACTAAATCCTTTTCCGTCCGTTAAGATTTTTCAGATGAATGAAATATTTCTGCCATTGTTCTGTCATTGCCTATTCATTGCACTGATAAGAAATCTCCTGGATCCGAGTTGCACCAGGCCAGGAAGAGAATATTGCTCACAGCACTTCTTAACTGATGCAGTCAGACTTTTCCAGGATGAATGTAGATATTCTGGTGACCTACCAGAGGATGAGTTCTCCTTGAATGGTGTCCTTCAATGATGAGCTCTCCCTGGCAAACTTCACCCTCTGCTCTTCTGTCTTATAGTAAGCTCTTCTTGTGCCAGCACACAGCTATTCCATGTGCTTTGGGTCACACCACGATATTCCAAGTCTTGCCATTTCGGAAAAGAGAGCACTGCATGACTTGAGGTCAAACTGCAAATCCCATATGCTTAAAGGGGTCTGATGATTGGAAAAAGGCATAAATGGCAAAAACATCCTCCACAAGATGACAAGCACAAGCATCTGGCAGCATGGGCTGCCTATATTAATCCTTCATTTGGTTGCTTGTTGGCAGGTTGGTTACTGGAAGGACATGCAGCAGGAAGAAGCAGCAGAAAAGGTCAAAACAGAGGGAAATGAGTCATCCATCCTTCTGACAGGGTTAGAAGGAAACACATTATATCACCTAACAGTGAGGGCATACAATGCTGCAGGGTATGGACCACCTAGCACTGCTGTGCATGCAGCAACCAAGAAATCCCGTAAGTAATCTTAGTACCTTTGCTAAAAGGAAGAAATTGGGGAGCAACCTCTGTCCCCTTGGGTTTTTATTTATTAAGAGTGTATAATAATCAGGAATCATGTATAGCTTTGATTCATGGCCTTGCTTTGATGTTTAGACATGAATTCATATGACTTTGCATTCATAACAAAGGTTCATTTCCTGGAAAACAAGGCATTTTGTACAAAGGGAGAGAAAAGAGCTCAAGTTCATAAGCTCTGTGGAATTTATGGGGTGGGCGGAATAAATACGCTATAATCTGCTAAATTACACTACTGATGAAAAAAAATCTTAAATGTTCCATCTAGATTTGGAAGCCTGATAACACTACCAGTTTTAACTATACCAAAATATTAAAATATTTTCTTTTGTTTTTAAAGAAACTACCTATAAAAATATATATGTGTATATGTTATTTTTTCTTCTCAGCTCCCAGCCAAGCACCAGGCAATATTATATGGATACAGGATGGCTCACACGTGTCTCTTGGGTGGGAGCCAGTCAGACCTCTAGCTAATGAATCTGATGTAATGGGATACAAGGTTAGTGCTTCCCCTTCCTTGCTCACCTTCTTTCTCTCTTCCAGGCAATTGCTCCTCTTCTTTGTTGGCTTTTTTCCCTTTCTTGTTCCTCTGTGCAAGTGAAGCATTCTATACAGACTGTGTCTAATCAGCTTTCACTGTGAGAAGCAATAAATAAAATTAAAATGAGAGAAATGTCCCAACATATTTTTGTGTTGTGATTTTCAAATACTGAACTCTGTCTGACTCCCCTGTACCTGAGGGGCTCAGTTCGCCATCTCTGAGTCAGCAGTGGCTGTTAATAATATCAGACTGCAATGAAATTCCTAATAATTCTTCAATTTAACTATGTTTGCAGTAGGATTTAGAGAAATGCATAATAATGAAGTATCTTTAATTTACATTAAAATTAATATTTTTTGAAGCAGAAAACAAGTTCTTCAGTTTGTTTTGTGATCATGTTAGTGATGTTCAACAGCAGTGATGGTAACATCTGGAATTTAAAGTTTGATGTTTTAAAGATTAAAATCCAGATTAACACTTAAATAACAAGTCATAAAAAACAGAATTCATTGCAATACTTTAAATCAAAGTAGAATGATTTCAGTTTTTTAAGAGAAGTCTGAGTCTGGGTTTTTTTGAAGCCCATAGCAAATAATTTCTATAGACTACAATCTTATATCTCCTCTGATACATCACGAAATATGACCAAGAAAGTATAAAATGGTTCAAATAAACCAGAAACTGTTCTAACCTTTATCAGAATAGTTGATATTCTGAAATAGTTGAGTTGACTTCTTTGGTTTTTCACACCTCTCTGACCTTTTCAATTTTCTCTGGGAACAGAAACTCTTATGCAGAAATACCAAAAAGACAGCTATGTGCTGACTTGCTTTCTTCCCACATGCCATAAAATCGTATTAAGTTTCACAGGAAATGCAGGGACAGATCTGAGCTGCTGTCAGTTGATTTAGCCAGCTAAGGTAAACACAGCAAATACATAATTAAGGCTATTTCCCTTACATTTGAAGTTGGGTTCTTGAGCCAAAAATATGAATATCAACATGAACTTTGGGAGAAGAATTTGAACCAAATGGAACTTGAAATACATTTTGAGATTTTGGAGATAAAGTTGTGCAACACCTAATGCTGGAGAGGGCAAGTCCTCTGTCTTTTCTCTAGGCCATAATCTATGTCCTTTGACATTCATGAATCTCTAAAGTGTTTTGCTATTACTGTTTTGAAACCACTGGCGGAAGGGAAGAGTAAAAGCAGATGTCTATTCAAATGCAATGTCAAGAAATCCCTAATGAAAGTATGAAAGAGTTAACATTGCAGTGACTGTGTCATCTACATAAAATGTCTGGTACAGAGCTTGAATGACCACTGTGACCACTATCTACTTTATCCACCATAGGTGTTGTTTCGGCAAGAGGGCCAGAGCAATAGCCAAGTTATAGAAACACAGAAAACCTCTGCAGTGGTACTTCTTCCTGATGTTGGGGTCTACATCATCGAGGTCTGTGCAGTCAGTGAAGGAGGGGATGGGACTGCAAGTCCCCAGATCAGAGTTCCATCTTTTTCAGGTAAGGTTACGTTTATATTTGAAAGCATGGTGATAATAGCAATGGTCATTAACTCTGTTATTCTCTACCAGAAAAACACTGTTGTCACAATTCTTTAGCTATTAAATAAAACCATTGATCTGAGTCTTTAGTTCTATGCTGAAACAAAGGTATCTAGTGACACATGGGATGGTTAAGATCATCTGAGGCAACCACAAGAGGTTGATGAACAAAGAAGGTGATTTATAGGAAACTTGTCCCTTTTGAGGATATCTAAAATATCTACCTGAGCTGTAGATGTTTATACATGTGCTAGTGTCTCAAATAGCAATATAGTCAGCTGGGATGCAATCCATAGAGAGCAGCAGTGGAGCCTTGACAGTAACTCAGCTAATCTTTTTAGTATTAAGGCATGAGCATCTAAGGACATCTGCAATGTCCTAAGGCCTCCCAAACAGAGCTGGCAGATGTGATGTGGAACTTAGGGGATACACACATCACTCTGTACCACCAGCCAGAGGTGCACTATGTAACACAGCTGAAGTGGCACGTGTTTAAGTAGCTGAGCCCTGTGTATGTGCCTGCTTGAGAATAAGCTGAATTTCTCTGTAAGTTCCAGTGACTCTCTTGCATAATTATTACTATTTAATTATTGACTTATAGCAGTATTAAAGTGTGATCATTAGGTAAATTATGATGCCTAGCTGCTCTTTCCTCAGTTACTGGAATTTTAAGTACCAAGAATTTAAAGTGTCAATATTACAAAGGTAAGTAAGGGATGGGAGGATTAGTGGCAAGAACAAAGAAATAACAGTCTTTGCCTAAACACAACAAGGCATTTTAATTATAACACCTGATAACACTTTAAAGTTTTATTAAATATTGCTTTTTGGTCCTTAAGGAGCACTAACCAAAAGGTGTGAGCCTGAAACTTCAATCTAGAACTACAGTTTCAGCTCTAGTCTGGTCACAAACTGCAGTGCTATCATCAGAATGCAGAAGACAGCAAATCCCTACACCATGGAATATTTCTTTCATGTATCTTTTGAACCATAATTCTAGGCCACAAAGTCCTCCATCTGGTTAGACTATGCGTATCACATTAGTTTCACTTAGGATCATTGTTGCCCAAAGAAACCCAGTCTTGTTCCCTTCCCATCTTGTTGCCACCACCACCCCAGAGCACAGTTCCCCTTAGCATGGCCTTTTAAGACACTGCTGTGATCAAAAATCAACACTGGACTAATGGGCCAAAGACCACGTTTTCCTCTGGACAAATATAAGGATCAAGGGCTGGCTTTCATTCCTTGTTCTGGGACAAAGATTTGTGACTCAGGGAAGCTTCTGCACCCTAAAGTTATTTTGAAGATTAAGATATAAAACTATCTATCCTTTTGGAATTTCCTATTAATTTGCAGACTGAATATGAGGATCCAGAATGTGAGTTGCTGTAGGTATCATAAAATCTCATCTGTATAGGGACCCCAGTTCATGACTGCAGTTCTCACACAGTAATCCATTGCCTAAAAATTAGTCCTTTGCTGAGGGTAATAGAATATAAATTTGTGCAAAAGCTAATATCTAAATGTACTGGGAACCACTTGCATCATTTGTTTCTTAATTATTTTGCTTTTCATTTCAGGAGGGAAAGTAACAAGTGCTCAGTCCACCTTGCATGTGTTGTCTACTTCCTCGTCCTCTGTAACACTGCTTTTGGCACTGATGGTACCTTCGACCTCATGGTGAAGGCTGCAGACTTTGTTGTTGTTGTTATTTGTTTGCTTTAACTTGATGACACCAAGGGATGGAGTTTTATGTCCGTGGAGAAACTGAAAACCCAAGCTAATGCTTAAAGACCCATCGAAATGCCTGTGGTGCACTTAGAGGAGTGTTGGAGACACGGTCAATAATGCATCAGGTTTTTATCTCTTCCTTATTTGTAAAAGTCTTCTTGGGAGGAGACCCTTCTTGGCCCAAAAGTATGCAGATTGTATGTAATAAACTTTTGTAAGTAAAGGTAATTTCTGTCAAATGTATTTTCCTTTTTTAATATGTTCAAATTTGGTGAACCCAGTCATGAATCATCAGGTGTTTAAAGGGTGGTGTCTAATACAGTACACCTGTATGGTTTGGAGAAAAAAAATCCTTTTTTAAATATAGAACAAAGTTTGATACAGCTTTACTTTTGAATACTTTGCTTGCATCCCTCATAAATGGTTGCTCCCACTGACAAGGAAGAAAAACACAGTTTATATAAAAATACCACTGCAAAAGTAAAGAAGAATTTGTTCTGAAAATATGTAATATGTATTCAATTGGGAAAAAGAATTGTCAATGAAATACTAGACAGCTTATCCCAGAACGTAGAAAAATGGAGCAGAAAATCCATTTATTTTATTTCCAAGTAAATGGAATATTACTAAACACAAGCTTAGGAGGAAACCAGTTGGTTTTTATCAAATACCACAAGATTTCATGTCCAATGAAATTTTCAATAGAAAATAAGAAATCAATTCCTACTGCATATGACAATGAAAATTCCACTGGGCATTCAAACATGATATACATTAAACAACTAACTGGACTAATAAAGCAATGCAAGGAGATAAACCTACTTTTCTAACCACTTCTCAGTTGTGACTTCCTTTTTCCTCTGAGTCCAATTTTTGGTAACATTCTATGCTTTGTATAGGTGGTACTCAAGTTGAAGTATATATGAAGCATATTATGGAGAGAATATTAACATTTTTCAGAATGGCATTATCCACATATCTACAGACTGCAGTAGAATATATTTTGGAGAATTTCGTTTCTGAGGAAAAAAATAGTTGGAAAAGTGCTACCAAGTATCATTCCAATTATTTATCTAATTGGCTCTATTTCTATAGCTCACTGGAGATTATTCTTGTAGGTACTATGTGCTATCAGTTTTAATCCCCATTTTTTGCTGTAGCAGACAATTTTTTACTCAACAGACAATTTGGACAATTTTTCTACATTGGAAGGCCTTCCCAAGTACTGGAACCTAGGGAAAAATGACTCCCAGGGAAGATGGTGTGCATGTTTGTACAATCATGGTGTGCACAGTGTTATGAAGGGCAGCATTTTGCTAACATATCTGGAAAAACATTGCACTGCCTGGGAAGAATCAAGTCAAAAATGGTTAACGTGAAAGTCCTAATACCATGGTTCTTCTAGTTGTCTACCCCTCTAAAAGTTTTGATGAAAACCTATTTTAGCTGATAGGTTCCCAATTCAAAATGCTATTATTTTGCCAGTTCACTAGCAAAATAATTTTTGGCATTTAGATAATACACAGCAACTGTGCTCTTTCTCAGCTGCTTTAAAACAGTAGCCAAAAAAGCACAACAAAGATAAGACGGTGAAAAGCTGATGATGATAAAATATTTTTGATTTCAAATATTTTATCAGTAAAATTTTTCAGAGAAGGTTCAACTCAAACTTTATTATCCAGTAATATTTTAAATAATTTTCTGAAAAATCGTGTTTAAAATTACTTAAGTCATCATGTTGCTCAGAAAACAAAGGCAGGATAGCTAGCTAAGAATTGACTGTAGATGTAGAGAAAGAGGCCTTCTGTACCTCTGCTTCTGGAAAAGCCTTTGAGATCAAAGACAGGAAGGTGTAATGTACCTTGCTAATAAAGTAAACTCATAGAGAATAATGACCTGCTGTCCCTTGTAAAACAGCAGCATTGCTACTGTGCAGAGAGCCTGCATCAGCAATCCATCATCTGCCAAAATGTTAAAATAAATAAGAAAAAAATGATGAACCAAAAAGTCAAATGGCTATTTTATACATTAGTTATGCATAATTTCCTCTATTTTTTATACGGTTGCTTGCCAATGCAGTTTATTTCAGAGTATTCAAAAAGGCTACATTCACTGCTGGTGGCATTTGGTTAAACTTTCTGATAACAATAAATGTATATGCTTTATAGGAAGAATAAAAGTCTGATAAGGAGACAGAGCTCCATCTAGACGCATCTCCCTCTCTAGTATGAAGATACAAATAGAAATATTGAACATACCATCAGGTAATGTAGTTGTATTGCAGGGACAGAAGGAGGTATGTTTTATATTCAACATGAACAGAATATGTATTTTGCATCTTAAATATATTAATAAACATGTTTTAAATGTTTAAGTACTTCTGTATTACCTATTTGTTACTTTGTAGAAGATGTTTCCTTATCATGACATTTTTAGTTGCAAGGGAAACCTTTTTCCTTTTTCATGTAAAAGATTGTAATAGTGCAGTCTGGCGTCACTGAGGAGGCTGTATTTTTGTATAATGTTACAGGATCTGTTCAGAAAAACATAATTAGAAAGCAACCTTGTTTCACAGACCAAAAGAAAGTTGCTGTCATGGCCCATATCAAAATGTTAGATATATTGTATACAATCTGTATATATGCTATATATAATGGTATATACAACGTGGAAGACACAGTAATATAATAGTTTCTGTGTACTGTTCTTGTAACATTAGATCTTTTTAATAAATTATTCTCTTTTTATTGACTTTTATCTTATCTCCTGTCATCTCTTCAGTTATATTCATAGAGTTCAAGGTGACACAATTATTTGGTTTTCAGCAGCAAGAACCTTTAAATTACATGATTTTCGAGAAGAAAGTGATGAATCTGTAATGGTGAATGTGGAAAATGCAGCCATTAAAATCAAATATTTTTTGGCATTGTTTTAATTTCACCTAAATTTTGGTTTTCCTAGGTAAATATATTTTCACAGCTAAATAAAGGTAAAGGAAGGTCTGAATTCCCAAAATGAAACTATATCTAATGAAAATTGCAACATAAATCTGCAATTTAGCATCAGAGATAAAGGTTCTCTGCATTAAAAAAAAAAAATCACAGAGGAGAGATTTATATTAGATTTTAGGGAAATCTAATCTTTCCTGGAAAGGTGGTGAGGCTCTGGCACAGGCTCCCACAGAAGCTGTGGATGTCCCACCCCTGGAAGTGTTCAAGAGCAGGTTGGATGGGGCCCTGAGCAACCTGGGATAGTGGAAGGTGTCCCTGCCCATGGCAGGGGGCTGGAACTGGATGATCTCTAAGGTCCCTTCCAACTCAAACCGTTCTGTGATTTCTATGAAAAGAAGAGCTTTATGAGGAGGTCAGCAAGGTCAATCCTCTATGAACTGAATTATTACACAGTTTCTGGGACCTCTCTGTAACATTCTGTCAAGTGTCATTCATACCCCATGTCTGTGGAGGCACAAAAGCACAGTAGGGTCATGTCATGTTCAATTGAAAACTTTAGTTGCTTTGTCTTATACTTGAAATACTTTGTGTGATTAACCACAATAGAATAACTTTCAAAAATACATATACCTTTTTGAGAAAAAAATGGAACAATAGATAACCCAATTATAGCAAATATTTTTCTTTTTCTTAGTTTTATTTGAGCTCTTAATAATCCCCAGTCCTTTATGAAATGCATATTTATAGTAAATGACTTTGCAGCACAGTACGAAGTCAAAAGACCCATACTGAAAATAAAAATACATTGCCACAGTCATTTGAACTGAGACTTCAATTACAACATGGGTATGGCTTAAATAGCATATTATATCAGGACTTCCATTAAATTAGTTATGAATGTCATAGAAAACAGTAATGACCTGATTTTGCTGACATGGAGAACTATGCATATTGAAAATCCATATCCTATCAGAACTTCTACCAAACTGCAACTCACTCTTGCCCTGTTAGGGCCATCATCCCAGTTCCTCTGAAGATGAAAGACATTTTACTTCTTAATTACTTCCTATGCTTTTGAACAAAGCAGTGTCAAGGATAAGAGAAAATTAACAGCATTTTATTACAACAGGCTAGTTGGCTTTAGGCTATTACAAACAGCCTCACTAAACATGCTGACAGACAAGCTGCTTCCAAAAATACAGGTCCTGAGTTTGCTCTAAGACTTTTCTCTCAATTCCAGTAAAGAGAGACCTGACTTTGTCCTTATTGTGGTTCATATTTTTAATACTTTAAACAAGATAATGGTAGTGTATATAAATTAAAGCCTCAAAAGCTTAAAAGAGAAATCTATGGATAATTGTACAATTTCAATATTCGCATTACTTCTTACAGCTGTCAGGTCAACTGTAAGGTCCTTACAGATCAGCTGTTTGAGCAAACTGGCAAAAATATTTAGATAGGCAGCTATTTGGGCTTCCTGTGCTACTTTTCTGCTGTTAGATTATTAACTAAGCACCCCAGTGTGTATAAGAAACATCTGTCATCAGAAGAAACTGATAAAGGAGTGTGGGATGCTTTGGTTCATCTTTTATTATGATGAAATACATATGTCAGGCTAGAGGAAAATACCCCTCCTTTTGATATGGTTTGGTGTTGGGGGTTTTTTCACTTTTATGCTCAAACTTATGAATTCTAAATAAACTATATAATAAAAGCACGAGAGTGCTCCTGAAAAATGCAGTTAGCAAGATGAATAGCAAAGGCAAGCACCATGCGTGTTAACCACAAACAAAGTTATTCAGCATATTTTGCTTTTTGTATAGAAAATAAGATGGGAAAATATATTAATTTCCTTTCCATAACAGAAAACAAGTGAATAAAAAGATACTGAAAGCAATTAAGGCATATCTGTATCAAAGCTTTAGCAAGTACAATTTTACTTTAAGCTGCATTGCTCTGCTCCCTTGCTGAACAAGCAATTCCATTTCATAATTACATCATCTCTTATCTTCTACAAAAGGGACTTTTTAAGACAGGGTAGTAAAACAGGATAGTTCTCCTGGTATTTCTTTAAAAATGTGTCATGTGGAGTGACTGAATGATTTGGAAATGAAGCCCCAGGTCAATTGCTTACTTTTGTATAACTCATTCCTTTATTCTTGAGCAATATATACATCCAAATCTATCATTTTGGAGAGAGTCGTTCTAGATTATGATGTTTTATCTGTAGGTTTGGTCTAATTAACAAGTTTCACATGTACTTTAGGCAAAATAACTCAATATTTGTCCTGCTCTGACCATCAGACTGTAGTGCATGGGCTGCCAGATGATCAGTAGAGGTAAGGCTCAAGCCTGGTATTAGTACTTGAACAAGACTCAAAAGCAAATTGTTGATTTTTTTCTGGATATACTATCTTTATTTCAAGTCATATTGGTAAAAGTCAAATTACCCATGGTGCACTGTGCCCCTTTTGCTCCAGTTACAGAAATGAAAAAGCAGTACTTCACTCTGTCCTACAAACTTCTGAGCAGCAGCTCCTTCCTTTCCCTGCCCTGTTCTGTAACAAAATGAAAAAGGGTATGTGTGTGTATGGAGAGGGATGGCAGGGAGGAGAAAAAAAAAGGAGGAGGAAGTTCTCAGGCACTGTCTCCCACAAGGATAACATGAAATTAAACCTGCCTCTTGACCTAGCAGTGTTTGCCTTCCAACAAGCCATCTGAAATGGTAACCCTTTTACCTTCTAAACAAGAGAGGAAGCATTTTTACCCATCTGAGAATGGCTGCACTAGATTATCCAAAACACTGAGCTAGATTTCCAATGAGTTGTGTCAGCACTTTCTGACTTTCCAATGGGAATAGAAGCAAATCCCACAGCTTTTGAATGGGAAGTAAAAGGAATTTCATCACTATAAATTTTTCATATAAAAACGTCCTCTTGAGTACCCAGGAATACAATACAATACAATAGGAAATATCAGTCTTTAATGCTCTTAACAAAGTTTTGTCCATTTAATGCAGGAAATAACTTTGACAGGTTGCAGACTGAATGTATTTTTGCATCATGAGAAACAGGCTTGCAGTGGCAAAAATTTTGTCAGATTTCTACTTTCTACACCTGAATGTTGCTGGATCTCTGCAAGTTTGCCTTCCAGAATGGTAGCTCTTCCTTTTGGGCCATTTTTTATTACGCCCAAACATCTCTTGAAAGTTTCTGATGTACTAAGGTCTATGACACTGAAAGTCCTCTGGCACAAGAGATCTCCAGCACCTTAAACTTTGGTGTGACAGCATATTGGCAAACTTACTCTTTGATCACAGCATAGCTACTTTTACAGTTCTTCTTTCCACTAAGAAAATATTTACCTTCATAAACTACTGTGAGGTATTTCTGTTCTTATATGGCTGCTGAACTCTTTCTTACTTCTCATCAAAGAGTACATTCTGTTAAGATTCTGTAAGCATCTAAAAAATGTGTTAAAACACACACAGAAATCCAGTAGGCCTATTTTTATAGGCTGGCAAACAAACTAAACCAACCCAAAACTAAACTATGTTCCATCCAGATTAATGGTGGGAGAGGGAGTGGAGGCCTATCACCCTGCAAACCCAACTTCATTTGTTGAATGTCAGCACAGAAAGATCTGTAGTGCCATTGCAACTTTTCACAGAACTCCTGGTTGGATGCTACAGAGGTGAAATTGCAGCCAGGAAAAACAGTAAAACAAGATTTCTGTCCATTTTGTGGTTGACACTGCCATTTTTACAGAGCTCAGCAGCAAGGTGAGAGATGTCTGGCCATCTTATATCTCCTTTGAAAACCTAAATCTCAATATTATGACGGTATGAAGCCCTTTCAGATAATTAAATGGTAGATAATGTTGAAGAATTCATGGACCGCTCAAAACTGATTGAGGGAGAAAAAGGCAGCAGGTACATTTCAATGCCAATAAACGTGAGATGAAGAAAACCTAAATTGTGCAAGCCTAATGCCGAGTGTGGAACTGCAAGGGAGACTCAGGAAAGGCCACCTGAAATAATCTGAGGGAGTCAGAAACTCATGGCTCACCATACAGTTGCTTGTAGAATGTATCAGTTGAATGCCATCAGGGAGGTAATTGTGAGAAAGATTTAAAAACCATTTTTCTGCAAGACAAAATTTTGGTTTTATCACAGTACTGGTACTGTGTTCACTCAAGTTCTTGGCAGCTCAGAAAGGATCATAATAGAAATAGCAATGAGAAGGACAACTCAAGTGACCAAGGGTATCATCTAGAACATCTGCCACATGGGGAAAGGCTAAGAGGACTAGGGTTCCTCAATTTGGACACAGCAAGGCTGTGAATAATAAGCTATCATACCCCAGAGTACTAAAAAGACCTGTGAAAGACTGACTCCCAAACCTCCTCTGCTTCCTGTTTGGAAAACGTGCTTCAAATTCAAAGATCCTGCTGTATCTGTCCAGTGAATACTGAACTATTCACAGAGAAAACTCCCACCCTGAAAAGATGCTGTTTCAGAATGCTCCCTATTCCCAAGACCAGAATAATCAAATCTACTCCACTTGTGATAGAAGTTAGAAGGAAAAGGCTTTTGAGATCTGTGAAATCCTCAGCTGGATCTTTAAATAATTTGCAGCAGACAAAAGACAGAAATGTGTCTTCCTCTGTTTTACAAAGGGACACTCACAAGTATGCATGGAAGCTTATGAACATACCCAGGCTGATTAAACTACCCCTCCCACATGGACATAAAATGTAGGAGTTGAAACTGGGTCTCCAGAATCACAGTCTAGCATTTCCACCAGTGATTTGCTTTAAGACTTTATTGTTATTGCTCCAATTATTGCTGTTTAGGTTATATCCTCATGGTAGCTCTTGTAGACCATCTGTGTTACCTGCTAATAGCTAATAAACTAAAGACTGTAAAAAAAAAACTTTAGGATCTTCCTATCCTTGCACAATGTCTTAAGCTATACATAGAGCCTGGGAGAGTTTTAGGCAAGACAGCAGAGGAAAAGCCAATATCTGTTCCTACTCTTTTATGACTAACAACATCACATTTACTGCCAGACCATCAGAGACTGGAGGAAATGAAAATGCAGCATTTTTACTCCCTGATTTACACCGAATACACTAAGTGGAATGATTTTGATGTAATGTAGTAAAGAGGCCTGATTGATGTAGGCTTTAATTTTAAAACTTAGTTTTCTGCTTCTGAGTACACACATACTCACTAATTAACTTGAACAGCAGTTTATAAGACCAGTTTTGACTCTGCCCATTTAATGAACAAAATCCAATCAACCACCCTGTTAACGTAAATGGAAAATACATGTCTGCAAGAATGATAAATAACAGATTGCCATAGTGATTAGCATAACAGGCCTTGTGGAAAGCTATTTGGCATTCAGCTCTCACTAGCACATTTTAAGGATTGATACAAGCCTTGGTGTATTTTGCATTGGACGTGCAGCTGATTTAAGTAGGAAGACATCTTTCTAGATCTGATGACTGACATTTTCATTTTAAACTTTCACATTTCTGTTTATAAGAAAATGAATCTTATTTTTCAAACTGCTGTGGGTGTTTTCACATAAAACATATGTCTGGTTCATTCAGCTGAAAAAAATCCCAACCACTCTTGGTGGTCCCAGATGCTCCAAGCATTATTGCTGAGCTGAACTAACCTCAGGAAAGCTGTGCTGACTCATACTTAAGCAACCCGTTAACTTTGGATGTTGTATGCTCTACTCGGGAAGTTTTTAGACCCTCTGTATACTCCAACTCTCTGGGCTGTAGAAACATACAGAAATTAAATACATCAGATGATCTCTTTGATTAAAAAAAAAATGAAATAAAAATATCATTTTGAATACACCTGAGGTGATTTGAAATGCTGTTAATAGATAATAGGATATCTATATTTGAAAAATGGGCACTTCAGCTACTTTCTTTAGTTATTTATCTTTCATTGCAATTAGGATGTGCTTTAGTATATTGGTTCATATTTTTAACATATTTGATTGCTAAAAATCCCCTTCAGATACAAAATAAATTTGGGAAGCTTTGCAGGGGTTGCCATGCCTGTCACAGAATTGGCTTAAATTTGGGCCAAAGCTCCTCCTGGACTGCAGGGTCCTGAGTCACTATCTCAGACTGGGTCAACAGAGCTGCACTGAGTGTTTGTTCTATCTCACAAATGGATGGGTTCACTTATGCCAAAAAGAGCTGAATTGCAAATAAATTATATTTAAATTCTGAAAGTTAATATGAAGAGATTGAAGTAACTGATTACTCCAAGCAACTCATATTTTCAAATTACTCTGTAAATTTAAAGGAGGCACACCTTCAAGAGGGACAGAGTGAAATCCAGGAGGGAGAGAAATAACCTCTCAAGCTACCATAGATGCAAAAGGGATAAAAGAAAAAGATTTGAACTGTTCCTTGAGCTCCCCTTAGGAGTTCCTATCTTTACAGGAACTGAGCTATTATTCTCAGGAAACACAAAATTTAAAAAAGAGTATTGCACTCAGTGTTTTCAAAATCTTGGTTATCTCCATAGCAGCACCTAAATACACATGCAAATTGTCAATTCAAGGAATACAGACATGAAACTGGGATCTCACTGATCATACACCTGGTGCGAATAAGAGTGAGCAATGAATGCAGGGACATATAATAAAATAAACTTTAAAGTTTCCACTCTTCCAAAGTACATAATTTTGAATCTTAGAAATTTCATTTTACTAAGTGGAAGAAAAAAAATTCCAGCCAAACAGGAATTAAATTAAATACCTTTCTGGCAAATTTGAAATGCCTCTTAGACATCCTTCCCTTATTAAATATTCATGAAAGACACACCAGATAAGAACAGGATCCTGTGTGCAAACTCTCTTACCCTTCTTGCCTGTGCATCTCACTCTAAATTGTCAATCATAGGAAAGAAAGGTCAATAAAAGGCTCCCTCTGTTCATGGCCTCTTTCATACCTGAAAGGTGAAAACAACTTCACCCACCAGTAATTCCGAACTGACTGAAGACAAAACCCTGACTTCCTTCTGTCCCTCAATACCAGCACCAACCTGAGCAGCTGCTGAGAAGCAGTGCTTCCACTTGCTGTATTGCTCCTGCAAAGCCTGGCATGATCTGTTTTGGGAAGGAAAATGACCCACCCCACCCTAAAGCACACTGTGGAAGTGGGCTTCAAAGGCTTGTGAATATTGAACTTGTTTTGAAGGATTCAATTTTCATAATTTCTAATGCCTTGGAAGGTTTTGCTTTCATCACAACCCTGGTAAACAGCTCCAGATGTGTTGCTGGAACAGCAGCTTCCCTGACTCTCCACTCAGAATATCTCAGAATAGCCCATGTGCAGCATAAATATATTCTTGTTTATATAATGCATACATGCAAAAGAGAGATGTGTTACGCTACTCTTTATTTAGCCAATATTTATAAAATTGTCCAAAAGAGTGAAAAGCAGACACCAAATTTAAAAAATAAAACCTCTGTATATGTACAAAGGCATCCATTACAACTGAAATGATAGTATATTATAAACAGCCATTTTTTTAAAAAGAATAAAAGAACCCTCCAAAGTACAAAGCACTGTATTTTCCGTTGAAAAAAAGACCATGTCTCTTCAGCCTTTCCAAAATTATTCTGTGCAGTTTTCTGAATAATTTGGCATGTTCCATTTCCAAAGCAAGAATTGGCAGATTGGAGATTAAATGCTTGTGACTTCTTTTGTTCGTAGTTTGTTTGAACCTGTAGCTTTTATGGTTGACACTCACTGGTTGAAACATAAACTAATTTTTTTGCTGCAAAACACACTAATAAGATCTGCATGTCTCACACCTTCAGACTGGTGCTTCTCTCTGGCACTCAAGCTCAAACTGGGCATATTTGCTATTGTATTTGACACTTAAGATGGGCACACTCTAGCTAAAAGCAGTTTTCCATCCAGTTTTCTAATGTCTGTGTTTCAGCCTAAGGTTTCCCTACACTCCAGGAGCAAAGCAGGAGTCTAAAACTTCTTTTTCTGTGATAAATGGGTTGTATCTACAATTCGCATTGGTTGTCAAGCACACATGCATATTTGTGCACATCTCATGCACCTAAATAAATATCAGTTGACACTGTCATGGTGGTTTCTTATCTTTCCTTGAATTCATTTAAAATAGCATTGCTTAATGTGTGATATTACAGTGCCTAATTAAGCAAGAAGTGACTAGGATAGATGGTGACCTTTTCCAAGTGATTTTCCATACATAACACTCTGTATGAAATGTGAAACTCTGGCTACCTGAATGAAAGTCATCAAAAAGGAAAACTGTTCTCTTTTGTACTACCATTCTAGAGCACTGTGCAAATGAATAGCATCTTTAAGGCAAGAGCAAAATCCTAGCATGTGACATTTCATTTTCATAACCTTTTCAATCCATGAAAGTATGTTTTTAATGGTACAATACTCATAAATTATTAATTATTTTGCTGAATGTGACAAAATTTATAAGGCAATATTCTCAGCATCATCTATAAAAATTCCTATTGTGTGCTGCAGGTATAGGGAGACAATCGTAGCAGAAAAGTGAAATAGTCAAAAAGATATGTAAAATAAGCTATGATTTGTGTATCACTGCATTGTGTTATTAACTTGAAAAATAGTTCTATTTCAAAGAAAATGTCAGTGAGCTTTGTACAGTTTTCAAGTACGGTTTAATTTGGAGTTATAATGAACCTATCTTAGTCAGAGATGATTTTTCACATACAAGAAAATTTCAAATCATCTCTCTTATACTTTGAGCGTACCTTGTAAAGATCCTAAATATATATCCTTTAATTGGATGAAAAGGCTTCTGATGCATAGGTAATAACAAACAGGTTTCTAACACATAAAGTCAGTTCAAGAGGACATCCTCTAGTTTTACATAAAATGGTAAAGTTCATTTCCGTTTTTAAAAAAATCTTTTTTTTGCTAGTTATTTGAGCTCTACTGGTTTTTTTTGCTATTGTTGCTGGGAGGTTTAAGAGAGTGAAGAGCATTACCAGTGATGGTGAACAAAAAATTATCCTGCTTAAGGCAGAAGCCTGGAAATTGCCCATACAGGGATTTATTTTCTCCTTTTGAACATCTCCTCTGAGTTCCGGAGGCACATGGAGAAAGTTATATTAGTCTATAATTCCCACACGAGACTGCAAATTTGTGAAAAATTACAAGGCATCCATACTGGAATGTCCTTCATTGGTATAGCTCTATTTCTGAGTGGGTATCATATGAAGAAGAACTTAATTCTTCTCCTTGAGTGAAGTGACCATATCAATGTTGGCCAAGTCAGATAAACTGTTTCTTACAAAGAGATAAACTGTTATATTCTCCACAAGAATAGACATAAGAGTAGAGGAACAGGGAAGGAAATACTTTCAGATGGTAACAGAAGGATGTAAAAATGCTCTTCAAGAGCTCTGTCATGAAAATGGGGATAAAAACCCAACTTAAATGTGACCTAGCCAAATAGTACTATAATAGAGACTGTAAAAGATAGCATTTTGCCTTCTAAGACTCTAAGTCACTGAAATCACAATCTATTCCAAGCAATCTCAGACACAGTATTGACTGAATTAATAACGGTCTACTTAAAAGTAGACACTGTTTTCTGAGTATCACTTTTGCGAAAAGGAAATATTTATTTGTAATGCAGATCAAGAATTTTCAATTGCAAGTCTAATGCACATTTATTCATTTCCACAGGTATTGCTGACTTTTTAATATTCATGTCAGACAGAACCTGATGCTCATTAGCTCTTACATGCCTTGAAATTAGCCCTTCCAGTCTCATGCTCTTTAATTTAGATGTACAGACATTTCTTTAATCTTTAATTCCATAGCTTTATGCTTATTCAAATCTTTTATTTAATTTTTGCTGCAATTATTTTACAAGTTTAAAAAAAAAAATTCAACTTAGTCCAGAGACAAGGTTTTTTGCAAAAACATGGGTCTTTAAAACTTACAGGTGTATTATAGTCCTTAAGAAAATGGTTAGGAAAAGGTAGCATTTTTAGACCAAGGCAAGGTGATAATAGTGACTGAGTATTGGATTGGGCTAGCAGTAGGAGCTCTGAAAGCCAACAACTCAATTAAAATAATTATTTGCTCAGGGTGTGGAAAGAGAACAGGGGACAAAAAATAAGACTAAAATAAGACTAATGGATGAAATTTTCATTCAACTTAAAATCTTTATAAATTGTGAGTGAATGTCAAGGTTGTTGTATTCTTTCACATCACCACCATCACTAAAGTGGAAAAGAAGTTTGTTCTGTTTCAGTTATAACACCAGCAGCAGGCTGCTAAGACCTTTGTAGTCAGTGATCCTTTTCCAAGATGTGACTCTCATTATGAGGTAAATTCCTTCCTACGTAATTAAACTCTGCTTTGAGTAGATGGCTTCTACTCTCCTCTCTGATTTGGAACTGTGGTACCATGATATTACAGAATATACACTTATCATGAGATTCTTCCTCAGAAAGTTGGATGCTGCCATTTGCCTTGATATGGATGGACACCTTCTGGAAATTTATTTTATTGATTTTCCTTCCCTTCAAGGACTCTGATTCTTCTGTTTCTACCCTTTACTTGTGAATTTCCTCATCTTTGTAAAGTTAACAAATTCAAATCATGAGATCTATTTTCTGCAAGGACTTTTTTCCCTTCGGATCATCTAGACAGAATAGGCTGGTATTTGCTTAAAAAGACCCTCTGCATAAAGTGCACTATCTCTGAGCTATTTTTGCAAGGGAATCAAGCTACTGGTGCACGACTTTCAATTCTGATAGCTCAGATTGAAAGAATTAAGCCCTAATGTTAGGCGAATAGTCAACAATCTATTAAATCAAGTATTTGCAATAGCTGGAACTGAAACTCATACCCCAGATAATCTAAGCATTTCAGCTCACAGTCATTCCTGCCCCCTGGCAATTAGATGACTTCTTTTTGACCTAATCAAATCTTGATATGACCACGAGAACAGAAGAGCACATCCTCAATAATAAGTTATATCTTAAGAACAATGAGGTACAAACTGGTAGTCTCCTCATTGGTGATGTAGTAAGTAAAGTACAGGGACACCTGAGAGGAAATCCAATTTGTAATATTAGATAAAACAGACAAGAACATAGAAATAGTCAGTGTTGGGAAGGTAGAGTTAAACAAAATCAGTTTAGGAGGCAGGTGTGCATTTCTAACTGCAAGAATAAACACGAGATCTGTTGCTGTCTCATGGACTCTACTAAACAGAAGCAGCTTCTTAGAATCCACCCATTAGGTATTCGGGTACAGCCAGACATCAAAGTTTCTATGCAGAAAATTAAGGTTGAGTGGCCAGAGTATTCCCATCTGTTATGACAACCCACAATCTGCGTAAACCAAGAAGAGCTGCAACACCCTATTTCCATGGGCAGAGTTCTGGGGTGAAAGAGAAGCCCAGCAAGTCTCACCACAGACCTGCTGGAACAGCAGAGTTGCACTGCACTAGGCAGAGCTTTTGAAAATAACAGCTTCAACTATTTCAGCATTTAAGACTGACTTCATATTTTTTCCAATAAAATTTTTCCTCATGAACAGTAGAAGTGTTTCAGTTTTTAGAAGCACTATGTGCTAATTATGTGAAGGCGTTTCCCAAAATACTAAAGCATATATTATGACCAAGATCCACTATTTAAGCGATGAAAAAGAGAATTCTTACTAATTTAAACAACAAGAGAATAACAAAAACTTTATCACAGAACAGAGAGTAGGAGAAAAATATCCAGGCATTTTACCCTTCAGAAAGATTTGCTTAAGTATTTCAAGCCATTTCAGTGCTAACAGGTCTCATTTCCCTGATGTAATTAGCAAAGGAAACAACAATTACCTGCAGGTCCATTAAATAAATCAGAACAGTTGCTCATTGTGCAGTTAATGATCAGTAGTGCAGATGATTGTTATGGACACAGTTAGTACAGTTGATATTCAGCAGTCTCTTTACTAAAGAATCTATTACTATGCTCCTAAATTTTGGCATTCAAACATGTTTCCTGATTCTTCTTTTGATAACTGAAAATTATTCTAACTGGGACTGAGCTTTGAAGCCTAATTAAGAAAAAGATTTTTCAGAGTGAAATAAATTAACTGTCTTATATCTGTTTCTATGAAACAGTTTTGCTTACATTCATGTCATACAAGTCAGACCAACCAGCACCTTAATGCTGGTACTTATTGTTGTGAAACTCTCAATTTAATGTCACTTAAGGACCCATCAGAATGTTAGCTTTCTCTGCCAGGAGGTAGCCTCTCATGCAGCAATTCCATTCTAAGCTGGCAGGGATTCTGTCTCATCCTGGTTTCCAGCTTTGTGTTGTTCCACCTGAACTGCCACAAAGCAATATACACAGGCATGAAATCCTCAACCCTTTAAGGAGCATATCTGAACTGTTCTTACACTTCTTTGTAAGGTTTCCCCAGAACCCCAGGTTTATTTTAATGCTTTTGGTCTTTATCTTCAGGATGACTGATCACCCAGGTCCACTGTGCATAAATATATATTTATATTAAAATAGTAATCCAACACTTCTGAGGAAAAATAGTGGTGAACAGCTCTGTTTCTCACAATGAAAAAAAAAAAACAAACAAAAAACAACAAAATCAAACCTTTCTACCATAAAAGCAGAGCCTGTTGCTCATAACAGATATCTTCTGAGAATTTCTTGAGACATCTACAAGAAATAGAGAAAACCCAGCTTCATCATTCCTGTTCTGACTCCACATTTCTTACCTGTTTCCACAAGAATAAGCTCAGGGCAGCTTGGTATATACAAACTTTTATCACATATACCACCTTCAGTCGCTTTAAGGTATCAGCATGCCATATTTTTCTTAATATTCTATTCCAAGGGAATGTGACATATCAACGTATAATAACTACTGGCCTGAGTTTTATACAATACTAGTCCTGCCCTTTCAGCAGTCTTTCAGCTATCCAAGTAAAATTCCCCAAGAAGTTCCATCTATAAGGGTTTATTAAAGCATTTTGCAGCTCCCTGAAAATGTTATAAAAGTTATTTTAAATTAAAAATTAATTATTAGCAGTTACTGCACTGAATCATGAATTTTTTATCATGTTTTCCCTCCAGCCAGAATTTACCAGAGCTTTGCAACAGAGGAATAAATGTGCTCCCCATTGCCTTGGCCACTTTAAATAGGATGCAACAGCTGGACTTAGTATTACTCTTCTGGGAGACAGAAAGAACATCCAGCTGACCAGCAGTCTGGGAGTCAGAGGAAACCTCTCCCCTAAACTGACCTGTTTCCTATTCATCTATCTTTGTTCACAAGTGTCAAAAAGCAATCAAACCCAAGGTTTTATTTTACAAGACCTTAGTATGAACAGTAGAGTAAGATTTACCATACCTCCAAAGCACTCAGAAGTCAAATAAGAGTTCTCTGTCCCAATTACCATGCTTCAAAATATGAGAGTATTTTATTTTAGGCCTGGCCTACAGGTAATTTAAATACCATTTTCATGTAAATTAATAGAAAGTGAGGAAAGAGAATAAAGGTAATGTATCTGTGTGATATCAGTAGTTACCTCTGAAGTGAATAGCTTCACATATAAAGATCTGTTTAAAAATCAAACATAAATCACAAATAAGTAAGAGAAAACATTAAATTTGCTTTCAGAATTTCTCACAGTATATTCAACTACAAAGTGGCAAGACACCTCAATCCAAGTAAAAAAATTACAATGCACATCAAAATAATAACATACAATTTTAAAGCCCACTTTTTATTCACAGAACCCCACTTGCTAGATATATGTATAGAAATATTTCACAAATCCCAGACGTTCAGCAAATATTAGTTACTCTTTTTATTCTCATTGCAGTTTAAGGTTATTCAGCTGGCAGTTTCTAAGGGAACAGCCTTCAATTATATAAAGTGTTATCAGAACTAGAATACCCTCTGCGAGAGATAAGATTGCAAAAAGTAACATTAGATCTAAATAAATGAGCAAAATATGTATGTATTTATGTATGTATGTGCTTACACAAACTCAGAGGTAAGGGTTGGATGGCATTAGATCAAAATGAGATTGAACTGCTTAAGTTTTGTTTAATTACCAAATTTTCTCATCTGTTTCTTCCAGAAAAGATATGAGACTAATCTCAGAGTTCTCAAACTTTTCTATAAATATCACTAACTGCAACCAGTTATGTGCTAGGCCATTGCTGGAATACAGGTTCTTTTTTGTGAAAGTACTTCAAGTTCTGCAGATCAGGAGGTGTTAATGGTGCGGCACACACTCCAAAGGCAGCTCAGGCTAACAGCAAAGCTAAGCTTTTGAAGGATGAACTTGCCAACATCAGCGAGACTCAAACCTCCTGTGTGTAGCTGTTGTTAGGCAGAAAAAATGTTATGCCTCAAGTCAGAAATAAAAGCAACTTTAAAACATGCTCAGACAACGTCGTTTCCTTTTCCTCCCTAGCAGCTTGGAAGTCTTGAAATAAATTAAAGTACTTGAAATCTATCTTCTGGATCTTCTACATTGTTTTCTGGGACCTGGCATCCCAACAGGCAGTGAGGATTACCCCTGGAAGTAGCTCCTACAAGTACTTGTTCTGATGATAAACTAAGTATGATTCCTAAGGACTAAATCATTGTAGAGGAAAATTTCCCTTTTGGAAAACTGGCTGCCCATATCTGCCAGGAAGAACAAGAGCCCAGAAAAACCATGTGGATAAACTAAACACAGCAGGATAAGTGTTAGGACTGGGCTATTCTGCAGTGCACTGGTGACTTCTAGTCATTTTATTTCAGGGAAAGCTTGTCAAAAGCAAATATGACACCCATTGCTCTTCTGCCACAGTGTATAGCACATAAAAATTCTGAAGCTGATACAAAGCAGCCTATACTATCCCTTTGTCCTCTAAATCCCTCTGTCCTTTCCTAAGCTCCAGAAAGAGCAATTTTGCAGCAAGCCCAAGACAACCTACCAGGTAAATGCTGCCAATACACCCAAAGGTAAGCTGTGTTCTTAGAAACATTTCCCTCAGCTGAATTGAACAGAGCTGCAAGGTTTCTTTTAGACTGTGGGCCAGATCCCAAAATCTTTACTCACAGGTTCTCTGTTTCTGCTAAAATTACACTGGATTTCTGTACATATTTCCTGGGGCAAGAGTTTGTGTAACAACGAGAAGATACATAGAATATACGAAAATACTCCATTATTATTTGTCTTTCAGGAAAAATGTGAGGATGGAAGTTTTGTGATCCAAAACGCACTTGTAAGAAGTACTCTCCATCAACAATCTCCCATCAGAACAAATCTTATTCTACTAATTTGGAACTTTAAGTCATTTTTTAATGATTTTTTTTTCATTTTTCATCTTTTAATGAAAAAAAATTGCTGTATTTAAGATTTTTTCCACACACTTCAGTGCAATTAGTAATTGTTCCTCTTCACTTTCAGAGAACATAAAAGACTAAAGAAAAACCCTGCACATGTGCCAGAGCAGAGTGTTATGGAATTGACAGAAGGAAAAATGATTGCAGCATCCTGGCACCATGCTTTGCTTGCACTGTGCAGAATACTCCATCAATTTTAGAAAATTCTTTCAATTTCACTGACAGATAGGAATGTCATAGTTAGTCCCCGGTTGATATATGGGAAATGGGCTTCCTTTAGTTTTATAAATCCTGCCAGGAAATTTTAAGACCTCTGCCTCCATACATAAGACATCAGCAGGAGGACTATGCAGGTACCTTCACATTTTTAGTTTATTTTGAGATATTCCCATGCAGTAGGTTGGAGTCAGAAAAGCAACACCAAAAAAAACCTCTCTAAAAGTCACAAAAAGCAAGATATGGAAAATAATCTATGTGTGCATAAATATATCAAGTTTAAGGAAGGGAGAAAAAATAATTTCATGAAATCTGGTATGTATAAACCATATCAGCCTGAAGCAATTTGCTTGACCCTGAAGCACAGTTTACACTGTTTTGTGCAATACCACAGCATTACTCATTAAATGGCAGCATTAAATTAACAACTTGAAGCATCATGGGGCCTTTGTATGCACATGGAATTACTGAATTAGTGGCAGCAGAATGAAAGACTTTAATTCTCTACTTTTAAATCAAGCTACCTCCTTGCCTTTTACGAATGTGATTTATTAAAGGTGCATCAGTGCACAGAAGCTTTGCTTGTATTGCCTTCCATGCTTCATTAGGAAATCCTCTATAGGCAAGACAGGTTTTATTATCACTGACAAAGAACGTGATAGCACAAGGATTGCCAGATAAATTCTAGAGGCACAGAAGATGCTGTATACCTGAAATGCACCATCAAGAGAGCTGGGAGGTGTTGCCCATCAGGCACCTGCCCCACCACATCACAGATCCTGTCTATAAATTAAGGCAGTCCATGGTCTTCTCATGGAGCAATGGAAAAGAGCAGCACTTTATTGTCCTCTATCAGTCACCTCTGCTGCTGAGACTTCTAGGAACACAGAGAGAGGGCCACAGCTCCAATGACAGGATCTGCTTTCAGGTGCTTTGCATGCCCTGCACAAGACCAGGACGAGAGAAAGGCATGAACACAAGGACAGTCACAAAGGCCTGAGTGCCATGAAAAATGGCTGTTGTGCTGGTGGAATTGCTTTGTGAGGGGATAGTTGATTCTCTGCATTGTACCTGGTATGAGGCTGCATTTTGGGTTTGTGCTAAATACAGTGTTGATCACACAGGAATGATTTTGTCACTTCTGAGCAGTGCTTACACAGAATGAAGGCCTTTTATGTTCCTTGTCCCACTCCCCAGTGAGCAGGCCGAGGGGACACAGCTGGGCTAGCTGACCCCAACTGTGGCACTGTGCTCAGCATATAACGCTGGCGGAAGGAGAAGGGAGGAAGAAAGAGACATTTGAGGTGATGGCATTTCTCTAAAGCCACAGCCATGCATGATGGAGCCCTGCTCTCCTGGACATGGCTGAACACCTGCCTGCCCAGGGGAAGTGGTGAATGAATTCCTTGTTCTCCTTTGCTTGCATGTACAGCTTCTTATTTACCTATTAAACTGCCTTTATCTCAACCTACACGTTTTCCTTTTGTTCTTCCAATTCTTTCCCCCATCCACCTGGGGGACAGTGAGCAAGAGGATGGATGGGGCTAAACTGCTAACTGGGATTAAACCACAACACCTACAAAAACTTCACAGATTGAGCAAAACAGACATTCACAACAAAGAATTAATTCATTTAATTTCAGCCCTTTAAAAATATATATTTTTTATTGCAGGATTTTGAAATCACTTTTAAAATTAATATTTATGGAGTTAGGAAGAAATGAAATTAAGTTATTTTTTGCGAAAAGCAAAACACTTCAATCTCATCAGGAAGCTAAAAAAAATAATTCTGCCAAAAATAATTTTTATTCAGCTAAAAAATATTTTAAAAACCAGTTATTGGCATAGCATTCTCTTTTCTTTACAATCTTAAACATTTATATCCTACCGAATATTGTTAAACAGCTTCAGAATGTCATGCCAGAGGCTTTAATTTTAGCACAATTGAAATCACATACCAAGAGTCAAGTCACTGTTGGAGTATGACATTTTTAGTGATTTCTATAAATCCCATTAGTGACACTGCAGACTCTAAATTGCCCCTTGTTGACACAGTTATTTATACCTACAAAAATTCAATTCTTCTTTTAGTGTAGTTTCCTTAGAGATTAGACATATTGTTTCAACACACAGATTACGGATATGCCTAAACAATTGGAAAATGTGAAAGTATAAAACACAAATAAATATTAACTGAGGTATTAAATGTTTAATTATTGCAATTTAAAATGTTAAAAACACTTTGAAATGTTCCCATTATGGGGACATTATTACACTTACCTTTACATATGAAAAATTCTAGGAGTTTATTCAAGAGCTAGAGGCAAAATCTGTCCTTGTATTTGAAATTTTGTAGCACCAACCTTCACCATAGAAAATATGTTTTCCTACAAAATGGTTGCAGCAAAATAGCCCTAGAGTTGAAGTTAGAGAGGCCACCAATAATATTGACCAGGCAGTAGTCTCTTGCCTAGAAAATTAATTTAAATTTTATATAAAGTTAAATTGAAGAGATTCTATCCGGAAGAGAGTCATATATATTTAAATAAGGGTAAATAATTTTGCTTCCTGTTTCTTTACCTGTGGCTAACTGTAATTAAAGACTTGCCTGTGAGTCACCATGAATCAAGTAAAACTGCAGTAGTATTGTAACTGGGAGTTTTACACTGCTTTGTCTGATTCCACTTTTAAATTATGTTGTCATTCCTATAAGTTCTATTACTCAAACTAAAAAGTCTGCCAAATTACCTTTTGATCAGTGAACACCCCAGCTGTGTGTCCCTGTAGGGAGTCCAGCGAAGGAAGTTGAGAGTGTAGAATAAAAATTAAAAGGAAGAATTAGAGAATGCTATTATGACTCTGTTTCACAGCATTAAGACCTGGCTTGGGAAATAAATTGTTCTTGTCCCCAGTAATAAGCTACGGTCTAGTTGTGCTCAGCTCTTTATATACACTGTAAATTGTTTTGGTGTCAGATATTAGCTAGGTCCACTGTCCAAGCAGAAAATCATCTTAAATCATTCATACAAGACAAAAATGTCCCCTGCAGCAGCAAAGAGGGAACAAACTAGGAAAAAAATCCCATTATTCCCATCATTACAAATATAGACAAAACCTTTCTCACAAGAGCTAGAACTATACTGATTATGTCAAATATGGGCATAATAGTATACAATGCACTTGCATTTTACACTGCTGATGTTTCTCCTGTCAATGGGATGGAGTTCCCATTAAAGTTCCCATTATAAAAAGACAAATTTGCAGCATTCACATGCTTTGCTACAGTAGGTGTTGTATACATACATGTACTGTAAAACTTAATTCATTGGTTCTCTAGATCCATTTAAATTTCTCAGATTAATATGTTTTTGTCAATCCAGAGCTTTCAGGGCAGAACTGTGTAAAAATATAAAATAATGAAAAAATATGAAAATACTATTACATTAATTCACAATATGGAAAAAGCCTTTGAAAACCAGTTTTGTGGGTATATGTAGGTTCCTGAGATTCCCTCATCTTATGCATACAAATAAAAATGGTGAATCCAAAAATTCTTTAAGCTAATTCTTTGCCACTTAAAAATTATGAAGTGAGCAAATGAGTGGCATTGAAGCAGAACAAAAACTGAAGTTTTGTATCATTTCAAAAGCCAAAATATAAAGTGAACATTTCCTTTCTATTGAAATCAACTTGTGTTAAGCTCTCTGATATGACTGACACCTTGCCCCATTTTTATTGCTGTTCTTTGAATGGCAGACCTTTATTCACTATTAAAAAGACTGAAAATAGCAATTCGAATTCTTCAGGAAGATGAATAAGCAGCATAAGCATAAGCATACAGAAACATGGTGAGATGCAGCATGCTTAGTTTGCAAGGCTGCAGGGGTGATAGTTGATCCACGCTTTATAAATACTTGCTGCTGCTTTGAAGAGGAATTTAAGTCTGTATGTAAGTGAAAAACAAGGAAAAAATATATGTCACAAGACTGCTACTGAACACATAATTAAAGAACGAGGATTTAATTCATACATCTCTGAACAGCACACACAATATACCTAGAGTCATCTTTCAGTTACTCTTTCCAAAACTGCGAATACAGATATAAAATTCAGCTGATTTTATGTTTTTTTTCTGATAATCCTCCACTGTAGTTTCCTGTTTTCTATCTTAATGTTTTCCTGTGTGTTTTCATAGAAAACAACATGAAGCCAGATGCTGTCAGTGTAAAGAACATTAAACATTCAGCCTCATTACTGTGGTTTGTGAGGATGCACTTCCAAATCCCATACAACAGCTCCATGGAAATAATGCCATATCAGATGTAGCAAATGCCACGGGGACTAGGTCTGATGATTATAAAAATATTGAGAAAGAGAAAAGAAACTAACTGGAGAGTGGAAAAGAGATGAAACAAGAACGAAAACAGTAAATCCTGAAATAAACCAAGAGGGCATGCAGAAGCATCCAGGGGGAAGAGCTAGCACACAGGAGTGTAAAATGAAACACAATGACTTAGCATGTTTTGGAAGAAATTACCAAAAAAAAAGGAGATATAGCCTCATGCGTCTGAAACACCAAAGAGTTGACACAGATCAGCTAGACAAAGATAAATATGTGACAGCAAAAAGAAATTCATGCTCACAGACACACACAGACACAGAGACACAAAAGATCAAAAAGATATTGCTCCATATTTAAAGCCGGGATGTCCTTATAATGCATTGATGTTTGCAAAGTCCTGATGTGAATCCTTTGAAAGTGTGATCCCTGTGGGATACCACTACCTCACAGATAAGATGGCTTTTATTCTAATATTTCAACCTGTCATTTTGAACTGAAGGTCTAGGTTAAGTCCTAATAAATAACTATCACATGAATGCTTCAGCTACTTAAGGGTAAAATAATTGAATCTTTAACCTTAGCTCTACATCACTGATGTGCATTGATCACAGTTGTTGTTCAGATATCAAAGGTCATAATAAATAGCAACATCTTTTCATTAGATATTGTAGCACAGCATTTACACAGTCATTATCCATCCTCCAACACAAAGCACCACATAGAGTAAAAAAGTTAAAAGTAAAGGGCAAGGATAGGAGAGGCAGAAATCAGAACAAACATGTCATCCTTCTAACAGAGTGCCAAATGTAACTCTGCTTAAAGCAGAAAATAAGAATTACCATTCAACCATGCTGTACCCAAAAATTCATGTAAATCTCAAGCCCAGAATAAGCAAACATGGCAAAACATTTAAGCATTTAGATTTATATAGTATATTGTACTGCACAGAATTGTAAGTACATGATCTCCTTCCTGTCTTTATCTCCAGGAGGGATAAAATATAGACTTGAGCAGAGATTAAATGATTTTGCACTCATGATGTTATGTATAATTGTAGCATATTTTCATAGCTCCTGATGGAGTCTGTAAAGAGATATAACATAGAGAAACTTTAGATCCATTACATTTATGCTCAACTTCACAGCTGTGGAGCATAGGACTCCAATCTGTTCTTTGCTCAGAAAAACTTTAGTAGTTGTTGCAGATAAGCCAATCTCACATCCAATTTTTTTTTCTAATTTTTTTCAGACACATGGAAAGATGAGTAAACTTTTATGGGGTTGTCTGTTAAAGGTAATCCCAGCATGTGCTGTCTGCCCTCATACTCAAATTGTCAGAAAAGTCTACCCAGGATTTCATCCTTCTGTCTCTCTCGTGCAATTTGGATCAAACAACTTCTTGTTTAGTTTTGACATCACACAGAGACCTGATTTTTGGTAATGTCATCAGGGCAGAAATAAAAGCAGCAACCACAAAGCTACACTGCAATTGAGATACTAAGTAACACAGTTCCCAAGAAAATCTTTCAAAAAATCATCTTAATGAGGACTCAGCAGGACAATTCCTCTGGTGAATGGATAATGCATCCTGAGTGAGTGTTACGGGCAAGGTGGACCCCACTGGAGAATAACCCAAATCCAGCTATTTAACACTGTGTTATTGTTTCTTTCAGATTTGGGTTTCTAACTGTATTGATCTACATTCTCTGCTGCAAAGTGGTGTATGCTCAACATCCTAGAACAATATAAACAATTACCAGACAAAATTAATGATGTAATAATAAAAAAAAATCATAAAGAGAGAGGGGGAGCATGTGCATGTGTGGACACAAGTGGAAGACAGAAATGTGGGGGAAAACAACGTGAAGACAAAAAGAGGTGATTGAGCTCAAAGGAGACTGGAGGAGAAACACTGATTCTGTTATACAAAGAAATTACAGTGGCCATATGAGGACATTACCATGGCATCAGATAAGCTGGAAACAAGAGACATTAACCACTGAGCAAGAATTACTCTCAAGAGATCTGTTGCCTAGTATTATGCACAAGCCCTGCCAGAGAGTTTGTGCATAAATGAAAGGGCCTTCTGTAACCATAGGTCATACGGTTCTGTGTGGCAAAACCTTGCACAAAAGGAGTCAATGTCTATTAGCTGTATCTACTCAACAGCTTAACTTTCAGCAGCTTGTCACCATAACCAGAATTTCAGACGTTGCAGTCTATTTTATTTGTTTCAGAATAAAATGCATGCATCTAGCAGGTTAGAAATCCCACAATAACACGACATTGAGAGTTATGTCAAATAGACATTCCCAGATTGATTTGAATCACTAGTGATGGCAAATACAGTACCTCTACTTCATTCATCTGAAAACCATTTCTCTCCCTGTTTTTCCTTGTGCATAAACACATAGGCACAGAAACATCTGAGAAATAAATCACTCAATAAGTAAATCTGCTACCAAGTATAGTGATATCACCCCAGCATGATTTTATTCCTTTCATTTAAATGTATACAAGCCCCTCAGTTCGTCCAACTCTTAATAGTGGGGGATTCATGCCCCATTTAACATTTGGGCACTTGCAAAATGAGTCAAGGTGTTTCCTGCTCATTCATTATTATCATTAGAAAATTAAATGAAACTGTTTCTTTCTGCAACTTGTAAATGGTCATTTGACAACACCTTACATCAGGAGAGCAATTTCCTACTTATCAATCGTAACCAGGCCAATCACTTTCACAAACTGAACAGTAAATCCATAAAATGCACTTCTATGCTTCACAGTGCTTGCACTAAGTAACTAGCAGTTAAAATTATTGACAGAGAAATAAATTTGCACAAGTCAGACTGCAGAAAATGGCAAATAGCCATTAAAGACATTAACAATCATAAAATAATTCCACCAAATAAAATGTCAAGGGTTTAATGGGGGTTAAAAATTGGGAGTTTTACCATAAAGATATTTATGACTTGACTTTCATCTTCTTTATCTTAATTTCTCATCTGATGAAATTTTACAGAAGTTCTGTGTACTGGGTTTGCATGTCAAGGTATGGGTAGTGGGGGTCTTCAGGGATGGCCTCTGTGAGAAGATACTGGGATCTGCCTCCATGTCAGGAACAGGCTGCCCACAGGAGCATGACCCATCCCTGGAAGTGTTCAGCCTGACCTAGAGGGGAGCATCCCTGCCCATGGCAAAGGAGTGGGAACTACATGATCTCCAAGGTCCCTTCCAACCCAAGCCTTTCTGTGACTGTGATGCTGTGTCCAACAGAGCCAGTTCCAGCCAGCTCCAGGATGCACCTGCCACTGCCCAAAGATGAGCCCATCAGCAACAGTGGCTGTTCCTCTGTGACAACACATTTAAGAAAGGGAAAAACTGCTGAGCAGCAGCTAGGAAACAAGAGGGAGAATATGTGTGAGCCCTGTAGACACCAAAGTCAGGGAAGAATGAGGGGGAGGAGGTGCTCCAGCTGCTGGAGCAGAGATTCCCTGCAGCAGAAAAGGACCATAACATGGAGGTCCACACTGCAGCAGATATCCATGCTGCAGTCCATGGAAGATCCCATCCTGGAGCAGGTGGACATACCATGAAGCATTTTCAGCCTGTGTAGATCCCAGGCAGGAATGGGTTTTCTGTCAGGAAATGTGGTCCATGGAGAGGAACCCTCACAGGAACAATCCACTATTGAAGGACTGTATCCCATGGAAAGAACCCACTGCTGGAGCATTTTTTGAAGAACTGCAGCCCATGAGAAGGACCCATGTTATGGAAGTTCGTGAAAGACTTTTTACTGTGGGAGACACCCCATGCTGATGAAGAGCAGGAGGAGGAAGGAGCAGAAAAATTGACCACAAACCCCATTCCCTATCCCCCTGCAGCACTCAGGGAGGAGGCAGGAGAGTTGGAAGTGAAGTTGAGCTGCAAAGAAGTAGAGGGATGGTGGTAAGGTGTTCTTAGTTTAGTTGCATTTCTCAATATCCTACTCTGTTAATGGCAATAAATGAAATTAATTCCAAAAAATCCTCTGTTCTGCCCCTAACTCTAACTGGTAAGTGGTTTCCTTTTTCTTTCTCCAACTCTTGAGCTTTTATATCATATTTTCTTTCCTTGTGCTGTTGAGGACAAGGAATAATAGACGAGCTTGGTTGACATCTAGCAGCCAGACAAGTGCTGCTATACCAGTACAAAAACAGGGTAAGTAAAAAAAAAATTGTATTTTTCATTGAATATAAAACATTTGAAGATAGATATATCTCATCTTTTTATAGAGACAATCTATGATTTGAACACCATCACTTTACAAGCTCTAAAACTCTGCTAACAAGGCATACACTCCAAAACACTTCAGTATTTCTGAGGTTGAATGGTTTTCCTCATTTTTCTTACACGCACTTGATCAGAACACAGAAAAAAAAAAAAAGAAAAAAAAAAAACTTTAATCTGAACATTCTGTAGAGGAATCTGTACTGACGATATTCCAAATTTTAAAATATACTGCTAAACATGAAAAGTAGATGCCATCTGCATTATTGGAGTGACTCAGCTCTATAGAAGGGGCAGACTTGTTACATCCCAGTCAGAACTGCAAGAGGGAACAGAGTTCTGTGGCTTCAGGGCCAGAATATTGCCAGAGTAGGAAGGATTTTATATTTTTTTCCACTAAATATAGCAAATTCACTGATGAATATCAGAATTTTCATAATTTTCCTCCAGAGAAAATAATGCTGTGGCTTTAATTTTTTGCTTCCAAAAGGAAAGAATTTGCACCACAATTTTGCTATGCTGTGACTGCAACAGCTGCTTAGCACTGAGTCCTACAGAGGATGGGAGTGACTGATGATAGCACTGCAGTAGGTGCTTAAAACCAGAATACAGAAGAAGTTGTCACACACTTGCCCGCAGCTTTCCTTTTATTGTTTAGTTAGATTAAGCTCCACCCCACCTATTACAATGATTTAAAGTAGTTCCCTTAATCTTCTCTACACCTGACTTTATACTTGTTTTCTATAGAAAGTCCATTTAAACACTATGAATAAGTGCTATCTGCTTACAGTTATATAAACAGAAAACTGAAAAGCTGAAGTCCTTTCAAATTTCAATCCAAGGAAGGATTGTCAGTAAGGCTAATGCCCTAATTACAATCACATTTTGCAGCATTGTAGCTTTGCTATTATTCCTGCTTCTATTTGTGAGGTTCCACTTATGTCTGGTCAACTTAAAATATTTTACTGATCAACCCTTCCTCTCTCTTTACCCTCATGCTGATACATGTGTCTTAGTATTTTTTACATGCTTGATAAAAAATTATTCCCCATCATTTTAAAGTAGTTCTAATAAGAGTTACATTTTATGGACCAAAACAGCTGATGGGAATTCAAAAAATAGAATTAGAGATGCCACATTCACAATATACCACACTCATATTATATGAAGGTTTCTCAGAGCTACTTTCAGACAAGACAGCAGGTTTTTATCAGTAAACTCAGAAATCCTGTGAGATAACCACTTCACACCTGCTGTATGCCTCGGAACATGTTTTGAGAATTTTCCACAAATCTAAATTCAGCTTTGATGAAAATGCCTAAAGCTCTGCCTCCCTTAGTCTGTTAACACTAAGGTGAATTTGTTCAGTGTTTTGAAAACTAAACAAACAAAAATCAGCTTCTTCATCCTTAAAATAACACTGTGGTTTTTTAGACAGTAACTGGCATGAAGGTGCAGTAAACCTCTAGCGCCTCAGGGGCTGAAAGAGATTGCATTGCAGGGAAGCATGCTTTTTCTTCAAAGCTGTCTGCAAAAGAGGAAAAAGTGATCTCTGGTATTCTCTACAGGCACTGGTGCCTCCAAGCTCTTCTGCCTCCTGTGGAACATGCTCATAGACATAAAAAGAACGGCCTCTCCACCCCGCTGAACAAAGTGTGAAGATTGTAACAGGTTTTCCCATGAGACCCTGCTCCATATTCTGCACTTCTCAAAAATATGTGAGTGCAAATAAAACCTTTCATGTGTCACGTCCAGATATATATCCAGGCAGGCATCTCAGTCTCAGTGAGATACATTGATATGTATTTGCATCAACTCCAAAACAACTTCTGCAGAAGAAAAATTACTGCCAGAAAAGCACCATCTTCCAGACTTTCTAAAAGTCACAAACATAGGGGAAGGCAGCCCACAGATTTCCAAATAAAATGCAATATGCAGCTCTCATGGATCCGACATCCTCCCAGATACACAGAGCGCTGTCTCAAAGAAACAACATGACCTTTTGGGCATTACCAAACTGCCTCATTTTGAAAAAGCCAAAACTCAAGAGGAAAATTTTGCTTCTTTTCCTGTTGGGTCAGTATATAATGAAATGATGAGGCAAGATTACTGTTTTCTGCAGAGAGATAGTTGTTTTGTGTTAAGGTCTAGGGAGTGTGACATTTTTCTGTGGTGCTGTGAAAGGCACAGATGCTCACAAAGGAGTGTGCACACTGTCAGGCCCTGCATTTTTTATTGTGGTAGATGGAAAAATATGAGTATAGAACAAATTATGAAATACGCCTTAGAGCTATTCACACTGTCTTTCTTGTAAGAAATTCTTCTGCTCTTGAAATTAAATGTGAGAAAGTAATATTTTCTCTTTCTGACCCTGATAAAATCTTTGTATTCTAGAGAACAACCTTTAGCCTGAACACATCACTCACAGGCTTTTTCAGATTAAAAGAAAGTACATGATACAAAAATGTGGTCAGGATTCACATAAGTTTAACCCTTGCAAGCAAGCTAGGTTTACTAGGATTCTGGTTACTAGGTCAGTTCACTGCGTTCCTGAGAAGTCTAAGAATTTGGGTATAAACTGCACTGAGTCATCTACCACATGATAGAAATATTCCAAAATACCTACCCATATTAGTGTCGTATTAAAAAAAAAAGAACAACAACAAAAAAAACAACTATTAAAATAGAAATTCCACAGCATAAAATTACTGCAATTGAAATTGAAATATTTTAACTGACAAATTCCTTAGCAATAATTCTATTTTAAGTTAAACTTATGACTTTCAATAGAGCATATTGAATCAAAGACTTAATACATACTGAATGTACCATTAAATTAATTTATACTATTCATGCCCTGAAATAAAATACATATTTCCATGAGAAAAATAAACATAGGCCTCAAACTTCAACAATCCAACAATGTCAACAAACATTTTTCCACTGTAAAAAAATGTGAAGTTTTTCAGGTAAGCCCTATAAAGAATGAATGGCAAAATGTTTTTAAACTTTCTCTTTACCTATTCGAATTTTTTAAAAAAGTTTAAGCCATTTAAGCACAAGAATGTGACATAACAGTTCCTATTCTTGAATCTTTAGATATAAATGTCTCCAAAGTATCAATAATTAAGCAACACACTTGGAGATGTTCAAGTTATAAATACTTAGTTAAACAGACACTTAATAAATGTGCACATGGTACTGGGCTTCCTCTCTTAATTCTTAATTGAAAGTTAATCACAGCAAATGAGAATTAGAGACCTGGAAAATCACAGGCATGGAGACTATGAATAAGAATACTCCAGAATTAACTTTGTCTTAAAATTTCTTGGCATACAAAGACTCATGTTGCTGCTGAATGACAAGTCTTTTATTATTAACTTGCAGGCCATATATGTGAAATATGTGATAACACTTTCTTTACATTAAAAAATGATGGCATGGTGTGAGAAATGGTGTTGTGAAAAAGAAATGAAAAATAGATAGCTTTCAGGCAGCAGGATGACATCATGTCTGCCACAGTGTACTATTACAGATGACATGCTTAAGTGGATCTGTGGCTCTCAAAGTCTGCTCTCTTTGTGTTTTAATCAGAAGTTCATTTTTCTAATCCAGAGCCTTGTCAAAGAAACTGAGGACCACCCAACAGGTTTGATGCTATGAGATAGCAAATACATCATTTTTCATAGATTTTTGAAATATATGAGAGAAAATCAGTAAAATATGTCAATCAGCAGGTCATGCCAGCACCTGCTGTGCCACCGAAGCCATCAAATTTCACAATTTGATAACTTAGAGGTACTTCTCTGTATAACAAGAGGGCTTTTGGTAACTAATCCTGTCAATGTAGTTGATCATCTTTCTGAATAATCTCCTTATATTAAGTAAATCAGCCTGATTAATTAAGCATGACACTGGTTGTCTCCCTGTGACTGTAGCTTCAAGCAAGGACCACAAAGCAAGCATAATATAACTGCTTGATGCAGACCTGCCTATGAGCCTGCATCTACCAGCCCATTCATTTTAGATTTTATTACCTGAAAGTTATGGATCAATCATACTCTAAAAAAAGTTAGAGTATCCACAGTGTACTTGGAGAGATATTGAAAGATAATTTGTCTGTGTTTGATTTTTGAGGCACTGGATGAAGAAAATTAAATCATTTTTCTTAATTTCATTGCCCAGAAATGGATTTAGTAGCACATTGTTTGTGGTGTTTTTAAAGTCCATTGTAAGCACAGTCACAGTACTGCACGAAATCAAAGATATAATTTTCTTTTTTTCAATGTAATTGTTTTACAATGAATGACTAATTGTCAGATTAGGGTGGTTCAACTACAGTGCTTAATTTATCCTAGATATTCCTAAAGATAATGGTCCCTAATGGTTTGTGATCACTGATCATGTGACTTTCACTCTTTCACAAAGCCAAACTGATGTTGATTTTTCTCCTGGCACTTGAGGCAAAATTCTCATGCACTGCATAAAATCTAGCAGACTTCAGCAGGTGAAGCTAGTTAGTGTTCAGATACTAAGAACATGAATTGAAAAAACTGAATCTATTCAGTTTTATGCCCTGCTCTGTAGGTAGTCTACTCTGACAGAAAAGAAAGGTGGACAGCTGTAGTGACAACATCTTAAATCACCACATGTTCAAAATTAGTTATCAGAGATCACATTACTGCCTTGAAAAAATTGTTCATACAAGCAAGATCTGTCAGTTCATAGAGAAATAAAATTATGCCTTAAAAATATGAGAATTCAATTTTTACATTAAGGCAGTCACTCTTTTTTTCACAGCTCTGTTTTCGTATCCACTAGATGGTCAAGAAAATATTGTTTTCTCTTTTATACAGGTGTATCACAGCATCCAAAAGTAAGAGTTTAATTTGGGAACTGTAGACTTTTTGGCAGACCTCCTTTCCTCTGGAGAGCAGAGAATGGCATGGGTTAGGGTGAAAGGATTAGACCCAACACACCCTTTGGACCTCTGAAGAGGTCTGGCCAACCTCTTTGCCTGCTTCAGAATGCTAAAAAATCTCTGAATTGCAGTGAAAACAGGAGATCCAAAGGAAATTCTGATGGACAATTCCTACCTACAGAACAGGCTGCAAAGCAGAGGACATATTGTTGACCGAAGAGGTAAAGACAAGAGGCTGTTTTAAAGACTGAGTGAGTAGAAGCACCTTAATTGCCTTGGCTCAATGGTAACAGTGTAGGAGTGCATGGGAACATACAGAGCTGTAAACATGAAAGTGTGAAACCTCGATGATCTCAGGGACAGACCTTTCATCTTGTAGTCAAAGTCAGCTCTAGCAATGCTTTCTTATTTGTTGGACTGCATAAAACTCAAGATACAAGCTCAAACACCGAGGAGAAAGAGGAAGCCTGTTGTCAGTTACTACAGTGCAAAAGGGATCATAGAGCAGAATAAAATAATTAATTGTTCCTGTAAAATCACCTACATGTAAGAAAAAAGAATAAGAATTTCACTAAGAACCAAGTGGTGATGAGGCTGTGAACTCAATATGTGATGCATGTTATGGTCCCACTTAAATGATTAGAATAATTATATGCATGATCAGAACTATCTTTTGAATCTATTGCACACTTTGGGTCACTTCATTGTGCACAGTCCTTTAATGAGTTTTAATGGATGTAAACTGATAGATTATCTAAAGCTACAAAATCCAAAATTGCTTTTAGAATGATGGACAGCTGCACTCCAGAGCAGTAATGTTGTTCAGGCCTATTCTAGTGTTACTCCATTATTTTGCTCAAGAGGCTGTTCTAGAAAAGGCAACCATGACCTATCTCAGTAGGTGAGATAACCAAGACCAGACCACTGGGACAGGCCAGTAACCAGCACTGGGGCAATGGGATAGGTATGATTTGTAGGATATGCCCCTCTGTTTACTTGTTTTTATGTATCTGTTCTATATGATTCAAAAGAGTTTAGAAATATTACTGAAAATAAACTTCATGTTTATGTTGTGTTATAAGTATTACTATTACTGCTATTATCTCTATCATTACTGTGTCATTTTTCAGCTAATGAAAGTGAAGCACAAAGACGTAAAGCAAATGATTTAAAAGTGACACACATATAAATATTCAGAAATCATTTAAGTAGTCTTTTCATTTGTATTACAAATCAGCCACCGAGGCTGGGAGCAACAAACACATCTCAAGGTCACCTTATATTTAGCTACCTACACCCAAGGATTTGGACCAAAAACTAGTTAACTAAGGTCACCAGGAAAACTCATATTTAGGCAAAAAGTAAACACATGTTTTCAAGTGCTTCTAAGTAGAGGATCTAGTCTGCTGCAGCCCACCGGGTAAATATCTAGGTCCAACAAATGAAGTCGCTGCATAGCCAGCTTTCCATCCACACAAGAAATATATGCAGATGCATTGTCAGTATAGACACTTCACTTTTCCTGCTTCTTTGTATTTAACACAGAAGCAGTGGACACAATAGATTGTTTCCTTTATTTATAACCCTCAAGAACAGCCGAAGTCCAAAACTCTCATGGTCATGCCCTATCAATCTTGTTGAGAGGTACAGAGTGCATGCAAGATATAAGAAAGCAATGTTGCAGTGTATTGACTAATTTGAGATTGTGTGTCTCCAAGAGACTTATACCAGTCTTTTAGAAACGAAAGATGAAGAATAATAGGAATGAGAAGACAAGTTGAACAATCTCCTGCTAGTTCACTGATTAGAAAGAGATAATTAAAATGCTTTTTGTCACAGATTTCACCTTGTAAGAATGAGCAGACCAATTGCCAAATTGATCTCAAATCAATGGAGGAAAACAACATTGTGAAGGATGAGGAAACTTAAAATTAACTTCCTGTGGTACACTGACAGAAATTAGGCAGTATCCATAGTTTAGAGGACAGACAGAACTGGTCAGAATTGCTGCTTATATTCAACAAGTTTGTGATATAAAAAGTTGTTTCAGCTGGTTTAAGCATACAATCACATTTACAGCATGGTATTGTTTTCATCAGAGACTGTTCTTTTCTGTTAAATTCAATTCAGGTTTACACTTGGGGATTTTTTCCTGGCTGTATCTTTTCTTCCTCTTTTTGCTAGCAGCATCTTCCTATCCAGTGAGTCATCTTTGACATAAAAATAGGAGTAATCTTCTGTTCTGTCACAATCAATATTTTTCTTTACTCTTACAGAATTTGGAACACACTCAAAGCCTAACACAGGTTCTGCGTGTCCTACACCCAGAATACAACATAAACCTTGTACCAAATGAGTTGTTTCCTTTGACTTATCCACAAAATCTCACTTGTTAATTGCTGTATCATTTTCAAAGATACAGTCATATCTTCTCTGTGGGGAGATATTTCCTATGCTTCGGGTTACAATCCTTAATCAATATAGGGGTATTTAGCTATTAGTTAACTCACCGTCACGGGCTTCTTAACCTCGCCACTGAGAAATTGTGCCCTCTTCTTTCTGTATTCTTAAAAGTAACATTACACATCTTCCTACATTGCTCTCCTAAGTGCTCAATTCTCATTACTCAGAAAAATTAGCAAGGGCCTATCTAAGAGCTAGAACAATAAAAGGTGCTGTTTAAACCAAAATAACACAAAATATGGTGACGATTAGCTCAGTTGTTAGGCCATGATGCTAATAACACCAAGGCCGTGGGTTCAATCCCTGTACAGGCCATTCACTTAAGAGTTGGACACACTGGTCCCTGTGGATTTCTTCTAACTCAGAATATTCTGTGATTATTCTGTAACGTTTAATAACACAGAAAGCAACTGAAGGGCATCCATAATTTTCTTTGATATAGAACACAATCATACAATATTATTGCGATAAAGATCTGGTTTTAAGCCACTTTCTGTAAGAAAATAATGAATGTGAAAGTAGTATTTCTTAGATGCAATGATCAAAATTCATGTCACCAAACTCTGCACTTCTATATTGTTTACATTTAAAGCTCTGAGAATTTTATAGACCTCACTTTGTGTCAATGGAGGAAAAATGAAGAATACAATCATAAAATTGTTTGTGTTGAAAGGGATCTTAATGATCATCTAGTTCCACCCCCTGTGCCATGGGCAGGAACACTTTCCACTACAACAGGTTGCTACAGACTGGCCTTGAATACTTTTGGGGTGGGACATCCACATCTTCTCTGGGCAACCTGTTCCAGTGCCCCAGCACTCTTACAGTAAAGAATTTCTTCTAAATAGCCAACCTAAATCCACCATATTTCAGTGTAGGAGAACAGATTATGGGACATACAGAATGGGGCTGTGGCCCAGGCTCATCCCTAATGGGGTGCAGCTGCATAAAATGGGTGAACATCACTGAAGGAAAAGAAACACAGAATATTGATGTGTATTGACCAGTCACAAAAGAGTAAAAGGGCACACAGGTGTTATGCAGGTGAGAAGGATATAAAAGGTTGTACTGGGAACTAACAAAGTGTTGATGCTTGAAACCTTGCTTGGTGTGAGTTGTGTGTCCATAATCATTTCAGTTTAAACCCACTCCCCCTTGTCATTACATCCTCTTGCAAAATGTCCCTCTCCAGCTTTCTTGTAGCTCCCTTTCAGGTCCTGGAAGGCTGTTATCTCCTGCTACAGTCCACAAGTAAAATTATCCAGGTGCTTTATCTCTTTAGAGATGTTTATAACTTTCTTTTCAATATAGTATATTGACAACTAATTCAGATGCATATCTTTAGCCTTTAGATGACTAAATGTTTGTGCTGAGCTTACCGGTATGAACTTCGCTGATTCTTCATCCACAAAATGATACCTTAGTTACAGACTTCACTAACCATTTGTTAAAATTACAATTCAAGGGAAAACTAATACATTTTGCTCTGCAAGGGACTGAACAAACCATTTGTGATTAAATAACAAAAGAATAAGTTAAAGGTGAAAAGGAGGTGAAGATCTGATGTTTGACATTCGGAGCACCAGTAATGTATAGTGTAGCTTCCTAATGGAAGCTAATTCATGTTACTAGATCTTTGCCTTTAGTTACAGAGTTACTGCAGCTGAAATAAATGGGCCATGCTAGTTCTGACTCCCTTAAAATTAGGCTGGTTCCTTGGATCAGGTTTGAGTGATAAATTCCTAACACAGAACCTGAATGTTCCCAGTTTCAAGACAACATTTTCTCTGTTCATAGGCTAATTAAGAATAACACGTTTTCAAAGTCTCAAATAATTTTAAGTGACTTGGGAATATTTATCATGAATTTTCCACTGTATTTATTAGAGAAAATATATGTTACAAAAAAGTCTCTGAATGTGACTGGGGCTGTACAAACAACATGCCTTTCATCAAAGGGAATTCACTTTTTACATCAGAGGAATGTCTTTCTGTTGTGTCTCTTGTATTGCGAAGCTCAGGCTAGCAACATGCATATACCCTTAGAATGGAATTTGTTTGTATAAATAAAGGTAAAGGAATTTTCTGATCAGTCTCAGCAGCAGAAAAGTAGGATGGGTGACAGCAAACATTAAATCATCAGTATAATCAAAGTATTGCCTTTTATTTTCTACCCAAAGAACTTTCTTTCAAGTAGAGCTACAACAATTCACATTATAAGCAAAATTATTCTGTGTAAGTTTGTCCTCTATATCATCCTTTACAATTATACATCCTGTACAATTATAATTTCATGCTGTTTGGCAATAAAAATATGACTTGCTAGAACTATAATTTTATGACTATCACAAACAAAAGGCCATACTTCAGGTATCACTATGCAGTTGTTTAGAAGCTTATATAAAATTAAATCATTAATGAATTACTAGTTAAATTTTGCAATGAATTGAAATTAAAAGAATGGAAACATCACGGTGTTTTAAAATGCCCAAATTAATATTTTATATATTTTTAGTAACTTTCACTGTAAAAAAGGAAAAAACTTTGCAATGGCTGATGATCTACAGAGATCATCCAGAGCAGCTTGTTTCTTCCTTGGAGTATTTCAGTGCCTGAATTTTGTCATTGAACTGTCACTGTGATGGTTCAGAGCTGATGTCCAAAGGCAGCTGTGCACCCAGGCACATCCCATTAAAGTCACAAACACACTGTGCATCCTCTGACTCTATGGGTGCACATGCCCATACAATCAGAGCCTACCCATTTATCTGACACACATTATTGCTACATCTGAGCATGTACCTGACTTTCATGTATCAATGTTCAATTTATAAGCTTGGACAATACTGTTACTTTATTTTACAGATGAGGAACAGGCAGACATATACAAAGTAGAGTTCAATTCAAAGTATCTAACTTAGTCAACCATACCAATTTCAGAGATATCAAAAGATATCTTTCAAATATATGTTTTTCTTTTGCCTTTGTCTTCATGTTGGCATAAACATGGAGATGCTGTGAGAAGAATTACTACAGGATGATTGCAAACAAGGCATCCTCCTGCTATGAACACTGTTAAAAAATTTTTGTAAACATCATGCAGCTTACTAAACGGCAAAAATTACTCCTATGTTTAGGCAATATTTTACAAATATTTTCAGTGAAAGATGAAAGCATAATTCTATGTTTAAAATTATATTGAAGAAGATGTTAGGTTAGGTGTTCAGAATAATATATATGGAATAAAGTGATATATTGATAGGCATTTCCCATTTCCAGGTGTCTCATTTACTATCCAATTTTGCTGTCAGTGTCTCATTTCTTTTGTTTTGTTCCTAGCTTCCTCTCTTTTCTATTACTATTTCTTAGAAACTTCAGTTACATCTTTCCTCACCCACCATTCAATTTGATCATAAAACCATTGTAGGTGAATTTCCCTCCTAAAAATCTGGATTCTAAGAGACATTTCTGTGCTTGTAAGAAATGAAAAGCAAGTATTGTTGACTTTGAAAATAGTGCCACTAGCACAAAAGATAAGAACACCCAAACTTTGCAGATTCTGTTATCTTGCAAGCGTTCAAGGCCAGGTTGTATTGGGACCTGAGTAAACTGATCTAGCCAGTGACATCCCTGCCTATGGCAGGAGGGTAGGAACTTGAAGGTGTTTTTCAACCCAAACCATTCTATGATTCTATGACAAAGGCAAGAACCTCATACAAATGGCAAAATTTCTTTATTTGAATGCCTGTTTGAACACAAGATCACAGGATATTCTGAGTTGTAAGGGACCCACAAGGTTCATTGAATCCAGCTCTTCGGTGAACAGCCCTTATGGGAATCAAACCTACGACCTTGCTGTAATTAACACTATTTTCTATCCAGTTGAGATAATCTCCCTTAAATTCAAGTAATTTAATAATCTATTTCATCCTATGAAATATTAGAGATATGCCAGTTACTGGGAACGCTAAAATAAGCAAGGACAAAGGTATGGTGAGTTCCTGTGAGCACTTGATATAAGGAAGGAGAAAGGCATATTTCTCTCCTCTGCTCTTACCCATGCTGCTGTCCTTTGTCTACCTTTGTGACCTCCTGGACACATCCTAAGTGTTGGATGTACAAAAGTTCTTCAACAGTCTGTCCTACAATTCTCAGAAACCCACTGTATTTTTTCTTTCATGCTGTCCCAGCCCTTAATAACACAACCCATTTTACTGTTTGCACCACATGCCCAAACATTGTTAAGACCCAATGGATAAGAAGATTGCTTTGTGGCTGTTAACCTGAGCTAAAGTTATGTTAGCCTGAAAGATTATGCAGCAGTCATGTAGAACAGCAATTCAACAGCCCATCTGTGTAGATAGTTAATTGCCCCTACACAGAATGTGTGAGAGCGTAGGTACATTACCATTATTATCCTGCTATACCACCTATTATCAGAAAACTGAGCATGCAATCAAGAACACAGCATGCAAAACATGTACTTATTCTAACTGAAATAAAAGCAGAAAAAAAAGCAAATACCAGCAACAACAAAAAGCAATTCACAAGATGCATGTAAACTCAGGAGCCTGTCTCTCCAAAAGGAAGTTATTTTTTATTTCTGCTTTGATAGGAAGATATGTTACTCTACTATAAGCTAATAGTTACTTAAAATACTGGATTTGGTTGGGAAAAAGATCATTTGTATGGCTTTAATTGTAACTTAAGTACTTTTCCAAATTAAAATTTTAATAGCTTTGCCCCAGTTGGGCAATTCAGTCGACAGAACGGCTTCAGTGATAACGCACAGAATTAAAAGGTTTTTTCTGAAAACCAGTAGGAGGTAATCCAGTCTGCCTTAGGTGTTTCTCTCTATTTGCCATCTACTTCTAGACAAAGTTCAACATCTGCTTTCATCTGTGAAAAGCCTAAGGCCCAGGTGCAGGCAATGATAGTAGCATTCCTAGGAAACGCTAGGAAAGCAGCACAACTGCAGCAATTGTGCAGTGGAAACAATGATATGCCTGAGCAATTTGATCAGCAGACAAACAGCCACCAAGCAGAACTTCCTTTACCATCAAAGGACTAATGAAGGTCCACACAGGACACCTGTAGCATTGCTGACGTGGAAATATCCAGTTGTGAGTTCATCAGAATTTATGACAATTAAAATTAAAGGTGATTTTGAAATTTGAAGGTAGTGAGTATTCAGGTAAAGTAAGCATTTCCCAAAGGCAAGCAGTAAAGATGCAACACAAGATAATAATGAAGAGAAAAATTGTAAGCAGATTATAAAAGTCTTGGATTTGGAGTGTTTTTGTCTTGGCTGCTGAGTATGTAACCCCCCAATATGACAGCACTAGTACAGCAGTTTTACATTAACTGCTTACCATTTACATCAAATCAGGGAACACCCATTACAAAGCTGATCTTGAATTCCATGGTTAAAGTTCAATGAGCACATTTTAACTTCACAGCAGTCAACATACTGAATAGTAGATAAACTATTCTAGGGCCAACCCTCCCTGGAATAAATAACTCAAAGTGCCAATATCCAAATATTTCTGACTTCTTTCAGTGCACCAGTTCAAGGCACCTCTGTTTGGAGGATTGTCTGAACATAAAGACATCAGCTTACCAAAGGTGATGAAACACCAGAAATTTCACACAGATGATGACAGTAAAAAAACTGTTATGTCTGATGAATTAACCAGAAGTTCAGTGAGATGCTTATCAGACACCAAGCTTTTCCTCCCACTCTCACAGCACTCAGCATATAGCCAGACCAGTAACTAAATTGTTATATGGAATGGGAAAACTGGCAGCCTTCTTCCTACACAGAGACCAAGGTGTGGTCATTTTTTATCTAGCTGCTCAAGAAAATTCCCTAGAATAAATTTGTCTATACCAGCGTCTGTGAACTGCCATGCACTCAAAGAAAGGGTTAATACCATAGAAGATACCACATGATTGTGTCCAAACACTTTTAGCTTGGGCTATTTTTAGGTGATAGACTGCAAAACATTGTCTTAAATTTTACTCCTAGAAAGATAATCTGCATACTGATTGTTTTCATTATCAGCTCTTCCTTGAGCACTCTTTATGAAAAATAATTTTTGAACTATGCAACAGAAGAGAATCAAAGTCTGACTCAATATTAAATAATTTCTAAGAAAATTCATTTATTATGATTTACATATATTTTTAGAGATTTAAGACTTAATGATGTCATCTCATGCTTTAATACAGGGCATACCCTGGATGTTTAGCTATGAAACTCTGATATGGAATGCATAATCAAGGCCTTCCAAGTGAATAATGCAACAAAGGTTCATGAATATAATTAACCTGCTTTAAAAAGGCAGATAAATTAGGATTAGATATATATATAAAAAAATCACTTCAGTCATTTAGTTACAGATTTACAGGTAGGATGTAAATTTTAAATAAAACTTTAATCTTAATGTTGACAGTAGATAAAATTAAACAGGTGATTCATTCTTACCTCATACATGTTTCTAACACCTATAAAATGTATGCACTCTTGAACTGCTCTATAAATCCAACCTCATTCTTATAGCTTATAGTAATATAGCACATAGTAATACTTGTTTCAGATTTTTACAACTACCTTCAGATAAGAGAACTATTGTCACTGCACCTACATTTCACTGTGTATTCATGGCACTTCATAGTCAACAATATCTGAGTAGATTCTATACTTTTGCATATAAAAGTCATCATCAGTACTGATTACTCCAGCCTTTATTTCCACTACTATAGGGCCATCATTCTTTTGAAGTACAGTCTAATAAGTTTCATGAGTTGAGGTATGCACACTCAATGCAATTTATATGATGTTTCCTCTACACTGAGCCTGAGCAATAAAAGAAAAAAAAAAAAACACTTGTGTTGCTCTCCAACAAAAGTAGAAGGCACCTATTTTTTATGTTCTCAAAACTACATTTCTAAATGTTATAGTGGTTAACAATCTGTATTTTAAAATTTGGATATGACATCATTAACACTGTTTTTAGCAGTCCTAATTCAGGCCACTTATGTACATGCATTATTTTGGCACAGACTTCCATACAGAACTTTTTTTCTCCCAACCTTATGATTATTTAATGAATTGTTCTTTAATAATTTGTGTATTTATACTACCTTGACATATTACTATAGGTAATTAAGGCCTTGTGGGAAAAATTATTTTCAAATGCTTCTACAATTCTTAATAATAGAGGTTTTTATTAATAAATCTACATTTTCATCATGTCATTTGAAGAAGGTAAAAGGTATTACTCTATTTTATAGCAGAGATATTGGGCACAGGCAATGGAGAAGGCCCTGCTTTCAGAATTTTGTCACATTACTTATCTATTAAATACATTAAATAATACATTAGACTAAGTTTAAGATGCTCGAGGAACACCGGTCTGTTTGTAGAAATGAGTTTTTAGTCCAAAAGTACAACAGCTGGGCAGCCAGAAAACAAGTAATTCAAGTAGCACAAGGAGTGGATGAAATACCTCATAATATCACGTAGAAAAGGCTGGGGAAATAGCCAAAATCAGATGTGAAACCTGCCAGTGGCACAGTCCTGCTATATCACATTTGCCTCCAGGTCCCCTGTGAACCCTTTGTGGAGTTCCTGTGACCAGAAGACATTTTTATTGTGGATGACTGGGTGGGAGCCTGTCAATTCAGAGCATCTGAAATTATGTGAAGGTTGTGTGCCAAGAGATCAAATTAATGTTTTTATAAGGTGCAAGTGAGGCTCTGTACTGATTAAAATGGAGTATGGCATGCGGACAGCCAAGTCTAGGAGCACAGAGCCCGTTGGGATTGAGGATTACAAGGAGTAGAAGCGGCTACACCTGAGTCAGACATGCCCATGATGCCTCCCAGGAGTGGGCCCTAGCACAAACACAGTGTCAATGACTAAGCACTGCATCAGTTTTTTATCTACACTGCTCAGGTTAAGAGTCCAGTCTCCATGACCAGGTAGCATCGCTGAGCTCAGGCTCCTGGTGTTCCCATCAACCTCCTTCAGATTTTTTTTTTTGCCAAAGTTATTATGAACTTCATAAACCAGAATTCATATCTGGTTTAGTTTGTAACGTCATCTGGCATTACCAAGTAAAGTTTGTCAGCATTGTAGCCATACTCCCAATAGTTTTAGGCAGCTATTAGATTACTTTTGAGCCTCCTTTTCACCACTGTAGAGAGGCACAGATCCTGCAACCTCTTTTCACAGCTGATGCCCTAGGCCCATGTCATCTTGATAGCTGTCAGCTGAACCTCTCCAGTTTCTCCACATCCCTTTCGAAACACAAGACAAGAAGTGGACTTGGAATTGGGGATAACTGTATGTGGGATAACATTTTTCAGCTGGCTGAACTTGTCTTTTCCTAAGGCAGCCCAGTAAATTTGCATTATTTGCAAGGAGTGCACCATGCAATTGTACATGGATCTATTGCAGGATGTGTCTACAATTTGGACTGGGCCCATGTCAAGAGGAATTGTCTCAGAGAGTGATAGTCTGAATAGATTAATATAATTGTCTTACAATTTGATGTCACTTGGGAGATAACTCCAGAGAAAAGGTGTCTATAAAATTGAACATTTCCCCACTGACAAGAAAAAAGAAAATTTCTAAGACCTTTGTTCTTATTAATATGACTTAAGAACAGAGTTATTTTTAGTAATATCTAGCAGCTTCTCTTATTTTCAAAGGGGAATGTTGAGTAGACATATAGTTACTTCTACCCATAGTTTATTTCCTTCTATTACCAACTGTATTTGTTCTGAGCATTTCTGAATTTCTGAGTTATTCAAAAGTCTGTTACTCTTATTTGCCAACTCTTTGAAAATTGTAGGCTTAAGTTATGTGATTAAATCATATATTTCTGAATTTTAAATCCTATTACTCAATATTTTTTAGAATATGATATCAGATGCTGATTAAAAAATTCCCACTGATTACTCATTCTTCAGTATTCTTCTCTGGTGTTTGTCTGGGTGTTTATTACCAGAATATAAATGCAACACGTTGTTGTTTCGGAAGTTTAAAGTATCATAGAAAAGACTTAGCTTTTACTCTTTATTATTTTCACTATGTTAAAAAAAGGCTTTTTGCCTCTGTGTCATCATAAAAAAAAGTACCTTTTTAGATTAAAACTTCCTCTCACACTGTGCTTAATAGAACAATATATCTATTTGTTTCTAGTACCATGAATACATTTTTATGTGTTATGCTGTTATGCATGAAAATGCTATAACTTCAGACCAGAAAATAGTGCTTATCCCACTGTGTTTTATGTTATACAATTGATCGAAATATATAAGCACTGTGCTTTTTGTTGGTTTTGTTTTTCCACAGAAGTAGACAAATGATTTAACTTTTTAATTAAACTTTAAAGCTTTTAATTAAATGCCTAAATTGCAAAGAACTATTTCAGAGTAAACTGTTTTTAGATTGTTGGATATGTGTTTTCCTATTGCATCTGCTCTGACCTGGAAAGTAACAAAGAGCAATAACTCACATTCTCACTTCTTAATTGGTACAATTAACACTACTTTTATTATCCAGGAAGACTAGCAGTGATTGTGCAAGTTCTGCAGGTAAAAGAGAAACTGATTATTTTAACCAAATTCTATCACTAATGAATTTCAAGTGCTTTTAAAGTAGCATTTTAGCAGAACAACTTAATTTTTTTATTTCTCACACTATTGTACTATTTTTCCAATGCATTTCCAAGGAAAAAAAACCATGGCCCAGCAGATAAAGCACAACTTTAACAAATCCTGTAATCTTTCCATCTAACTTTAATTTGAGGTGATACCAAGCAAGGAGCTTTCAGTCTTTATATTTTGGACACTTCTGTACCTGTTATATAAGAATAGAAGAAATCAACTCTGTAGAAATCAAATAATCAATAATCAAATATCAAATATAACCTCCCAATTCCTGCTCTGTTTTGAATCTCAGCTATGAAGGACACTATCTTTTCATGGAATATAAATTATCTATTTGCTCCTTATGATGTTGCTCTATGCTGTAGACTACAGAGCTCTGTTGAAAGTGCTGATTGACGTAAGCACTATGCCATGGTGCCAGATGTCAGTCCCACAGAGAGGGATTGGGTGGATGGAGGTGGCTAGGGGAAGCAGTAGCAGGGCTGCTCCCTGAAGGAGAGCCAAGGGTCAGAGCTGTGCTCTCAGCGAGCAGCACACAGTCCCACAAGACCTGAGCCATGTAGTGGTAATAAGATAATAATAATTTGTTTCTTCACCAATGCAGTGTGCTTCAGGCACGATCAAGAGTAAATGTGGTCTGGGGTTCGTCCAAAAATCCAATCATACAAACCAGCAAATAGGGCTGCTGGGCAGAAAGATAAGGCTGTGACATCTGACCAAGCTCCCAAGAGCAAGCAGGGCTGCAGACAGACTGCCTGTGCCACAGGACTGAGGGCTGTGCAGGACACTGGGATGCTCCCAGCACCAGGCTAAGGCCCCTTCCAAAGAGCAGCCACGCTCTCTGAGGACATGCTGCCTCTTCACTTTATAGTTTGTAAAAAAGCAATCCCATTCTTTACAAAAGTTTTCCATTATAAATATCTTCTGCGGTGATGCCAAAGGAAAAGCAGGATGTCAGGAAAACTGAGGAATGTATCTAAATTCTCTTCAAACTCAGTAAAGGCTAGACAATGTGGATTGGGCATACTCCTCAGCTACCAGAGACAGACTTAAGCCAACACTATAAAATCTTATATCTAGCAGAAGCCTGTTCAGCACTGAATGTCTGAATCAATCACTGAGGTTCCCTTTCTATTTTATGCAATAATCTCATCCTTTTATTGAAGTGATAAATATGACAATCCATTAGGTACATAAAATACAGTAGGAATAGAGACATGCTGATTATGCAATTAAAATTGGTTTGTTTCCTTTACATGCAACAAAGTGTAGCCATAAAGCTAAAAGGGATTTGGTCAATTATTTTTTACGTGCAGCACCTGATATAACGTAAACTTTCCTCGCTTTGAGTGCATCCTTGAGGAAGCTGTCACGAGATGGCACTTGCCAGATAAAGAGCAAAGCAAAAGAAAATATTAGTTTCTTATTCTCTTTCTCTGCTATGTATCTGTGGAGACTTAAAACATTCCATCTTTCATCCCCAAACACAAAATGTCAGCTAAGTATAAAAGGTGCCAACTTGGTACAGGTCTTCATATTTATTAAATCAATGAAGCTATTTAACCCAAACTTGCAGTTAAATCATGGTATCATCTAAGAACCTTGAAAAATAATGAATCCTAAAATTCAAGCTTCTGTTACTGTAGCAAAATAATTACCATGCAATTAACACTTTCAAGTTTGCATTTTTATTATGATAACATCCACTTTATGCTATTCTGCTGTTTGTTTGAAAAATAAGAGCAGAGTTAATCTTATTATAAAGTAAAATAAAATCATTCAGATGAGGTAAAAGTAAATCCAAGATAAAACATACCTTTTTATTCTAGTATTTTAGGCGTAGTTTGTATTTCCCTAACAATTTGACATTACATTTAGTCTGCTGAATAATGCCATCACATAACACTGGCACAAACCACTCAATCTAAAAGGAGAAGAGGACATGGCATGTTTTCAAGCTAACTAAACCAGGTAATGAACATTTACAATTGGCCAGTATTTACTTCCTGATGAAGAGTACCATTCATTCACACTTGAATTTATAGATTCAAAAATCACATTTTTACTTTAGCCTCAAAAACTACAGGGCCTTATGTAATAACAGAACTGTAATCAGCTTGAGTGATTGATCAGAAAAAAAATCAAGTAATCATGTAACTTTAATTTTATATTTTGGACTTGATTTGTATAAAGTCTGATAAGGAAAAAATGTTGGCCAGTGTAAATGCCTGATAAATGGGTTAAACTCAAGAAGTTAAAAAAACCCTTTACTGAACAGGTTTAAAATAACAGTTCATAATGCTTTGAGAAAAATATTTAGATAACTACTGTTTTTCTGAAGATGCTTCACAAAATCTGACCAATTATGGAAACGTGAATTGCAGCAAATTAAAACATATTAAGAAAAAAGAATAAATATATGGTTTATGGGAAGAGAAAATTTTTAAATTATTTTTTTAATGGGAAATTCTAATTATATAATATATCCATTATTACATTTGACTGCACTCTCAGCAAGGTTGTGTGATGTGGTTAACACACTGGAGGGAATTGACAGACTTGAGATGTGGGCTTGTGTGAAACTAGTGAAGTGCAGCAAGGCTGCAAGGTCCTGTCCATAGATGGGGGCAAACCCCAATATCAACACAGTGTGGAGAATGAACAGATTGAGAGCAGCCCTGCAGAGAAGGCTTTTGATGGATGAAAAATTGGACATAAGCCAGCAATCTGCTCCTACAGTACAGAAATTCAACCAAACACATCCTGGGCTGCATCAAAAGAGGCGTGACCAGCAGGTCAAGGGACATGATTCTGCTCTGCTAGTCTGCCCTCATAAGACCCCATCTGAGTGCTGCTCTTGGCCCCTCAATATAAGAAGGGCATGGACCTATTGGAGAGTGTACAGAGAAGGGACAAGAGATGATCAGAGAGTTGGAGCACCTGTCCTGCAAAGACAGGCTCAGAGAATTGTTTTTGTCAGTCTGGAGAAGAGAAGGCTCCAGGGAGACATTCCTGTGGCGTTTCAGTACCTAAAGGGACTACAAGAGAGCTGGAAGGAAATTTTTTCCAAAGGCCAGAAGATACAAGATAATGTCACTGAGGGCAATGTTTTTAACTGAAAGAAGATAGTTTAAATTGGACCTAAGGATTCATTAGGCACTGTCAGGCACTGGAACAGGTTGCCCAGAGAATTTTTGGCTGCCCCACCCCTGGAAGTGTTCAAGGCCAGGTTGGATAGGGCTCTGAACATTCTCATTTAATGAAAAATGTCCCTGTCCATGGTGGGAGAGGGTTGGAACTAGATCATCCTTAAATGTCCATTTCAACCCAAACCACTGTATGAGTCTTCATGGAGATAATAAAATAGCAAATAATAACACAAAGAGAACATTCAGATTCAACCCAAGAATATTGTTAAACACATGCATTAGGAATAATCACTTTTTAATCCGCTGTTTTCTGTTATCTGTCTTAATATCCATCATAGTTGTTCAAGTAGATGTCTGGAAAGTAATGAAAAAACTGTTTTTTATTAAACCAATGAATTCTTGGCATGTTTAAAAATAAAAATCTCTGATGTTAATAAAGAAACTGCTAATTGAAGAAGGTGAGCAGGATAACCTAAATAGCAAAGAACAAGATCTTCTTCCAAGCCTAGCAACTTGATGGAAAACAGGTTTAGAAGCCACTGAAGATCAAAGATATCTCTAATACAAATCAGGAAGATGTACTGGAAGAAAGAACTCACATAGCAAAACTGATTTCATTCATAGGTGTGATTACTAGGGTGATTCATAAATGTGGTTTTATAGAACATAACAGATATTTAGAAATTATTTTACTTAGTGTACACTATCCTGATTAAAAACAAACAAAAAGTCTGATTATTTACAGCATCGATAAATACAACGTTATTAAAACATGGATTTTATATATATAGATCTATATATTGAAAAGCTCTATGCTTCAAAAACTATTTGAAATGCTAATTGTAAAGCGAAGAAGAATTTTTTGGTAGAGCACAGGATGGATTTTGTTTATCCAAATTTATAAAATACTTTCAGCAGTCATTTTGAAATAAATCCCTCTCACCTACACAACTAGGTAGCACACAGTTCACTGAAATCGTAATGATGAGGCCATGCACTCACACATCTATATGCAATCAATTTTTACTCACAAGAGATCTCAGTTCTCAAGCCCAAACAAAATCATGAGTGCCATTAATCCATAGCATAAATTCAACTCCATTCCCGAATGTGGAAAAATACTTCCAAAACAGTGAAGAAAGATTTAGGGGCAGAAGAGCTGGGTTACGTGTCAACAGGTAGCACAGGCATGATCTTGAGGCAGCTCTTTACACCTACTTTTTTTTTTCCCTGGATTACCGCTCTAGGCCCTGCATCTGTTTTCCAGAAATTTCTCTGCATCATGTAAAGCCTTTCTTTTTTTGGGATAAAAAAATCCAAAATCAACCACTTATAAACACAACCCATTTGCTAATCAAAGTCCTGATCTTTTGGTTTTTTTTAAGAATACCAGTTTTGATCCAATTTAAATCTAAAAAAGAGGAGGGATGTAAAGCAGGTGGGAACAGTCTGCAACTTTTCTGGGAATATTATGTCTTTAACTATTACTACTCTCCTTTTCTAATGGAGGAAAGAGAGGTTCAAAAGATCAGCCCTATCCAGAAGGCAGTCAGTTTGACTTTTTAGTTTCTTCTTGGATTTTATTAATCATTCTATACATGCAAGAAGCAAGAAGTAGGACTGTAGTTAAAAATCTATATCATCTTAGAGTAGTGAATATATTCAGATGTTTGAAAACAATTTTTATTAGCCCGTAGTCAAAAAGCAAATTTATTTCAAATACAAGGAAACACCTGCAAAGAGGTCTGGCACACACTGGTCTGGCACTATTCCTGGAACACGTAAATCTAAAGTATGTGGCAAAGATATTTGGCTAATCTGATGTTTATGCCATTAGAACTGACCCTGAACAAATATCTAAACCACAGTTTAAAGGATGTTTGAAAGCTGTAATATTTGGGGAAAAAAACGATTGTTATCTAATTAAACATAGGAAAAAAATGCTAACCAAGCTTGACTTGGGGTAAACTACTCATTCTGATTAGTATTGGAAAGGCAGGAAATAAATATTTTCTGCAAAGGATAAATTAATTTTTTGAGATCAGAAGCTGGCAGGCTGCTCGGGAAAAGAGTAGAGAGAGCTTAAAAGGGAAAAAGGAAAGTGATTCATTCCATAAAGACTATCTTCGTGTTGTAGGGAATTGGACCATAATATTTGAATTCCCCTAAAACATAATCATGATCCTTTAGGTTCCTGCTGTGAGTGTTTTGAAACATTACCCTTGACATTGCTAATAAAAAGGTCAGTTCTATCCCTGCTTTGTTGTGGTTCTGTGTGCCACAGGTATTTTCATTGTGAGAGTAAATATCTTAGTAGTAATCTTTGCATGGGTTCTGATTCCCTTAACTTTTAATGGAACATGACTGCAGATTGAGAACAATGATTTGCTCTTTACACATTTTGCTAACTTAATCAAAATAACAGACTGAATCTGGACTACTGAATGAATAACACTAGTCCAGGCAAGGTACCATGAAATCATTCCATTGACTCGGACACAAACCACAAAATAATTTGGCTGTAGCATAATGGCAAAATTTAAAGGAGGAAGATCAGATGTTGAACAATGATTTCAATTAATTTTCTGATTTATTCCATCTCAGAATATTTACATTAATCAGGGCCAATCAGACCTCAGTAATACTGATGATCCTCAGTCTTGCCTCTGAATATTATAATGTTAAATGTGATAAAACTTTCTTCAACCATACAGCAGGCAGTATATGCACAGCAAGACAAGTTTTAGGAACCCATTCTGTCTGTAGGCTCTGTTCAGAGATATCTAAGGCTTATCTGCCTTTGAGGAAGAAGACATTTTTGAAAGGAAAAAGATTTTGAAGGCTTATTTTCTGCAGATCAAATAGGCTTGTTCAGTTGTTGTCAGTAATTTGTAGAGTTCTTTAATTACAAGTACTAGTTAGCTGGGGATTTTGCATTACTCCCATTTTACCTACAATTAATATTTTTCTCTTTAAAAACCTATTAGGTAAACTAAATCTATATTAATAATCTAATATTTTTGTTAGTGGTAATTGGAATTCCATCCAAGAAACCTGACTATTGGAGACTACTGTCCTATGTCTTGGAAATTTAGTTGTTAAAATTTGTTTCTTCAGTGGTATGAGATTATGCTGAACAGAAAAAAGGATTCAGGTCAGTTCAGTGCTTAAGCAAAGCTTCAAACACTGTAAACAAAACTTTCAAGCCGTGTCCCTGATGAGGACCTTGTATCTCTTCAAGGATCTCTGATGAGAGCTGTCTTTCTAATTTGTCTTGTCATGAGGACTGATACTGTAACCTCAGACTTGTCTTCTTGACTCCCAGTATGAATCAACTAGAAACACAAAACACAGTACAGAGAATCTTTTCAACACTCTTCCAGCACGGGTAGATGTGAGAAGCCTGCCTAGAAGCAGCACATTTTCAACACATCAAGTTAAGGCTCCTCACTCCACACTGTCCTACCTTTTCGTAAGCAAGAACATTTGTTTGGAAAGCACACATATTATTATTCTTTCCAAATTTAAATACAATCCACTTTTTCATCTCTAGATAATTCTCTAGACAATTAAGTCTTCAACACAGTTACATACATTAGACACTGCATATGTTAGATTCCTTAAAGTTCAGCTAGCTACTTCAGCAAGTAATTAGAGTACTTAATATTATGCAAAATAGAATTAGGAAAACAAATTGATTAAAATTGTAAACATCCTAAGTCAACACCAAGAATGTATATACTTATTCATGGTGTCTTTTCTAGCACTGCTAACACACAGTCAAATTAATCATCTCAGTAGATGCCCCTAGATCAGAAGTGATTAACCCATCTAATTGCTGCAGATAGCAAAGTGTTCCAGAAAGGATATAATTTATTATAAAATAGATGGAGTGCTCTCTTCCCCACAAGCTCCTCTACTATTATCTCTTTTTGTTCATGTTCAATGCAAATGCTACATGCTTAGTCTTCTTAAATAATATTTCTTCTTAAAAAATTGTTAAGTAGGTAATGCTTATTTCCATTCTCTGCACAATCAGATCATTAACCTAAAATAACAAACAGGAAGATGAATGCAATGGGTATTTTTCAAAATAAGTTAAACTAACAGAAACCATTAGAAGATTATAATGAAGTAAATAAAATGTCAAAACTAGCTATCCACCATTTTATGATCTTACTTACTTTGAAGGGCTTTTATAAGTGCTCTCCTTATTGATTCATTTGTCTGCAAGCACAGAGCAATAAAACTACCTAGCTAGTATGAACATTTTAGCACCACAAAATATAAACCTATGTATCTCGTAAGGACTCGGTCTTGTAAAATGTTGACATTTTCATTTCTGTTTCACCATTGGGGTTGTCTAATCTGAAACAGGAACAAGTAAAATGAAAAATACTTGTGAAATGGGGTTTCTAAAATGCTGATGGCCAAGAGGAAAAAGCATTGGAAAAATGCAAAAAAGGAAAAGTTTATTGAACTCACATTTTACACTATTCTCAAACTGTCAGAGTATGATTTTGCTCCTATTCAGATATTATAACAAACTGGTAAATCAAATAAAATTAATGTATTTAAGATGCACAGTTCCATTCCAGGCCCCTTTTCCCTGCAGCTCAAATCAGGACCTGATTATTTGAGGCTCCCAATGTGACGTGAGGAATTAAAGAAGCAGGATTTTTATTTGAAGGAGAATGAGCTTTGTGTTGGATCTGGTGACAGATGCATGAGCTTGCAGGCACATGCATCTTGTTCTACAAATCCAAATAGCTCATATGTTAAAGAGAGGTCTGTTTCAGGTTACCGTGCTTAGCATACAGATCCAGCAGGAAAAATGGGATATTAATATTGCACAAAATGTGATCTTTTATTTTTAGCACACATAACAAAATGTTATATATTATATACATTGGTGATACATGAAATCAAATGGAAAATGTGAGCCCTGGTTACCAAGGACATGGAGAAGACTGGGGTACTCAATGACTTTTCTGCCCTAGTCTTCACCAGCAAGTGTTCCAGTCACACTGCCCAGGTTGCAGAAGGCAAAGGCAGGCACTGGGAGAGGCAAGAATCAGCTGCTGTAGGAGAAGATCAGGTCTGAGAACGTCTAAGGAACCTGAAGGTGCACAAGTTCATGGCACATGATGAGATGCGTCTGCCAGACTTGAGGTAACTGTCAGAGGAAGTGGGCAAGCCACTTTCAATCACATTTTAGAAGTCAGGACATTGTAGTGAAGTTCCCACTGACTGGAAAAGCGTGAACATAACCCTCATTTTTGAAAAGGGATTAAAAAAAAAGACCCAGGGAATTACAGGCCAGTCAATCTCACCACGGTTCCAAGCAAGGTCATGGAGCACATCTTCTTGGAAACTATTCAAAGGCACATGGNATTTATATATGAGGAAGTTATGGAAATCTAACAAGGTACTCCTTAAAAATAATTCATAGCAAGCAATGCACTCTTCTTGGCAAGCATTGCTGATTGGAATGCCAGGGCTCTAAAAAGCTCTTTATTAAGGTGTAACAAACTGTGAAAGTCAATTTTTGCAACAGCAACTGTAACTGCAACAATACAATGGTTCTGCTAAAAGAGTTGGATGAATGTAAATGCTGTAATAAACAGATGTCAGAGGCCAGGAGCAGATAAAAAGCAATTTAAGAATAAAAACAGTCATAAAATATGCAAGGAGGCCAGAGGATTAGCACTGAAAGCAAGTAGCAGTAATTATGACTTCTAAAGCAGAAAAAATTGCTGATAGACCAAACATCAATTAATAGTAATTGCTCTGAGCCAGATTTTAAACACATTACATGAAAATGGTAGTTGTATAAGGTTATATAGAGAAGACACAAAATTGAGATCAAAGGTTAATTTCACTATTGCCTACAAACTTAGACCGAAGAAAAATCCAAGAATATTAAGGTCAGCAATGGGTGACATTTGTCAAGATAGATAAAGATAAAGGGACAAACATTTTCAGAAATAAAACCAGTAGATTATTCATGAAATTGTGGCTACCATCAGGCTGACAGATAGAACAGCATTTTTCTGACACAGCCACACCAAAATATTCAGGAGTCTCAAGAAAATCAGTATTTTTCTAGACACTCGAAATAAATTTAAATCTGTCCCTTAGAATATCTGAAGATGTTAATTTATGTGCAATATGATCAAATATCTAAGTCAAGAAAAACATTTTTTGCTATGGTAAAAATATATAGAAAGCAAGAGCAGTTTGCAAGGAAACTAAAGCATCATTCAGAGAGCTATGGCATATGGATTTGAAGAACTCACCATTAACATGATATTTTCTGATATTATTATATATCAAAACAGTTGTAAATAGTGTTTTGAACAAGAAGATCTAAAACTTACATTAGAGAAGACAACCAAATATCTTTTACTTTTTTTCTTTTTAACTTAGTGTTTTAATATGATAAGTGGTGTCAATAATATGTCTTTTCTGATTGATATTACCATTCATTTCATTTTCAGAAAAAAAACTACTTAGATACAACCACAGCATTGGCTGCTGCACAGGAAGCCTGCAGAAGATGTAATTGTGGGTAATAAAACAGATCTTGGAAGCAAAAGCTGAACTAACATGCAAGCAAGGAACAAAAATAGTAGACCATCCCAAAACTAAATTAAATGAGAATTTCTTCAAATCAAAACACAACATACCCTTAGAAGACAGGGATCATGAAAATTAAGTGAATTTACCTATTTTGGCTGTAACATGCAATCATGTAGGGACATCAACAAGGAAATAATATTAAATCTATAAAATAGAATCTTAATAATTGCTATCAGTTTTGCTTAAAAAAATCTCAAAGACCAGACTCTGCATCTTCAATTCAAGTTTCATTTTTGCCACTGGAATGTAGAATCGAAAACTGAAAATCTTCCAGAAGAATAAACAGTTGCTTGAAAGCCTCTAAAACAAAATACTTGAGAAAATTTGTGTACATAAATCTAAAAATTTAAGAACTTTCCTAGAAAACTTAACCTCATTCTAAAATTGGAAGAAACCAAAAACATTAGAAAGTTGAAAACAGATAAAACTAAATCATCTTCTGTGACACGTGTTGGATAACACTGAAGTGTTGGAAATTTCAGGCAGAGTGACTTGAACAGCTTTAATAACCACAAAGGCCGTTCAAGGACATTATGGTTTTCCTTCTTCCCATGTTACTTCTGGTATTCTGGGAAAAAAAAAAATTGTATGTTGTTCTGCATTAGTTTATACGGCACACACATTTTTCTCCTTGCAGTTCATTAAGTTCACCATGACTCTAACTTTTTCAGTATTGCTAATCCAGAATTTAATATGAAGCAATTGATTTTTTAGTTAGCACGACTTTGTTAAACTAAGGGGACTCGTTATCTCCTTCCCCCTCTGTGTCTATTAGAAAGTCAAGCTCTGTTTCTAAATAGAGCGTGAACTGCACAGAAAACATCAACATCATGCTCAAGCAGTGACAGGTAATGTGGAAAGAGATCCATTCATTTTGACATCAAGGTTTAAATCTCAACCAGTCTTGGCAGGTTCCTTCTGTAGGCCACTGAAAGAAACACTCGCTTCCCGAGGGTGATTGACACCACAGTGTAAGTCACTTCTCTCCGGTCTCCATAGGCCACATGAGACATTCTCTGAAAGCTTCTATTAGTTTTCACTGACTTCAAAGCAACTAGAGTGACAAGTACAGACTTGTCACATAAATATAAACTTGTCACATAAACATAATCATTCACATATTTAAGGCTGGCTGAGGTAGATCTCTGTACTGCTAACACTGAAACCCTCTAAATATTATGATTGGAATTGGCTGGATTAATGGGTATTTGAAGCTGTCTCAACACAAATATAGAAATACAGATCAAGTGTAATTGAACAAAACCTTCAGACTTCAGATTTAAAGTTGAAATATATTTTCAGCTTATGCCTTTTTCATTCCTTTACTTTACATTTGATCTTGAACGGTATCAGTTCCTTTTTCACATAAGGCCTAACATAAGCATAGAACACTACCACACTTTCACATCATCTGCTCTTTGTAGTGCCACTGTTTTCAACTACATTTTAATAGTACTCATGCATGCTAGAAAGTATTAATGCAAAATAATTAGTATTAGTTATGAAAGGTTTATTACTCCTGTTTCTATTCAAGAAAATCTTTATAAGACATGCACAATAGTTTCATTTGGGTATGTTTTCTCATACTGTAATGTAGCATCACCACAATACAGCAATTTCCCATTTAAAAAAAAAAAAAAAAAGAACTATCCAGTCCTATTTTTGGTATAAAGAGCTTTTAGAAAGATTCTTTTTTATTGATCAGTACTCAAATACACTAAGAGGACTTCAAAAATGAAAAGGAAAAAGAATTATTTGTTTATATACTATATAGAACATAAAGGGGAGAAAAAAG
>VWZS01007862.1:329595-347144 GCA_013397075.1 Rhabdornis inornatus
AACTATCCAGTCCTATTTTTGGTATAAAGAGCTTTTAGAAAGATTCTTTTTTATTGATCAGTACTCAAATACACTAAGAGGACTTCAAAAATGAAAAGGAAAAAGAATTATTTGTTTATATACTATATAGAACATAAAGGGGAGAAAAAAGAAAGCATTCACTCTTCCCACATCAAATGCAGAGAAATGTTTGGACCACTTTCCAGTGGCCTTGTTTTTGTCTTTGGGTTTACGCAGCACAATACAGAACTCTATGCAGAATATATCATAAGTTGATGAAATTTATTTGCAGTGAGTAGTATGGAAAATAACAAAGCATTAATGCCCTGCACCGACCTCTTGCTTCTGCATGAGTGAAATAATGGAGAGAGAGAACATGATAGGAGTTATTTCTATACAATAAAGAACAATGTCTTGTGCCCAAGCAAATTTCAATGAGAATTCAAAGAATTCAGTTTAGAGGGAACCTCACAGTATTAGAAGGCCTGGTGAGAGGTTCTCATCATAGTGGAAACTGTGATTTTAGATATATTAGATAGATAGATAGATAGATAGATAGATAGATAGATAGATAGATAGATAGATTAGATAGATAGATAGATAGATAGATAGATAGATAGATAGATAGATAGATAAACTGCATGTGTTTTTTTATTAGAGAAGAAACAGATAATGGAATTTATTTCACAAATTGAAGTGCATCTTCACAGTGTTCAACCACACTGTGAAATAGGAAATGTTCATGGAACTGCTACATTTGCTTTCTACTGCTTATTTATTAAAGATCCCATTAACTCTCCATTATATGTTCATACACATTGTTTTTCATAAATTATCACAATGATGCTTTGCTATTGGAGGGAAAAGAAGGAGCTCCCATTGCTGCAGGGTTAAAAGCCAGGAAAAAAAGAAAATGCAATAAGCAGCTCTAAGTACACTCTTCCCCCTGCATTTTAGCTGTTCCCTCTGACTTCTTTCTCTTTTGCTTTTGAAATGTAAAATAATCTAATTACATTCATGTCACAGGAGCTATACCAGAATTGGTGATATATGATGTGTTTTACCAGCTCCGCAATACCAATTTACTAGCAGTCTTTAACTTTACAAATCACCCCGTATTTGAATAGATGATTTAAGAACACTTACTTAGGTTTATTTACCCAACAAATTGCTTGTGGACTTAATAAGGAATTCAAGCAGTTTTCCTGGGGTTTCCTGTTGCAAACTTTTCTCCTGTTGTCACTGAAACAGAGAAAAAGAAAAGTCTCTTGAAGTTCAGAGGTATCAACACATACATACTCAATTCCACAATGCAACTTACCTAATAATATATCATTAGGGAGTGCTGCAGTGGCCCTGACTGTTCCACCACTGCACATGGAAGGAACAATCAGGTACATGCAGGACCAGCACAGCCTTCAGGCCAGTGCTGCACAGAATTTGGCTGTAGGACAAACAGAACCAGCTGGTTTGAACAGAGGAGCCCGTGGCAGCTCCTACTCCATACCGGCAGCTCCACTCCACGCCTGGCCCTGCTTTCATCCAGCTGTGCAGCTGCAAGCCCCACAAAAACCTCTCTCCTGTCTGAGAGCAGAAATTATGAATGGAGCTCTTTCCATGTAAGAAAACAAGGAGTAGCTCAAGGGATCCAAAGAGGAGGGTGTGTTCTATGGATGGGGTCTGCAGGGTGTGCTGCACAGGGGCTGAAGAGCCATTCGGTGCTGCGCCACCTAAAGGGACGTAAGGATTACCTACACTTCTCTTCTTGTAGTGCTGACTCTCATAAATACCTTTTTTATCGATACCTTACAGAGCATCAGGGGCTTTCTCATTGGGGTTATGATGGGCTGGTAAGCATCTCCAGGTACAAACCATTTATCTTGACTAGAAATACTTCCTTATCTCCAAATGGAAACTTACTTTGCTAATGCAAAGGTTAAAATTAGTAAAGATACCTCATTTGCTAATTTAAATGTTCATTGTAAAATTTCACCTTGAAATAAATGAGAATTGCATTAAATTGAGGGGATCAAGACCAGAATTGAACACAATTTTTTCCTGTCTATATTTTAAGAATTAAATCACTAAACATGTAAGAGTAAGACCCAGAACCAAGAGAAATAAAGATGGCATACATAGAACTTCAAGTTTAACCCAAAGTTAATTTAAATCAGTGGACTCAAATACAAATCTTCAAAGTTTAACTTTACTTTGAATGAAAATAACACAGAAAATGCATTCAAATGAAGGACAACACATAACCTTCCTGTTTATTGTCATGTGCAAATCCTTGAGAAGGGAAGGCCTCTAAACTCACATCCATAAATTTGAAAGCTACATCCATAACGTAAAATCAAAGAATTGCATTTTTCATCTTTAAAGGACCTAACTAGCATAATCAGTCCTCATTAGCATAATTAGTGAATGCAATAATTTATAGGTGGAAAAAACACTTGTCAGCCTCCCCCAGTTTGACAGGGAGCCCAGGAGGAACAGTAAGATGACACAAAAAGTTTCTATTGGCAGCTTTATTTTGTAAGTGTTCAGTGCAATTTTGCTTGTTGAGATCTTTAAAGAACACTGTGAAAGTGGTCCACAGAAATGTTTCTAAATTTATTTTCGGTAGAGGCAGTGTGTCCTTTTGCTAACCTGTGGTAGAGGAATGCACGATCTAGAGATCTGCTTTTTGTCTTGCCTGTTTGCATGGTGTGTAGAGCATCCCTTAGCAGAAGAAAGACTTGCCATTAGTTTTACAATTGAAGCAAGGAATATATTCCTGATGAAAGAAAAACATTACAAAGCAAAGATCATGAAGGGGAGGGTGGAACAACTGAAGTAAGCCTCCTGCTGTCTCCCTTTTCTAACCTGCTAAGGGATACTTCTAGCTGGATGTACTTTAAGTGCAAAGAATCATGCAGAGGAAAGACGAGGAAAGTTCATCTTTTCTGTTTAAAGGAGTAATACAATTGTAACTAGCTGCTTATACTGGCTCAGTGCCCAACATGATTAATGACACTTTCAAAATAGTTTTAGAGGACCACTTAAACTTGCTCTTATGAATTTCAATTCTGTCAGTTTTCCAGTGCTTGTTCTGTTTATTTGACTGCCCCGTTGCTCAGAGCAAACCATCAGCCTAAGACAAAGGAATTTTCAATTTATTAGCTTATATGCTGTTAGATGGAAAAAAATTGCAAATACTCATAGAGAAAGGGAAAATATGCACCTTGGACTGGGAAATTAGTGTCAGTAGTGATAAAATAGGTTTTATTTGGTGACCGATTATTAGCTATGTTGATCAACATGTTCCTGGTGTACACAAATTCTGCTAGCAAAACTTCCTTCCTTGCCTTCCTCATGTACAGGAAGAACTGTAAATTGTGGAAAGGTTTGTCAACCGGGAATTAAATCAGTGCATGTGCTTATGTTTCAGTGTGAACTGATCCATGCTTAAAAAAAACCAGACTGTGGTACTTAGTTTAATTCAGGTTCTTCCATAACTGATGTTATGGTAAAAAGTATTGACAGTCCCTACAATAATTACCATTTGAAAGAAAGCAGAATTGTTTGCAATTATTAATTCTGCACACAAAGAGGAGGCAGATAAAAGCATACTATACATTTTAATTTATATATTTTAAAAGACATTTTGCCCTGTGCCTAGGAGGACATTAGCACCAGAGAGACTTTACATTTTCACATATATCCAGTCTTGCCCAATATACAGAATACTGATTAGAACACTGCTAGAAGCCCCAGAGGGAAATCCTCTTTTTTTTTTGCTTTTTTGTAAACTGTTATAGTCTCAGTGTATTGCAAATGTTCCCAAATATGTCTGAGGTGCAGAAATTTTATTTTAAATTGAGAAGTAATCTTGTTCTTGGTCTATATTTCCACAATTCTTGATCATTATAATAGTAAGTTTCCTACCAGTTCTTTTGATTATATAGGAGAGAGGCCTGATAAATTCTTAATTATTTCAGACTGGGATGCAGAGATCGTGCTATGCAGTAAGTATATTTCAAAGAGAAAAAGAGGGGAAAAAATAATTGCAATTATAGTTCTCCATAAAATTTCCTGACTTTAATTTGGTAAAATAATTTTCTAGCAGAAAATTTTACATTTTATTATCAATACTTTGTACATATAATTCAAGAAATAAAACATTTTCAAATGAAAAACCAAAATATTATTTTGCCATAACATTCTTAATGGACACCTCTGCTTTTTCTTTTTTCTTAATATTTCAAAATTTTCACTTCTAATAAAAAATTCTAATCTTCAAAAGACCCAGGTACATTGTTACAGGGAAATAATTACCTGGAAATGTTCAACAAGCTTAGCTGCATTAAAAATACTACTCAGCAGTGACATAGTTTAGTTTGAACAACTTGTTCCAGTAAGCTCCCTAAACTATCAAAACAGAGGATATATATGTTGGCAGAGAACATTTATCACTCATTAACAGCTAACTAGCAAATTCCTTAATTTGCTCCAGTTCTACTGGGATTACCTAGAAAATTTATAATGAAAGAAAATCTTGTTCAGCTGATTTGTGTTCTGAAGCTCTGCAAGCAATAACTTGCTGTTTCTGGGCAGAAAAAGGAAAAGAGAAGAAAAGAAAAGGAAAAGAAAAAACAGATATGAGAGATACTCTTCTTTAACTGACAGTGAAATATCCACTAATCTACTGACATATTTATGTCAGATATTCCAGCACTGGAGAGACCCATACACCAAAGAAAGGATTGCAAATGGACAGCATTAAGCCCGGCATTTTATTAGCAAATTGGTATATAAAAATGAGGTCATAAATCAGGAAAGCTAACAAAATCTTGGCTTCATGACAGAAAGAAAAAATTAAAAGCTATTTTTAAGGGAGAAAAACTCAGTACTAATAATAGACCTGTCAGAGATCTTTCATATGTAAGGTCTTTCCTCAGGCATAAGAATTGAGAGGAAAAGTGCAGAAACATAAAAAGTAAAACAACATATCAAAGTATTGATCCATTGTACTTTCAGTGAGAGCACAAGATGAATTTCTCCCTAAAGATCTTGCTCTGGAAAGGAAGTGTTAACTTTCTTTGCAACATGAAGGATTTGGGAAAAAAGTCCACTATTTCAGAAAATGTGAGCTTTGCAAGATGAATCCAAGAATACATTGTCTAAAAGCAGTAATGCCCATAAATTCACTACCAGATGCACAGCTTATAAATCAAGTTGAAAATTAGATGTCTAGGTCTCCAAATCGGCAAAAGACAGATGCAATGGAAGAACTATGCATTCTATGTTTTAGGCTTCCACTGGAGAATGTATATCCCAGGGACGAGAACCAATTCTGAAAGAAAAAAAGTAAGCAGTGACAAAAACATTTTATTAGATGTGTCACATAAGGATGAGGCAGGATCCCAATGTATAAAGCAAAAATATATAAGTTATATTAAAAAACTAAAGAACATTCAGAAAATAAATCAGCTGCCAGTAATAGATTAAATGCATTAAAGGAAAAAAAGTGGGTTTCCCTTTCCAGAGAAAAACACTACTGAAATAATAAGGAGGATTTCCTACCTTTACAGTCCTTGTTTTCTAAAGTTCAAACATACAAAGAAATTTCTTAAAAATATTAATAGATCTTTTTTTAAAAAAGGACAGCGACTTGCTAAACAAGTCCATGTGGCAGACAGTAATATGAGAATTTTCAGCTAAAGTTAAAAATAAAGAGAACAGATCATGACACCTATGGGTTGGAGCTTGTCCTGTGTGGCACAAGAGGCTGTGGCCATCACAGGGATTTTATGCAACACAGTAAGGCATGTCTGCCCCGTAAAATATCTCCTGATGACATATTGAGAGGGCAGGTTTTTTGCAAAATCTGTTATTGTAATACAGAAAAGATTCTAAAGTCATTTGAACAGGGGGAATGGGTGTGCAAGCACAGAGTATTTCCTCTGTTTGCCGGACTGGAGTCATAGTTAAGGAAGATTCCAGAACATTCACCATTTCAAGTGAAAACAGAGCTCTAACTCAAATTTTGAATATATATATATATATATGAGAAGAGATATGAAGAAACCAATTTTAATGTGGGAGATAAAGTGGTAAAATCAATTATTTTCAACTACACAAAAAAATCGTTCTTAATCTTATCATTATTTATGTGATGCATATGCTTCTTCAGTGAAAACAGGCAATATTATCTTCATTAGAAAGATATTTCTGAGGACAAAATAGTAGCACCTTCATAAAACAATACACATTGAAGAATAAGTATGACATGTCTCTGTACAATCGTTTAGAAGGAATTTCAGTATTCCACTTCCTTCAGAGAAGATGCAAGATGCACTGGGTTTACAGCAAGGTTTTGGTAGTGGGGGAACTGCAGGGGTGGCATCTGTGAAGAGACAGCAGGAGATGCCCAAATGCTTGACAGATCCAGTTCCAGCCAACTCAGCATCCTTCCAGTGATGCTGGTGGCACCTCTGTGACAACATATTTAAGGAAGGGTAAAAACTGCTGTGCAGGAGCTGGGATAACAGGAGTGAGAAGCTGTGAGAGGAACACCCTGCAGGCACTAAGGTCAGTGGAGAAGGGGAAGCAGGAGGTGCTGGAGCTGAGATTCCCCTGCACCCCATGGGAAGGCAGCTGTGACCTAGAGGCCAGGGAGGTCCAAGATGGAGAAAAGATCCACCGGCAGCCCCAGGAAATACCCATGCAGAGAACACTGATGTACCTGAAGAAAGCTGCAGCCTGTGGAGAGAAGCCCACACAGGAGCAGTTTTTCTGGCAGAAGCTGTGGCTCATGGTGGACCCACACTGAAGGAGTCCACTTGTGAAGAACTGCACCCCAGAGAGAGGACTCATAACAGAGCACTTCTTGAAGAACTCCAGCCCATGTAAAGTACCCAGGCTGAAGAAACTCATGAAGGACTGCATCCTGTGGAACTGACCCAATGCTGCAGCAGAGGAAGATTGTGAGGCGGAATGGGCAGCAGCAATGAAGCATTAGGAACTGGCCACAACCCCATTTCCCAACCCCCATGCTGCTCAGAGACGAGGAGGTGGAAAAATTGCAACTGGAGTAAAGTAGAAGCTTGGGAGAAGGGAAGGGTGGGAGAAGGTGTTCTTAGCTTTGTCTTTTATTCCCACCGTCCTACCTAAATTTTAAGTGTCAATGATTTAAAGATAAACAAAAGACATCCTGGCAGCCACTGTAATATTACTGCAAATATCACAATATCAGATGTTTTCTAAATCTCAGACATCAGGCCAAAAAGTATAGTCCTTATTCAGAATGGCTATGGGGTTTTGTTTTTTCTTCTAATTATTGCTTACAAGACAGCAGAATTCACTATCATCCTGTCAAAATGCCAGCTATTAACTATCATAAGTTTGCCAGTTCTTATTTTCTTATCAGAAGAAAAACAGTCATTATGAGGTATAGGGTAGGCTGAGGGCTGGTATAAAAGCACTGAAAGGAAAAAAAAATATAAAAAACAACCTTAAGGCATTTTAAAACTGTTCCTGTCACATAGATTTGACATGTGCCTTTGCATCTTTCTTCCCTGCAGGTTGCTCTGTTTCAGCTGTGGAGAGAGACTTAATTTTCCTCCTTGTTTGCCTGATAAAAATAATTATTTTTATTTTATTTTTCTAACATGAAGCAGCATATTGTGACAAACAAGACAACAAATGTTATTGTGTAACACGGTGACAAGACAACCATATTTTTTAACACAGATTTCAGAATTTAGGAAAAGGCAAGGCAAGTACTTTAGACAGGAAAGTGCTGCTAGTTTCACAACTGCCTTAGTACATCAGTGGGTCTGGCTTGTTTAACGAGTGCAACTTAGCACTCTTTGTTCAGTTGTGCTGTTATTTTTCAATTAAACTCTGGCACTTTATTGTGACTACTTTTACATGAAATAGATTGACATTTTCAGATGGATTATCAACATATGTCGCACAATTGCAGTTAAACTAACAAAGTTTAGTACACTACAATTTTAACTCCATTTAATTAAAATGCCTTTATCACTAATCCATGTCCATCTGGACAAAAAAAAATGTTTCTGACCCTGATAAGAGTCAGAAGCCAAGACGTAAAACTGCGAGTCACTTAATTTGCTGCATAGAGAAAACATTCATTTAACACATACAGAATTTCTAATATATTTCATGTTAATCATGAAGAATTGATAGCTCCAAATTACAAATCTATTTTCACGTACCCACATGCAAAAATCTTTGTTGCTTTTTTCCCCTTTAAAAATATATATTTAGGCTCCAGAAAAAGGAAAAAATCCCAGGTTCCAAGCAAGCATACAGTAGTCCAGGACTTGTATCTGAAGAGATTTGAGATAAGTTACTTGATCTTAAAGAAAGACAATACAAATAGTAACAATATTTCTTGTAGAATCTTGTTAAGCTGTTCAATCAGATTTCACACACCAACTTAAACAAAACAGAGTTCCAATTTTGATTAGTACATTGAGGAAATATAAAGCAGTAAGGTGTGGAGGCTTGGGTCCTATACTGACAGCACTGGACAAAGTTATCACAAAACATATTAGCAACAAGCTGACATTATTAGACTACCAGTTCAATAACATAGTGAGGATTTACACTCAATCAAAATATTTTACAGCTGTCAAAGCAAAGATAAACCCCAAGTAGCATAACTCCTAGTTTACCTTTTACTAAGCAGGATACCATCCCTATAGGTATATTCCAGAGCCACAATTAACTCACCTGACCACATTACTATCCTTTACTCTCTGGGGCCATTCATCCATCAGATTATGTTTAACAGAAAGCAATTGAGAGCTCCCCGTCCTACTTATATATTATCACTACATTGGATAGGGGAAGGAAGCTCTGACAGACCAGTGAGCACCAGTGATGAAACTCTCTACTCTCCCTTAGCTCCAGTTTTATGCAACAAACGTGGCTTCTCCTGGCTCCACAATTTTACAATATCAATATATTAGATTTTATCTTTTTTCTCCCCAAACACCTATTGTTTCTGTAACGTAATGCTGTTTGTGTCCAGAAGTGGAGAAAAAAGAGATGATGTCAATGAAAAGTGGTTTAACCCCAGCACAAGACTATTTTTTTCTTTAGAAACATATCTAAGTCTAACTAGAAGTAGTTAATTTTTTCCCCCTTTTTAATTGTTCCATATTACACAGTCTTAAGCTTTAAATAACTTTAATAAGACATTCCTTGAAAATTTAGACACTCTGCTGGATGATGTAAGTCATATGATGCCAGTTTTCCCAACCTCAAAAGCTCTTGCTTCCCTGGCTGCTGCCAGTGCCCAGCAGAGGGCATTTTAGGACTGAGCTATATGCATACAAAATGAAGAGACCGAAATTCTTACCCCAGCAGTTTGCTCACGTTGCAGAAGTACAGATTTGAGAAGATTAATAAATATTTGAGTATAAACTGCAGTGTTTTCCACACAAATATCAGATCCCTAATATTTAAATAAACTGCCACATGTGACATTTATTTTATTAAGAGCTATGTTTTCAAACTTGTACTTGTTTATACTGCATACACTGAAGTACTGTAAAAGTGACATTTAGACAGCTAAATGTATGGGCACATTAAAACTTTATGTAAAATACACTTACAAAGCAGGGGGAACAAGCTGCACAGAAGTCAATGGCTAAAAAATTTCATTTTAGAGAGCAAAATTCTTATTGCAGCAATATTACTATATGATTACATGTTTAATTTCATTATATAAACTCAAAATTTAAGTATCAGGTTAAAACTAGCTTTATGTATTGGCTGATTAAAACCACATCATAAGTTTATAACAGTTCTTCAATAAAACTTTTTGACTTTCAGATGTGGTTCTTCAAAATCATCTGAAAATCTGAATTGAATATTATAATGTTTAATTGCCAGGTCTCACAAGTTAGCACAAATTGGAACGAGTGCCTGACTGGATGGTTTCAAAAGATGCACACACAAATCTGTTTGCCTAAGAACATGCTCAGTTACACCAGCTGGGCTTTTCAGACAGGGATATTCAGTTGCATGCCTTGATTTCAGCTGATAGCTCTTACGGCGCTTGTTCAACTTCATACAGCCTGGTTGGAGTCTCAGGCTACAGCTTTAGCAGAGTAAGCCACAACCATGCCCTAATTATCATCTTCCTAAGGTCACAGAGTTTCCGTTTGTAAGAGCTTCCACTGCAGTTTCCACAAGCTCAGACTGATGACAAAGGAGGGTCATAGTACTATGTGACACACATGCTCTGAGTGTCCAAAAATGCTGTCTACTAGGCTATTGGTCAAGGTTTGGGCATGGAAGAAGGGATCCATTGCATCTCTTCTTCAGCCTTATTAATATATGGGAATTATAATATGACCTACATCTCTGGGATTGTCACCTTCTCCTGCATGACAAGCCCCCTGTCAGAAGCATGTATTCAGGATCATTCACAGTTCAAGCACTGGTACTGAACACAAATTCTCACACACAAAGTATTATTTTGGGGAAGAAGAGAATCCAGATTGCAAACCTTTGTAGCTACAATAAAACTGCTGGGTTTTCCCCCCACTCCCCATCTATTTTTTGGAAACAACAAAGTATTTCAAGTTTCAATCATAGCAGTAATTTAAACAATTTAATATCACATCTGCAGTGCTGATATTAAAAGGGTAAAGGGCTCTGGAACCATAAGGACTACGTGCTGGCTACAATCCTTGGTTGCACTGCTGACTGGTGATTGTTTGGGGAGCTGAAAGAAGCTATACAAAACAAGAAAAGTTTGTGACCTAGATGAGGATTTTTACAGAAAAGTGCAGTTTTCCAGTCTACATATTTCCAAAGAGTTTACCACCTGAAAAATCTGCTCTCATGTAAATCTGTCATAAAATAATACACTTTTGGCAAGGCACACTCCTGGGGGAAATTCCCAGTCAAATGAACAGAGTGATAATGATCTAATGAAAAGAAAATTACAATAATGACAGAGAGGGGAAAAAAAAAAAGAACGGCTATTCAAAGGCATGCATACCTAACTTTGGGGGAGAGGTGAAAAAAGGGGGGGGGAACCTTCCACAAACACACCAAAAAATTCATTAGGCTTTTCTCCCACTGTGATCTGATTAAATAAGGAACCTGCTTAAGGTTACCTCCAAACTCTACCTAAATATTTGCCAACATTTTCAAAGCTATGCTTACACCATTGCCCGAAATCATTAGCACAGGAGCTCTTAGTCACTTCAAGTGATGAAGTTCAAAGCACTGGATGGAATACCCATTTTCTGAAGTTAAACCCTAGAAAAGTGGTCATGGATGGTGAAAGATGTCTCAGGTGTGAGCGCACCTCACATCTGATGCAGCGCAAATCCTGGCTGCCAGAGAGAAGGACTGTCTCATTCTTCTGCCCACACTTAGCTGTTCTTCCTTTAGAGCTGCCTGGTGATGATGCCAGCAGGGGATCACCACTGTGGCCACCCCTCCCTAGCATGGAGCAGCAGGAAGACGCTGCCCCATGAGGGAAAGCAAGAGCCAAACATGACACAGTAGAGACAGCGTCCTCATGAAGCAGGGCATAGTCCTGCTGTGCCTGCACAGCAGCCCCACACATAGCATGACCCATCCAGAGAGCCCAGGCAGAAGCAGTAGAATGGAGACAAACCTAAAAGGTAGGACTGAATTCTATCCAAAAAGCAGCACTGAAGACAATTGACATTAAACATAGGTTTGAATCCACCCAGGAGGTAAGATCACAACCTACAACATAGCTCAGAGGAGAACAGGTTTCCCAGGAACGAGCTTAAGATGAGCCCTGGCCAATGGGCTGCAGCTACAAGTAGAGGTCCCAGGTAGGGCTGGTCAGGGCACTTGCAGTGTATTACTTCTCTCAAGGAGCTGCAATTTGTATCCTGCAAAATTAAATACTAAGGAAGGCTGTAATACCACCAGGAACATTTGAAGGTATAATGACAAGTTATTTGAGTCTAGTCTCTTCAGTGTATTCACCAAACACACTTCTGATTTATAAATTAAAATATTAAAAGAACTAAATTGATGAGCTTATCCAAATCTTCCATTGTGGAAAACAGTAGCTAATATTGATACCTTGATTTCCTCCCACTCAGGCTTTAGGCAATGATATGTTTGAGGAATAATGGCAATATGCACGGATTATATCCTCTTATCTGCTGACAGATCTTGCCAACTGGAATTGTGCACTATTGTATCACATCAGTAGCTAGAAAACATGATGAGGCATTTAGAGCTGACCTTTATCCCATGGTTAGTAAAAGAATAACAGATGCCTGCTTTGTTTAACCTGAAGAATATGAGATTGTTTGAGAGGATATGAGTAACTGCCATAAAGTCAGGAGTTCAAAACAATGCAGGCAGAGGACTTCATGGCATAAAGCTCTTCTGGGAGAGTGAATGTATGTGTCTGCCCGTGTGTGCTGAGGGGAAGTTCTTCTAAGTTGAGAAGGGAACAGTAACATTTTTGAGGAAGACAGGGTAAATGTAGAAGAATAGAAGGATTTGCAAAATCATATATAGGCTGAATATACAGAACAGGAATTTCATTGCTTAATTTTCAGCCAGACAACTTCAGGAAGGGATCCATGAATTATCATGAAAAAAATTAAACCTATTTCCACAGGGATGAAAAAGGAGATATAAAGAGTTCAAGGTCTGTCATGGGCACAACTTAAAGGGACTTCTTGAAATGGCGGCAACTATCCCATGTTGGATGTCTAATTCTCTCCAGGTAATGGATAGGGCATGGTTTTGAAGGGCATTCACAGTAATCCCTATTCTGGCTATAGCAGGCTAAGCCAGGAATGGACACAAGAATTTAACCAAAGATCCATTTTGTTACTTCTTTTCCTCCAGCATTTTACCATAGGGAGGGAGAAGGACTGAAACTTGAGAATGAAGCAAGTAGAGACTTTGTGTCCCTGCTGGAGACTGGCACCTACCCAGTTACTGAGTCTTCAGCTACCACACAGGCATCCAAATGGCCGCAATTCTCTTTTCAAGCTGTGGGGCCAGAAGGATGCTGAGGTCACCAAGTCCTACCAAACACATCTGATGCATTTCAGAATAGACTTTTTCTATTGCTAGTGTAAATGCTTTACTACCAGGATGTACCAGTTCTGCCAGCGGGCACCTGCCTTCCTAGGAAATTTGGATCCTCACAAGGCCTAGTCCTGGATAGAGATTTTATCAAAACCTGTGTGTACTGAAGTATAGGGACAGGACAGGTATCTACCCACAGTGCATGTCCTCAGGGAAATCAGACCATCATTTCCTGTGAGAAATCCAGCACAGCTTCCAAATGATACCATGTTCTTTATCTACATCTGGATGGAAAAGATCGAGTTACTGCCCTTTAGATCACATCTGAATTTTGTTCCAGAAGTCTCATAGCTCACAGCTCTAATAACATATCAGGTCTCTTCACAGACTACCTACTGTTAGTCAGAGTCATCCTTCCTGGCTTTGTAATTACAGACTGTGGGAGGACTTGGACTTCATAGCAGCCTTCAGAGTGCTTTGGTGTGAGAGGAGAGGTATGTCTTCCCATCAGCTCAAAGGTCAGGGCATGTGAGGAAGTTGTACACCAAGCTCTTGCTTTTACTATATATGAGAAAGAAAGAAAGCAGCCATTAGGGACATGTGGCAAAAATAATTGGAGCTGGAGGTATTAGATTCAGCAAGGCACGTGGCTGTTTGACCCTGCAGTGAGTGCTGGGAGATGTGGGATGAACTCTGGACTTTAGAGGGCTGTCAGGGCACTTTAGTACAGTTGTGCATTGAAATCCTTTGGGAACTGAACTACAGAAGATACTTAATTGTTAGGTTAAATATATCTAATAAAACAAATCACAATACAAGGGGAAACCTTAAAATCACCCAAGACGCCAATAATCAGGTGCAAAATTTGTGTACCGTAAGAGGGTGCATTCAGATACATCAATGAGATCTTATTTCTAAGGAATAAATGATAAAGGTTTCTTACTACAAGCTTCTAAATTCTAACACTTTCAACAGAGAATGAAGTCACCATCTATTTAATGAGGAAATTCAAACCATCTTATTTTGATTTACCAACATTTTGACTACCATACCACAGAGACAAAGGAGCAAAGCAAAAGAGGAAAATCCACTCCTTGTTTGTTGTGTGGAAATACATAAATTGAAAAATTAAAACTAGTAAGTCTGCAGATATTACAGTACTAGAGGTCATAAGTAAACAATCTAAAAAAGTCTTGCATTTCTTAAATGAGTCAGACTTCTTGGCAGCCTCCCCATGTGAGTGGTGAGGCCCAAGACTGTTTACCTCATAAGATAGCAAGCAGATAAGACTGTGTAAGTGATGATTAAAGATATAAAACGTCTGACAACAAGGGAGAGTCACAAGCAGCCAGTCTCAGTTTAAAGAAAATATAAGGCAAATAGCCTATGCAGACACTGAATAGACAGAGGTTCAAGGACTGAGAGTGTCACCAAACTGGCAGTGATACTTCAGGTCTGCACAAACGCAGAGAAGACTAGTTGGAATCTGTTTCTCCACGTGTAGGATTACTTTATACTAAACATAGCATTGATATACCAAAGAAAACAGAAAATGTTAAGCCTGTAAACCAAGAGCAGCAAAATCATGCCAGCACAGCAGCAATTTCATATACAATTACTGTAGCATATTACAGGTTTGGTAGCTGAATCAGCAGAGCCTTCAGAATGGAAACTCATGAAACACAAATCTGCACAGGGCTTATTTGCTATCCCACATCCCTTATTTTTTAGAACTACAAAAATCTGTTAGTGTAGACATCTGAAAGAGATGTTTTTGGACACAGGATTTTGATTTGTCATGTGCTTTGATATTATGGTTCTAAGTTTTTGGTTTTCCATGGTAAATATCACAAGAGCCATCCACTAAGATAGCCTCTTTCTTTGTTGTGGTGGCCTATTTTCCCTGAATCATCTGATATTTTTCAGAAAATGAGAAAAACATGTATTTTTTCTGATAGGTAGTATCAACTTCCATGGAAAAATCTTGTTCACATCCCAAGAACGCATGACATTCACTATATTAATGTAGCTTTTTTAATATTCCAAAACCATTTACAAATGTCCATTCAAAAATCTAAAAAATACTGTAATTTCCTATTATAAAGACCAGAGAACGATTACCAGCACAGAGAATTTTCTCCTCAGTATAAACTATTATTTGTTCATAGACTTTCTTTGAATCAGCCAAAGAATACTAATCAAATAGCTCAAACTAATTAAAATGAAATTGCTTGGGGCTTAATACAAGAAAGAAATCAATCAGAATCCATCAGAAACAGAATCTGAAGATTTATTACTGAAATAAAGTATACAAAGCAAACAAAAACCTCTACAACAAAACACCAGAAATATAAAAAGTAAACATGAATTTAGCTTTAGCTAAGCAGCTTCAGATGTTATGGTTTTATGTTCATTCCAATAGAAATAACATATCATTGCAGCTGATACGTGTCAGGCTCAAATGAACAAGGTTCCTTAATACAGCAGTAGAAGCAGTCGTGTTCCTCGTTTATCTTGGCCAAGGGTCATCTTTTATATTTCCTTGTGTCAAAAAATCTCCTTCCACGTAGTATGAACTGTTGTCTGTATTCACATGATACATTTTTCTGGTGGTGATCACTGGTTTGATCCAGCTGGTTCGCTTTTAGGACTATCTCATTTGATTTAAGGAAATTGAGAAAATGCCAGCTGCTGTAAGAAAGTGATTACCTGAAACACTGAACCTAATTTAACAGAATTGTTTGCCCCCTGAATTTCATAGATAACTGTCAAAATAGCAATGGGACAAAAACCAGTTTCAGGCATGACAGTTCTTTACAGTTATGCCTGATTTTTATGGCAAAAGAAGAAGCAAACTTCCCAGAGTTTTAAAAGTACATGATTCCTAAAAAACAGCATTATTTACTAAAGTAATATTTCTCACTTAATATAAGCCCAAACCAACTTTACTTTTCCATGTAATCTATCCTTGGTGTATATTAATAATATTTTCCATTTTGGTTGTTTGTTTGTTTGTGGTTTTGTTTGTTATTTTGCCAGGCTTTTTTATATAGCAAAAAGCAATATAGAATCTGACATAAATCACATGGGTTTAGGATACATTATATGAATTACAAACAATAAAACCATAAAGACATTTTAAGTAAGCTTTCTTAAAACTGCCTAAAAACGAGAGCAAATGATTGTAGTCACTGCAAAGACAACACTTCCCCAGGAAAGTGGTGGAATCACCATCCCTGCAAGTGTTCACAAAGCACATGGATTCAGCATTTGGGGATGTGGTCTAGTGGTGAACACTGTGGTGCCACTTGACGATCTTAGAGGTTTTTTTCAACCTTATGAGTCTATGATTTGACCTTGAAAGGAGTCCTCCCTACCATAGCCTAGTTTCCAGAAGTTGCAAGTAGCAGGATAAAAATTAAGATACATACAGAAGACAGTTCAGGAAACCTGAACGAAAAGCTTAAATTATTCCTAATGCAAGAAGCATTTTACCAGTGAAGTTCCCTGTGGTCCTAAACTACAAGACACCAAACCCAGTATTCTAATGTACAAATCCAGTAACGTAGTCCTTAAGTCTTTTGCCTAAAAAACCAGTAAAGTTTCTTCCAATAAAACTTTCCACATCTGGCTTGGTTTCTGCACAGATCCAGACTACTGATCTGCATGGTGTCATGGTTTAACCCTGGTTAACTGTGGGTCTTCAATTGCCACTGTGAAGAAAAATAATTCTACCCCATCCAAAACAAGCATGCATGGCAGTGCAGGCCTGCAGCTGCTTTTGTGCTAACCCTCCTGGAAATAATCAGTCACGTGCTTTTCAGCAACACAGGTGGGATGGTTCCACTAAGGCAGCACAATAGAGTAGCACAACTTCATTACATTTATGGCATTTCCTGGCACTGCTACCATTTTTGTAGGGTTACTTCTGTGCTGGTATATCTGATGCCCTGAGGTCAGACAAAGGCAAGGGCAAAGGAAAAGGCAGAATCATGCAGCTGTGAGCAGGGAAGAGCACTGAACCACTCACTGAACTGCACTTCAGCTCAGAAACTATATACTTGTGTATTGGACTCTGGAGCTCTGTAACAGTTACAGACCAAAACAAGTGCTGTACCAACACACCAAAGCAAATACTTTCGTTAATGAAAATAAACTATAGTTTGGGTTTGGTTTTTTGTTTTTTGTTTGGTTTTTTTTTTTCATTCCTAAGGGAATATCAATTCAGACTGACAGAATATTTTCTCAAAGATAAAGGTATCCAGACTTTTAAGCCCTTCTCATCTTAAAAAAGCTTTAAATTTTTAACCTCCTCTCTCCCTAATGCAATTCTCTCATCTTCCTGAATCTGTGTTACGACCCCATAGCACACACACACAGCTTCAGACATCCCGCACAAGGAGATTTGACTGACCTACACTCCACTGTGCTCTGTATGCTGCCTTCAGGGCCACTGCAGCTCTTTTCTTTTCTTTTCTTTT